>CM054157.1:27424035-27446535 GCA_028751875.1 Rapana venosa | reverse complement strand
TGTCTCTCTCTGTCTCTCTGTTTGTCTCTCTTTATATCTCTGTATATCTCCCTCTCCCTCTCTCTCTCTTTGCTTGTCTCTCTTTGTATCTCTGTCTCTCTCTCTCCCTAGCTAGCTCTCCTCCACAAGCGAAGGACAAAGCAGGTACTCACGTTGCTGAAGAGCCTTGCTTAATAACATCTGGACTTTTTTTTCTTGTTGCATTTTACGCTCCTTTGCGATGTGAGGTGTTGTGTTCTTTGAGATAAATGTGTCAAATAAGTGTGTGTGTGTGTTTTGGTGTGTGTGTGTGTGTGTGTGTTGGTGTCTATGTGAGCGAGAGAGAGCGAGAGAGAGAGATTTTATTATTTATTTTTTTTACTTATTTTATTCTTTTATTTCGAGAATTATGGAATAAGCATTCATGTTCTTTTTTCATCCAGTCCCCGTGTGTATGCAGTTTTGTCAATTTTGTTATCCGTTCCCACCGGCACACAATGGCCTACTCTTCCGAAAAGCGGAACGGGTTTTAAGGTGTGCGCAAGATGTTTTGCGTGCGTTCGCACACGGCTGATCTCGCTGATCTGGTGACGATTTATTATATGGCATCTGTCACCTGGCTCCTGGCATCTGTCACCTGGCACCTGGCACCTGTCACTTGGCTTCTGGCACCTGGCACCTGGTACCTGTCACCTCTCACCTGGCACCTGTCACCTGGTACCTGTCACCTGGTATCTGTTATCTGGTATCTGTTACCTGCCACCTGGTATCTGTCACCTCTCACCTGGCACCTGTCACCTGGTACCTGTCACCTGGTATCTGTTACCTGCCACCTGGTATCTGTCACCTCTCACCTGGCTCCTGGCACCTGTCACTTGTCACCTGGCACCTGTCACTTGTCACCTGGTATCTGTCACCTGTCACCTGTCAGCTGGCACCTGGCACCTGGTACCTGTCACCTGGTATCTGTTACCTGTCACCTGGTATCTGTTACCTGTCACCTGGTATCTGTTACCTGTCACCTGGTATCTGTCACCTCTCACCTGTCACCTGGTACCAGGCTTCTTTGACCTGGCTCCTAGCACCTGGTACCTGTCACCCGGTATCTGTCACCTGTCACCCGGTATCTGTTACCTGTTACCGGGTACCTGCCACCTGGTATCTGTTACCTGTCACCTGGTAATCTGTTACCTGTCACCTGGAATCTGTCACCTCTCACCTGTCACCTGGCACCTGTCACCTGTCACCTGGCACCTGTCACCTGGCTTCTGTGACCTGGCTCCTAGCACCTGGTACCTGGTACCTGTCTCTATCCCCATGGACGTTAGTGCAGTGGGAGCTCCACTCTTTGTCCAGAAGGATCGCCAGGCCACACGGTCTCTGCTCCAGCACTGTACAACCTATACTTTCCCCTAGAGAGAGGAAAGCAGCATCTACTGAAGTCGAAGTATGGCTGCCTATTTAGCGAGGTTTTGTTTTTGAGAAACACACTTACGCACAAAATTTCTCTTTCGATCTAGTGTGTGGTCAAGTCAAGTCAAGTCAAGTCAAAAACACTTTAATCATCCCATGAAGGGCAATTACAATACTGACAGGCACATTGATACCTATAATTATCTCACAAGGCACAAGAAAAATACATTTCAGATTGTTATAAGCATTCCAAGATAGCTTAAAAAAATGATCACACACTAACACAAACCCAGGTGCGCGCACACACACGCACCGCGTACACACACACACACACACACACACACACACACACACACACACACACACACACCACACACACACACACACACACACACACACACACACACACACACACACACACACACTTATGGTCTCAGCGTGATTATCAGGTGTCAGACAGAGTGTGTGCGTGCCAGAGTGCATAGTCTTTCATTCTTTCTTTTTAAAAAAAGGCTACCTATTTGATAAGACTTTAAACCGAGCTCCTGTGTGCGAAGGCATGCAGAACATCTTGCGCACACATTGAAACCCGTGCCACCTTTCAGAAGATTAAGCTATTGCGTGCAGGTTCCACCTGCCGATAACAAAATATAGAAACCACATGCACACGGGGAACTGATGTACAAAATACAAACAAACTCAAAAGCACTTGAATAATTATGTGCCATTCTCGAATAATAGAATAAAGAAGAAGAATTAGGAAGAACGGACGAAAGGAAGAAAGAAAGAAAGAAAGAAAGAAAAAAAAGAAAGCCAGAAAAAAAAGAAAGAAAACAAAAGAAAACAAAACAAAACAAAAGAAAGACAGAATGACAGAAAAAAAAAAAAATGAAAAGAAAAGAAAGAAAAAAAGAAAGATAGTAGGATAGAATGAAAGAAAGAAAGAGCAAAGACTAATTCATGTGCCGTCTCTAAAATAATCGGCTGTATGATATGACCTCTGTTAAAGCTGAACATGTCTTTAAAAGCATTGACAAATTGTATAAAAAGTAAAATCTTTGATTCGATGCTCTTCCCCTGCTGAGCTAATTTTGACATGTGGTTTTGTGATCATTTGTGAAATAAATGTTGTTAAAACTAAAAACGGTATTTTCACTACTTAGACCCTTGCAGAATAACATAAAATACATCCCGTCTTTTTTTAACAGAAAGAGCACCTATGGATTAAAACTGTACACACACACACACACACACACACACACACACACACCACACACACACACACGCACACACACACACACACGTACACACACGTACACACACACACACACATACACACACACACACACACACACATGTGCACACATACACACACACATACACACACACACACACACACACACACACACACACACACACACACACACACACACACACACACACACTTCCACACACACTCTCTCTCTGTCTCTGTCACTCTGTCTGTCTCTGTCTTTCTGTCTTTCTGTCTGTCCGTCTGTCTGTCTGTCTGTCTGTCTTCTCTCTCTCTCTCTCTCTCTCTCTCTCTCTCTCTCTCTCTCTCTCTCTCTCTCTCTCTCTCTCCCCCTCTCTCTTAATACAAAAATGCATTTGAATGGAAACGAAGAAGACAATGCGAAAGAAATAAGACGAACTTAAAAAGCCCCCCCCCCCCCTCCTCCAAAATAAACCCAAACCCACCCCAACACAAAACAAACAAACCACAGAGAAAGAAAGACAGACAGACAGACAGACAGAAAGTCAAGGGCATGGAGGGAGAGAAGCCCAAAGAAGAGAGAGGTTGAAAGGAGAACAAATGAGCGAATGTTTACCTCGTAAAGGTAAAAGAAAGACAAAATCCTCCCGACAATCAGTCTTCGAATGCTAATGCTGATAACAGTATCAATAACGATAGTGACAGCAACAGCAACACAGATACTAATAACAATAATTGCATCAACAAGAACTGTGACAACGACAACAGCTGCAACAGCAATTAAGGTTGTTACAGCGATCGCAGCAATAAGCGCCAACATCACATTTATCACCATCTTCATCGTCATCATCATAATCAACAAAATCCCATAATGATAGTAATATAAACGGTAGGGGGATTGAAAGAATAATACTTAAAAAAGGGGGTTTGTTAGCATCCACACACCCCCACACACACACACCACACACACACACACACACACACACAACACACACACACAACAACCACACCACACAAAAAACCCCCACACCCCCACACACCACACACACACACACACACACACACCACAAATCCGAAATGTTTCTGATAAAAAAATATAAACTCGTATTGCTAACAAAAGTTCCATAAATCAAATGTGTAAAACAGCAATAAGGAACCTGAAAAAAACTCAATAGAAGCGAAAACTTCCTACTGCGGAATGAAAGAGAAATGAAGCTAAAACCCCAAGTTTTTTTATTATGTTTATATATAATATATATAATAATAAAATAAATATGTTTGTTTTGGTGTGTATGTGTACACACATACTTTGTATGTACAATAGTACACACAACACACACACACCACCACACACCACACCACACACACACACACACAAAACCACCACACCACACACACACAACACACACACACACCCACATAATAATATATATTATATTATTGTATGCAGCTACATTGCGTGTAGACTTTATCCCTGAAGACGAAATGCCGTAATTTTAATCAGGGCCCCCAAAAAAATCACATAAAAATTTAAACTTTTTATGCAAAAAAAAATCACGCATTGTTAATCCCGAACCTAGCGGAGGAACAATATTAAAAAAAATAAAGCACGTTTAAGAAAAAACTAATTTTTGCTGTTTACACCACTGCAGGGGGAACGAAAGTGCAATCCTCTTTTAAAAACATTACAGAAATAAGACTGTAATTTCCCCCCTGCTTTGCATTCTGTGGGGTACCTGTGTGTGTGTGTTGTTTGTGTGTTTTGTGTTTGTGTGTGTGTTGCGCTGTGTGGTGTGTGTGTGTGTGTGTGTGTGGTGTGTGGGTGTGTGTGTGTGTGGTGTGTTCTTCCCCCTTTTAAAGCCCTTTTCATTTTAAATTATATTTGACGATAGGGAAAAAGGGTTAAGGGGGGGGGGGGGGTAGGGGGAGGAAAGGGAGCAAAGAATAGTAGAATAGCAGTGTAAGTTGGAGTGCCCACAGAGAAAAATCCCAAGGGAGGGGGAGGGGGGGGGGGGGGGAGAGAGAGAGAGTAAGTTTTTTGTGTTAAATGAATTTTTGAAGAAAGGGGTATTATAAAGAACTATTTTTAAAAAAAAAAAAAAAAAAACCCAAGGGCAAAAACCAGCCACATAATTGGAATAACAACCTTTAACAAAAAACTAGTTTTAAAATAACATGGCCGAATCTTCACAATAGCTTTACGCAATCAAAAGTAGAAACCAACCAGGGTGCTATTTAAATACACAAAAACTGTGAAAGAGGAATAGTTTTTCAACTGTGGTGTGTTAGGTTGTGGTGGTGTGGGTGTGGGGTGTGTGTGTTTGGTTTGAAGAAGAGATATTTTAAAACAAATTTTAAAAAAAAACAAACCCAGAGGGGAAAAACCCCGCAACATAATTGAATAACATAAAGAATAAAATAACTAGTTTAACATAACATGGGGGAATCTTTACAATGAGCTTACTCAATCAAAGGGAGACCGAAATGGGGTGCATTGAAATACCAGAAAACTGTGAAAGGGGAATGTTATTCAACGGTTGTGGGTGTGTGTGTGTGTGTGTGTGTGTGTGTTTTGTGGTGTGTGTGTGTGTTGTGTGTTTGAAGAAGAAAATTTTAAGCAACATTTAAAAAAAAAAAAAACAAAAAACCCCAGAGGGCAAACCCCCGCAAAATAATTTGGGAAAAATAACTTTTAATAAAATACTATTAACATAACTGGCCGAATCTTTACAAGTGAGCTTTACGTCAACCAAAAGGAGAAACCAACCGGCTGCTATTTAAACACACAAAAAACGTGAAAGAGGGGAAAATTATTCAACGTGTGTGGTGTGTGTGTGTGGGGTGGTGGTGTTGTTGAAGAAGAGATATTATAAACAACTATTTTTTTAAAAAAAAAACAAAAACCCCCGAGGCAAAAACCCGGCAAAAAATTGGAATAACATAACTTGAAAAAAACTATTTAACATAACAGGCCGAATCATTTTACGTCAATAAAAGGTAGAAACCAAACCCCGGGCTCTATTGAAATACCAAAAAACGTGAAAGAGGAATATTTTTCAATGTGTGTGGGTGTGTGGTGTGTTGTTGTGTGTGCATGGGTGTGTGAGCGGAGTGTTGTGTGCGTGTACCGTGTTCGCAAAATGAAACGCCTTAAAAGACCCTTTTCACTAGTGTTGCATGCGTGGAATTCTAAAGAAAAGTACATTCTGCCTTTTCCCCTTCTTTTTTTTATGTCCTCGCCAAATTACTCTTCTCCCATCCCTTCCTCACTTAAACCCCTTATTTTTTTCCCCCCCCCCCCCCCCCCGCTACGGGGTGGGTGAGGGAAGAGGGAAAAGGTGAGGTGGGAAGGGCAAAGGGGAAGAGGGAGAGGGGGTGGGGGTACTATAGGGGGTCTATAAAAAATAAAGGGAAAAAGTCCTTTAATCAACACTTTTGAAAATGAGGGATGCGAGGGGGCTGAGGACATGTAATGAAGGGTTGTTTTTGGGGCCCCACTCTGCACACCACCGAACTGCACTGCATCACACTACCCAGCCCGTTCAGCTAGCTTTTTTTCTTTCCTTTTTGGGCCCACACTAGTAACTGAATACTTGCTGGATCGGGGGGTCTAAGGGAAACGCGCCTCATAGAAAGCAAAAAAAACCGTCAGAAGTGTGCGGTGATTTATTTCCCCTTTTGGACCCGAAAATTTTTCCCCCCCATCCCTTAGACCATGAGTGGTGGTCTGGGTGCTAGTGTTTCGGAAGAGACGATAAACCGAGGTCCCGTGTGTTACACATAATTACTTAGCGCACGTAAAAGAACCCACGACAAAAATAGAGTTGTCCCTGGCAAAATTCTGTAGTAAAAGCCCCTCTGATAGGGAAACAAATACAACTGCATACAGGAACAGATAAAAATGGGTTGCGCTGCTCTTGTGGCGACGCGCTTTCCCCGGGAAGAGCAGCCCGAATTTCACGTAGAGAAATCTACCGTGACTTAAAGTGGTATAAGTAAATAAATAAATGACTGGCTGATTTAGTTAGTGAGTGACTGCCTGCCTGCCTGCCTGCCTGCCTGACTGACTGACTGAATGAGTGAGTGAGGGACTGACTGACTGGCTGAGACTTTAAACCGAGGCCCCGTGTGCGAACGCACGCAGAACATTTTGCGGACACGTTAAAACCTGTTCCACCTTTAAAAAAAAGTAGGACATTGTGTGCCCGTGGAAACGGATGACGAAATTTACAAAAGAGCATGCACACAGGGATTGGAGTAAAACAAAAAAAAGCACATGAGTGCTAATTCCATTATCTTCGAACCCCCCCCCCCCCCCCCCCCCACCTGATTGACTTCTGCCTTCACTCCTTGAAGAGTCATTCAGGCCCAGCACCACCATTGCAGGCAGTGTTTCCTGTCCAAGTAGTAGACTGTGAAGGGGAGCGACCCTCTTTCTACATGATGCAAAATGCATGCCAGTCCTCTGTGTGTGTGTGTGTGTGTGTGTGTGTAATGTGTACCTGGGCTTTATCACAGTTCTTGATTAAACCATTGACGCTGGGGGCAACAGCAAAGTGAGAGGCTGTGTGACCAGTGGCTTTCTTTCCCACTCATGGAATTCCACTTTACAGCTTAGTCTTTAGTGATCGACTATGACTCTCTGACTAGGAGGCTTGACTCGCACAGTCCTTATGTGCTGCAGCCCTGGGGGCTGGTTGGCCTTTGGAGAACATCTCCAATGCTGACTGTCCTTATCCCCACTTGCCCGAGAGATTGGGGATGTACTGTGGGCACGGCATCTCCACTATAATCAAATTTCTGCCCAGTTTCCAAAACAGCAGCTGCCTCCTCTGCTGTTTTGGAGGTCATCGTCGGACACGACGGACAAACATACTATACATACCACAGACAATGGCTAGTTTTCACTTCATGAAGCATGAACAGACGTTTTACCCATGCGCAATGTGTTGTGTGGGTTTGCATAATACACGACTTCAGTTTTTAGTCCTATCCAAAGATTTATGGGAGATGGGGTGGAACCCAATGTTTAGTCCACTGGGTCTATCTTTTCAAGTGCAGTCGACAATGGATCACGAACTTACATCCCCCAGACACCATCACAGAACCCCCCCCCCCACTATATCAGAGGCCTTAAAAACAAACAAGCCTGTTTAAAATAACCCTACAAGACCAAAACAAAACCATTATGTTAACTAACTTCCATCAAATGGAAATGCCCGATGTTGAAACCTTCAGAAATGGTTCATTAATTTGATGCAAAGTGTAACATGTTTACAAAAGGCCCATTTCCTGGGCTGGTTTTTTGAGGTGATTGTCCTAGCCTTGTTTTCCTTGTTATTTTAACACAGTGATGTCTGAAGTGGCTCCCGGTTTTACAGAGAGGCTGTTTCATACACTGGCAACAACTCATTTATTGTCTCTTGTGATAGGTTTAGACATTTGCAACCTGCTTTGTAATTTATGATATTCTTGAGGATCATCATTGCAATATTTATAATTATTCAAAATCAGAACTCCTTATAACCTAAATCTGCGTCAGTGTTGGGAGTGTAAAGGTTTTCTTTTAGGTATGTTTCAACAGAGATTATTGAATATGTTCATCCAAGAATGGGATGGGACTATAGGAGATAAGGAAAGGTATGGCAGTTGTGGATAGTTTTTAAAGTAAGAGCAGTGTGTTAACTCAATAGATGTCTACAACTTTCGAGTAGCAAAAGCTAGATCTAATGTTTTACCCCTTAATGATAGTGTATATTGATACAGTGATGATGTTTAAGACAAACTGTGTCCCCTCTCTCTCTCACTCTCTGGGGACGAATAACCTGGTGGTTAGAGGGATATATTCGTGATCTGCTGACCCGGGTTCACTTCTCGTTCAGAGGATTTTTCCTCTGGATTTAACATCAGTGCCGACTCCATCTCCCCGAAAGTCCTTGGATGAGACTAAAAACCAAGGTCCAGTGTGCGAAAGCACGCAGAACATCTTGCGCACACATTAAAACCCGTTCCGCTTTTCGGAAGAGTAGGCCATTGTGTGCCGGTGGGAATGGATGACAACATTTACAAGACTGCATACACACGGGGACTGGTGAAAAAACCGCACGAGTGCTTATTCCCTTATCCTCGAAATAAAAGAATAATCTCTCTCTCTCTCTCTCTCTCTCTCTCTCTCTCTCTCTCTCTCTCTCTCTCTCTCTCTCTCCCCTCTCTCTCAAAGCTGGAGAACTTTGTTAGGTATAACTGGTGTACAAAAAGTTGAAGTGGTTTATGTTTCTTTGGGAAATCAATCTTGATAATGCCAACATTATCTATGCTGTAAACAAAACTGTTTTGTTTGAAGTTTTTTGGTCAAAATGAACACCCCTTTGTATACAGGCCCAGTGGCCTTGCAATTCAAATCCGGAGTTCTCTCTCTCTCAACTTTAACTCTCACCCCTCTCATTCCTCTTCACTTGTCTTCTTATACCTACCCCTTTCCCTTCCTCTCTTTTCCCTTCCCCCATCTCTCTCCCCTTCTTCGTCACAAACAAAGAAACACACACAGACAACACACACACACACAGCGATATCCTCCTTTATGGGAGCTTAAAAAGTACTGACTTGTATTTCATTATCAGACGTGTTAAGGCGTGCAAGTTGGTGAGAAAGAGCTAAAGGTGTAAACTTGTGAACTTGAGTGTTAAACTAATGTACTGACCTGAATTTCATTATCAGACGTGTTCAGATCTGCCCTTCGGTGAGAAGGAACAGAGCGTTTTAAACTTGGGAACCTGAGAGAGTTAAAGTTTTGAACTTCGGAGTTCACAGACTCATTTCATTTCATTTTGTTAATAGCCCCCACCCGACCATACCAGGGCTGTCACCTTAGAAATTCCATTTCAGCAACTCCAACAATTATCTTAAGTTCAAAATCAACACCCTCTAAACATTTAATACCGTCAATTTGAATAAAAAAGAAAAATAAAAATGACCGAGTTCCTAAATCATTGTATTTCATATGCCAATGAAACCAGGCTGTATCCTGGACGTCAGTCATGTTTTAAAATCTATCATCCCCAGGTTACCAAAAAAAGACAAATAAAGCGTTAAAAAGATAATGAACACTTCAATGTACAAAAAAATACAAAGGAGAAATGTCATGTGGGCAAATGGCTCCGCAAAATGGACACCCAGTGTCCACCCCAGCGTTTACAACATCACGTTCTGGGTGCCAGAACCAACCAATGCAGGTACAATGTCATCTGATGCATGAAAAGAAAATATTTGTTGGAAAGAGACAGGAATATGGAATGGGGCGGTAGACCAAAAAAAAAAAAAGCAAGAGAGAGATGATAGACAGATACAGAGAAAGACAGGAATAGAGAGTGGGGAAAGAAGAGGGCAAATTTCTGGCACCAAATTTCCAGAAGATGGAGATGCTATTTATAGTGGAAGAACCCCCAGCTTCTCCACGGGGACTTCAAAGAATCAAAAGCAATTTATTTATTTATTCTTTTATTTATTTATTCTTTTATTTCGAGGATAATGGAATAAGCACTCATGTGCTTTTTTCTCCTTGTGTGTATGCAGTTTTGTCCGTTTTGTCATCCGTTCCCACCGGCACACAATGGCCTACTCTTCAGAAAAGCGGGACGGGTTTTAACGTGTGCGCAAGATGTTCTGCATGCGTTCACACACGGGAGCTCGGTTTATAGTCTCATCCGAAGGACTGGTAAAAGCAGCACAAAAAAGAAGAGAAAAGGAAAAGGCTGTTTGTTTTTCACTTTGGAAAAAGTGTGTCACACACAGTGAGCGTAATAATAATGAAACGATGTGGAAAATACTGAACATTGTCATATAAATACTGAAATGATGTGGAAACTACTAAATTTTGTCACACAAATACTGAAATCAATAGTGTGAGGATGCACAGGTCCTTAAATAGTGTGTGTGTGTGTGTGTGTGTGTGTGTGTGTGTGTGTGTGTGTGTGTGTGTGTGTGTGATGGATTGATCATTGCTTTTATGTTACTTCAAAAGTACACTATTAATCTATAATAAGGAAATTTATCAGTAAAAATTCCTTGAGTGGTGATATCAAATCGTGAAATTTTGTGTTTATCATAGTTCTAAGGTGATGCTACCTTGTTTTCGTAGTCATAAATATACTACACTTAGGAAATATGTTCGATTGTGTTTTGCTGGAATTGTGTTTGACATAAGTTACATATTGATATTCCTTTGTATGTTCTATCTGTTTTATTCTATCATCATTATTACCACTGAAAGCCGTATATTATGATGAGAGATTTTTGTGGGGGGGTGTTGTAATAGATACTATTCATTCTGATGAGCGTATAAACTGGAGATGTGCTCTCTCTCTGTGTCTCTCTCTCTCTGTCTCTCTTTCTGTCTGTCTCTCTCTGTCTCTCTCTCTCTGTCTCTCTCTCTCTCTCTCTCTCTCTCTCTCTCTCTCTCTCTCTCTCTCTCTCTCTCTCAAATCCATTCTGCTTAAAAAAATTACCTGTCATGTATGTATAAGCGGATTTGTTAAAATTTCTAATTTTGTGATTGTCATTGACCTAAATATTGCTATCTTATCTTTCGACATATGTATAAAAAAAAAAACACTAATCATTTGATACAAATGTTCGGGTTCCTACGTTAATTTACAATTTTACTTTACTGTCAAAAGAAGGACAGTGTTTTTTTTCTTCCTTATGTCTATGCTACGCCTTTCGAAATTCTACTTTTTTTGGGGGGGGGGGGAGGGGGGTGGGGGTGGGGGAGGTTATAGTGATTTGTTTATCACCTATTTTGAAAAGTTTTATGTTAGAATTTTCAAGAGGCGCTTCATCTGAATATTGTATTTGTTTGTTTATTTATGTTTTTGTGTGTGTGGTTTTTTTTACAACTCATAGTATTATTTTAAACAAAGAAAGTGTTTGTGCAAGCATTTTGATATCATTACATTTGGTTTGGTTGGGTTTGTTTGATGCAGATGCAATCTGAAGATACTCTCTCTCTCTCTCTGTCTCTGTCTGTCTGTCTGTCTCTCATATTCAAAGTGGTTGTTAATAGCCTTGTTTCAAATGTCTCCACAAATCTGCACCTTCTTATCTCTGTAACTGTCTTCACCTGTACACTCCGTCCCGTTCCCTTCGTTCATCTGTAGATGCGTTGTGCTTTCGGACACCCAGATTTAAACAAACCACTGTTGGCCGTCGCTCTTTCTCTGTTTCCGGTCCCTCTACATGGAACGACCTCCCTCCTCCACTTCGCCAAAAGCCTTCATTTGATTCTTTCAAATCTAGCCTCAAAACGCACTTATACTCTACTTGAGATCTTCCCCTGTTATCTGTTCCTACTTCTCAATAGCTGCCTTCACCTCCACCACCCCCACCTAAGTGTGTTGTGTATATAAATTTGATATTTGTTTATCTTGATATTTATGGCTGGTTGCATGCGTGTGAATGATTTGAATGCAAGCGCTTTGACTTGTTTGCTTTGCAAGATTCAGCGCTATATAAATTCCATACATTATTATTTATTATTATTATTATTATTATTATTGAGCGCAACATGTTGGTAACGATTATTTTATGAGTCTTATTAATAAACATCGGACAAATAAGAAGATAATCGTACTCGTGTGCTTGATGTAGGTAGTCGATAACGAAGAATTGGGAGTATTGCTACCATTTGGCAGCCAAGAACAAGGGGCTTGTATTCGTGTTACGATGTTGCAGTAGGCAAGAAAGTATTCGAACTCGTGATCGTATAACGACGTTGGCAGTACATGACAAAGAAATCGGACCCTTGCTACTATTTTGGTAGCCTAATACACAAGACTCTTACTTGTATTCCTTTTACCATTGTGCAGTGGATAGCAAAGTATTCGTATTCGTGTTTCTGTATTGGCAGTAAATAGGAACATACTCGAATTCGCGTCACGATGTTGCAACAGATAACAAAATATTTGTACTCATTATCGTATTAAAATTTTGTGTTTCAGTATTGCAGTAGATAAAGTATTCCTACTCGTGTTGGTGTTGTTTTATTACAGAAGATAAAAAAACTACTTGTATTTGTAATGATGTTACAATATTACAGTAGATAACAAACTACTTGTACTCGTGTTAAAGTTACAATATAAAAGAAGATAACAAAGTATTCGTACTCGTAATGATGTTACAACATTACAGAATATAACAAAGTATTCATATTTTCTCTCTCTCTCTCAAATATGTTTATATATTTTGTATCTTTGTAACTGTGCAATGTAAAAACAAACAACAACAACAACTGAATAAACAAGTTTAAAAAAAACAACAAAGTCTTCATACTCGTAATGATGCTACAATATTACAGAAGATAACAAAGTATTCATACTGATAATAATGTTACAATATTACAGAAGATAACAAAGTATTCATACTCTTAATGATGCTACAATATTACAGAAGATAACAAAGTATTCATACTCGTAATGATGTTACAATATTACAGAAGATAACAAAGTCTTCATACTCGTAATGATTTTACAACATTATAGAAGATAACAAAGTCTTCATACTCGTAATGATGTTACAATATTTCAGAAGATAACAAAGTATTCATACTCGTAATGATGTTACAATATTACAGACGATAACAAAGTCTTCATACTGGTAATGATGGTACAATATTACAGAAGACGACGAAGTCTTCGCAATCGTATTCGTGTTATGATAAAGCACAAGAGGACTAAAGTATTTGTACTCGTATTCATGTTGCAACGCTGAAGTAGATTAAAAAAAAACAACTGTCAGTATTCGTATTGATGTTACAATAGTGCAGTAGAAAACAACCATTTCTATTCTTATTTATGTTACGATACTGTAGTAGACAACAAGCTATTTGTACTCATATCGATGCTACAACATTGCAGTAGATAACAAACCACCTTTACTCATATTCATGTTACAATGTTGCAGTATTTCACAACGTATCATTACACATACTGACGTCACAATATCGCAGTAAATAACAAACACTTTGTAAACGCATCGATGCTACAACATTTGCAGTAGATAACAAAACTATTCCTACTCATGTCAGTGTTACGACGAGGCAGTAGATATAGCAGTACACTCGTATGGATTTCATATTCGTGTCACAACATTTCCATTCAGCTGAACCCTGTTTCAAACTAAGTTTCCCTAAACGGGGACGCCGCGTGGATATAAATTCGGACTCCCTTTCGTCCTGCTGTGGGAGATGTTACTACTAACACTACTACACTGAAGGGACAACGCTGCTCCCCTCCCTTTGCTCCCCCTGCACTGTCCTGTGTTGCTGCTCCTGTCTCCTCTACGAGGTGGCTAGCTGGTGGAGAAATTGCAGTATCTCGTGGATCGTCTAGTTTTCTCTGTTGTGTGTGGGAGTTGGTTGTGCTGTTTGCTGCTGTTGCTGGTACTAGGTGTATGCGCGTGCGTGTGTGACTGACTTGACTACTTGGCAGGTAAGTGAAGGTGTGTAGGTGTGTGTGTGTGTGTGTGTGTGTGTGTGTGTGTGTGTGTGTGTTGTTTTTGTGTGTGTGTGAGTGTGTGTGTGTGTGTGTGTGCGCGCGCGCGCACGTGTGTGTGTGTGTGTGTGTGTGTGTGTGTGTGTGCGCGTGCGTGCGAGTGTATGAGTGTGTGTGATATATTTTTTAATTCTTTTATTTCGAGGAAAATGAAATAAGCACTGATGTGTGGGCTGAATTTTTTTTTTATACATTCAATCCTCATGTGTGTGTGTTTATTAATTTTTAATTTTTTTTTTATTCTTTCACTTCGAGGATAATGGAATAAGCACTCATGTGCTTTTTTTGGGTACATCCTGTCCCCGTGTGTGTATGTGCGTGTGTATGTGTTGTGTGGGTGTTTAATTTTTATTCTTTTACTTCGAGGATAATGGAATAAGCACTCGTGTAGTTATTTTTTACATCCAGTCTCCGTGCGTGTGTGTGCGAGAGGAGAGAGAGAGGAGAGAGAGAGAGAGAGGAGAGGAGAGAGAGAGAGAGAGAGAGAGAGGAGAGACTCTCTGTGTGTATGTACGTGTGTGTGCGTGTGTGTGTCTAGTAGTAGTAGTAGTAGTAGTAGTAGTAGTAGTAGTAGTAGAAGTAGTAGTAGTAATAGTAGTAGTAGTAATAGTAGTAGCAATAGTAGTAGAAGAAGTAGAAGTAGTAGAAGTAGTAGAGGTGTGTGTGCGTGTGCATGCGTGTGTGCGCGTGCATGCGTGCGTGTGTGTGTGTGTGCGCACGCGCAAGAATGCGTGCGTGTATGTGTGAATGTGTGTGCTCAGTACATCGTCATGACAACAGATTCTGCCCGAGAAGCAATATATTAAGTCATTAATAAAACAAAACAAAATGTTAACAACTATCCAAAATGTATCGTTCGGCATTTGACTGTAAACCTTTAGCAATAGCATACATCATAATCTACGTCATTGAGGACGTTTCTAAAAGAAGTGTTAAAAGCCAAAGTCAAAGTTTTATTTGCAAATGCTACATTGGATAAGCAATGCATTTGCTGTGTGTGTGTGTGTGTGTGTGTGTGTGTGTGTGTGTGTGTGTGTGTGTTTGTGTGTGTGTGTGTGTGTGTGTGTGTGTGTGTTGTGTTTGTGGTACGTGTGTGTGTGTGTGTGTGTGTAGTGTGCTTGTGCGTTTGTGTGTGTGTGTGTGTTGTGTGTGTGTGTACGAATGTGCGCATGCGTCTGTGCACGTGTGTCTATGTGTGTGTATATGAAAGTGCGCGCGCGCACATGCGTTGTGTTTGCGCATGCATGTGTGCGTGCGCGCGTGCGCACATGTCAGGAGGAAAAGCCTGTATATGGAATGTTAGATCTGAAAGTTTACATACCCTGTTGTTTTTTCTTGGTGTGAAGTTTTTTTCAAGTCCTGATTCCTTGATAATGTCACCTACCCACCAGCATGTGAAAACCCCCAGACAGACATGAACTTTTGACGTTTGATCTTTTGATTGGCCATACTGTATGATGGCTGGCTGGCTGTCTGTCTGCCTTTTTGAACGTGGTTGTGACATGCACATACCTATGCTGCTGGCCATTTGCCAATGATATTGGTGATTTGTTGTTGCTGTTGGTGTGCTTTGTTGTTGTTGTTGTTGTTGTTAATGATGATGGTGATATTGTTGTTGATTGTTGTTGTTCTTGTTGTTTATTGTGATGGTGTTATCATTGTTGTTGTTCTTAATGGTGATGTTGTTATCGTTCTTGATGTTGATTGTTGTTGTTCTTGTTGTTAATGGTGATGGTGTTATCATTGTTGTTGTTGTTCTTAATGGTGATGTTGTTATCGTTCTTGTGTTGATTGTTGTTGTTCTTGTTGCTTATGGTGATGGTGTTATCATTGTTGCTGGTTGTGGTGGTGGTGGTGGTGGTGTGTTGGGTGTTGGTGTTGTTTCTTGTTCTTATGTGTCGTTGTTATTTCACAGAAAGAAACCTAGTCATACAGAAGGAGATAATCTGAGTAGTGGTGGTAGAAGTGGTAGTAGTGTAGTAGTAGTAGTAGCAGTAGTAATAGTAGTAGTAATAGTAGTAGTAATAGTAGTAGTAGTAGAAGTAGCAGTAGTAATAGTAGTAGTAGTAGCAGCAGTAGCAGTAGTACTAGTAGTAGCAGTATCAGCAGTAGTATTAGTAGTAGCAGTAGAAGTTAGTAGTAGTAGCAGTATTAGTAGTAGTAGCAGTAGACGTAGTAGCAGTAGTAATAGTAGTAGCAGTAGCAGTAACAGTAAGTAGTAGTAGTAGTAGTAGTAGTAGTAGTAGTAGTGTAGCAGTAGTAATAGTAGTAGTAGAAGTAGCAGTAGTAGAAGTAGTAGTAGTAGCAGTAGTAATAGTAGTAGTAATAGTAGTAGCAGCAGCGGTATTATTAGTAGTAGCAGTAGTAGCAGTAGTAATAGTAGTAATAGTAGCAACATTAGTAGTAGTAGTAGTAGTAGTAGTAGCAGCAGCAGAAGTAATGATAATAGCAGTAGCAGCAGTAGTAATAGTAGTAGTAGTATCAGTAGTAGTAGCAGTAGTAGTAGCAGTAGTAGTAGTAGCAGTAGTAGTAGTTGTAGTAGCATCAGCAGTAGTAGCAGCAGCAGCAGCAGCAGCAGCAGCAGCAGCAGCAGGAGCAGTAGTAGTAGTAGTAGTAGTTAGAAGTAGTAGGGGTAGTGGTAGAAGTAGTAGTAGTAGTAGTAGTAGTAGTAGCAACAGCAGCAGTAACAGCAGCAGCAGCAGCAGCAGTAGTAGTAGTAGTAGTAGTAGAAGTAGTAGTAGTAGTAGTAGTAGTGTAGTTAGTTAGTAGTAAGTAGTAGTAGTGTAGTAGTAGTATAGTAGTAAGAAGTAGGGGTAGTGGTAGTAGTAGTAGTAGTAGTAGTAGTAGTAGTAGTAGTAGTAGTAGTAGCAGCAGCAGCTAGTAGCAGCTCATCATCATCATCAGCAGCAGCAGCAGTAGTAGTAGAAAGTAGGGTAGGGTAGTGTAGTAGTAGTAAGTAGTAGTAGTGTAGTAGTAGTATAAAAGCAGTTTTTTATTGTTTTGTTGTTGCTTGTTGTTGTTGATCTTCTTCTTCTTTAACCACCACCACCACCACCACCACCACCCACCACACCACCACCACCACCACCACCACCACCACTACTACTTACTATACTACACCACCACCACCACCACCACCACCACCACCACCACCACTACTCTGGCCCATGCCAAAAACTGTGTCAGTTACTGATGTCAGTCAATTGCCAAGGCCTACATTGAAATGTTATACATAGTACTCTCCGTTATGGAGAAACATCCTCTCAAGTCGGAGTATGGCTGCCTATATGGCGAGGTACTATGTGTGTGTGTGTGTGTGTGTGTGTGTGTGTGTGTGTGTGTGTGTGTGTGTGTGTGTCTGTGTCTGTGTGTGTGTTTTTGTCTGTGTGCGCGTGAATGAGAGAAAGATTCAGAGTATATAACAGTTTCTGCAACGCAACTGCCGTCATCATCGCTCTCGATACAACCTTTCTTCAGTGTTTGCAACATTAGACATAGGACGTGGAGGTACAGGAATGAGAGGTTAAAAAAATGACGGCATAATTATGTGTCGGCTGGAACGGGATAGCTCAGTGATCAGAGCACTTTCTCTCCACAAACTAAGTAGCGTTGAGCGTGGCTACCTCTTGCATCGGAGACTGCTCATGCACCCTGGCTTTAAGTTCAGTCCCCCTAGTTCACCCACCTTTAAATGGGCACCTGCCCTCTTTTAGGGTCAGGGAAGGTCAAGCAGCGAGGGAGAGGAGCTGCCCTCAAAATGCTGGCCCCTAGAAAAGCTGAGGTCTCTGAGACATCGCTACCCAACAAATTAATGGAATTTTGTTTCCATTAACTTTACACATACACGCACACACACGCGCGCGCACACACACACATACACACACACTCGCACAGAGAAGTACTTTTCCAGTGCAATAAAGGTATCATGAGTTTGATTACTCTAAACACACACACACAAACGCACACACACACACACACACACACACACACACACACACACACACACACACACACACACACACACACCACACGAACACACACACACACACACACACACACACACACGAACACACACACACGCACACGCACACACACACACACACTCACACAGACACACACACGCACACACGCACACACACAAGCACCTTTCCCTTCTCCAGTGCCATGAAGCTATGATGGGTTTCATTACTAACTATTCCCGGGCTCGGGGTACGAAAGCACAGGCCTTCTTTCTGTACATTAATACATTTGTTGTCTGGATACTGTGAAGGAGTTGAATGAAGGCTTGACTGGACTGCCTGCCATGCGTGTGGCTGATACACCTGAATGATCACACGAGTGGTCTGCCATTCGTCACCAGAGCATTGTTTATGAGACAACCGCCATCTGTCACTGTCTCATAGCTAGCAGCTAGCTTGTTGCAGGTGACAGACATGATGCGTTTCGGTTTTCGTCTTCCTTTGGTTTCGTCTTGTCTTGTTTTGTCTTGTTCTGTTATCTTGATAAGTCTTGTCTTGTATTGTTTGGGTGGTTCGGTGGTCTAGAGGTAACGCGCCTGTCTAGAAAGCAAAAAGTCCGGGTCGGAAGTGTGCGGTGGCTACAATACCGTTTGAACCCGAAACTTCACCCCCCCCCCCACCGCGCCCATCCATTAGACCGTGAGTGGTGGTCTGGGTGCTAGTCTTTCGGATGAGACGAAAAACCGAGGTCCCGTGTGTTACACAGAATTATTCAGCACACTTAAAAGAACCCACGGCAACAAGAGAGTTGTCCCTGGCAAAATTCTGTAGAAAAAAGCCATTCTGATAGGGAAAGAAATACAGTTGCAGACAGAAAAAAGAAAAAAAAAGGGTGGCACTGCTCTTGTGGCGTTGCGCTCTCCCCGGGAAGAGCAGCCCGAATTTCACGCAGAGAAATCTGCCGTGACTTAAAGTGGTATGATGATGATGACGGTGATGATGATGATGATGATGATGATGATGATGATGATGATGATAAATGTCTTCTTGTCTGATCTCGTGGCTTTGCCTTGTTCTATCATGTTGACAGTCTTGTCTTGTCTTGTCTTGTCTTACCTTGTCTTGTCTTGTTATTTTGATAGCCTTGTCTTGTGTTGTTGTCGTATCATGTGGCTTTGCCTTGTTCTGTTTTCTTGACAGTCTTATCTTGTTTTGTCCTTTTGTCTTGACTTTTTACCAACCCTGAAAACTTCAGAATGTGTACAGCTTTTTGAATCAAAGCCATGAGGACCGCTGTGCTTGTTGTAGTCAGGTGTGATAGTTTCTTTTTAGGACAGCTACAATGTAGCGCTATAAAAGCGTGATACATCTTGCGCACACGTTAAATCCTGTTCCGCTTTTTGTAAGAGTAGGCAATTGTGTGCCGGTTGGAACTGATGACAGAATTTACAAAACTACATACACACGGGGACTGGATGTAAAAAAGCATATAAGTGCTTATTCCATGATCCTCGATATAAAAGAATAAACGAAAATTTGAAAAATATAAAAAATACGTATTTTTGGCATTTAAGGGTTAAAAATTAACCTAGTTGATAGGTTTTTTTTGTCCTTATGATCCGTAGCCAGTAGTTTCACTCTTCGGCAGTCCTGTGAGGATTGGAGGCAAGGATGATATAGTCTTCAGGATTAACCACCATGGGGTTAAGGCTCAGAATTTAATAGTCTTCAATATTAACCACCATGGGGTTAGGGGGTAAAGATTTGATAGTCTTCCAGAATAACCAACATGGAGTTAGGGGTCAGGATTTGATAATCTTCAGGATTAACCGCTACGAAATTAGAGGTCAGGATTTGATAGTCTTCAGGATTAAACGCTACGAAATTAGAGGTCAGGATTTGATAGTCTTCAGGATTAACCGCTACGAAATTAGAGGTCAGGATTTGATAGTCTTCAGGATTAACCGCTACGAAATTAGAGGTCAGGATTTGATAGTCTTCAGGATTAAACGCTATGGGATTAAGGGTCAGGATTTGATAGTCTTCAGGATTAAACGCTATGGGATTAAGGATCAGGATTTGATAGTCTTCAGGATTAAACGCTATGGGATTAAGGATCAGGATTTGATAGTCCTCAGGATTAACCACTATGGGATAAAAGGGTAATATTTTGATAATCTTTAGGATTAACCTATCTAGGATTAAGGGTCAGATTTTGATAGTCTTCAAGATTAAGCACTATGGGATTGAAGATAAAGATTTATGTATGGTCTCGTAGGTTGATTCAAGTGAATCAAGATATATATATTAATTAATATATAAATATATATATTATATAATTATATAATTATACATAATATATAATTATATATATCATATATTATATATTAATAATAATATATTATATATATATTATATATATATATAAATATATATATATATATATATATATATATATATATATATTATATATATATATATATATCAGTCTGTCATGTGAGCCACATTGGGGGGACACATGGCAATGAACTCAGTCTCCCAGGCTAACCATTCCTGACAGTGCCTTGCTATTCATCACAGCTACATGCCTGCGGATGATCCAATGTGCACGTTAAATATCCCTTCATCCATTTCAGTGCTGGACATCTGGCAGAACGGATAACATACTCAGTGTGGACCCGAGGCTCCTCCAGCGCATTGGGGATGCAGTTGATGAAATAGATGCTGAATTGATAACAGTAGGTGGTTGATGAGGTGTAGCGCATTCTGAGTATACCGTAGATTGAAACATCTTCTGGGGACGGTGTAAAGTATACTTATCGAAGCTTAACTAAACTGAGCTAGACTGAGCAAAACTATGACTAAAATTAAACTAAACTGAAATGAACTGAAGGAAGCTAGAGTAAACTACAGTAAACTAAAGTGCACTAAACTAAACTAACCTTAACTTAACCTAACTAAACTAAACTAAGCTAAACAAAACTGAAATGAAATTAACCTAACTAAACTAAACTAAACTTAACTTAACTAAACTGAACTTAACCTAACTAAACTAAACTTTACTTAACTAAACTTAAATTAACCTCACAAAACTAAACTAAGCTAAATTAAACTAAACTTGATTTAAATAAACTAAACTTAAATTAACTTAACTAAACTTAACTTAACCTAACTAAATTAAACTAAACTTAACCTAACTATAGTAAGCTAAACAAAACTTTACTTGACTTAGTTTAACCTAACTTAACCGAACTAAACTAAGTGAAACTTTACTTCACTTAACTTAACTTAGTTTAACTTAACTTAACCTAACTTAACTAAACTAAACTAAACTAAACTAAAGTGAACTAAACTAAACTGTACTAAACTAAAGTAAACTAAACTAGATTTAACGAAACTAAACTAAACTAAGCTAAACTAAAGTAAACAAACTAAACTAAACTAAAACTCAATCTAAACGTTCAACTCACAACCCTACAAACACTCAAACAAGATAATCACGATACAAAATACAACGAGATTTATTGGGGTAAACCCCACCAACTCACATGATTTATATCAACAATGGACAATATTATATAGAACAAAATTACCCCAAATCGCAACGAGCAAATTACGCAAACAAAAATCACTAAAACATTACACATAACAGCCAGTTTGCATTCAGTGTGTAACACACTGAAAAACTAGCTGCAGCAATTCAGTATTTAAAGGGAAAAAACAAAACAAAAAAAAGCAAAAAAAGGGGAAGATAAATGTGACAACGTGCTGCTCCAAGGGCAGTAACCCTATTTTACATAGCAAAATAAATGTTAGGACAAGAAGAGACAATGAAAATACAAGAGGAGTTAAGAAACGCCCGTGATTTATGATTTAGTGTTTGTTCTTATCTTCAGCCCGCTAGACAGTAAATACACACATACACACACACACACGCACACACGCACGCACACACGCACGCACGCACACACACAAACACATCTATCTATCTATCTATCTATCTATCTATCTGTCTGTCTGTGTGTCTGTCTCTCTATCTATCTATCTATCTGTCTGTCTGTCGTCCATCCATCCATCCATCATCCATCACCACCCACCACCACCTACCACCCGATCCGTCCGTCCTCGCATCCAATCCATGCATCTATTCTATCTATCTATCTATCTATCTATCTATCTATCTATCTGTCTATCTTCTATCTGATCTATCTATTTATTATTTATCTATCTATCTATCTATCTATCTATCTATCTCCCATCCATCTATCTATCTATCTATCTATCTATCTATCTATCTATCTATCTATCTATTATCTATCACTATCTACTCACACACTCGCAAGCACACACCACCCACCATCACCCCTCA
>CM054157.1:27401535-27419035 GCA_028751875.1 Rapana venosa | reverse complement strand
ATAGCATTTGAAAAACACATTTCAAAGTAAGGCAGGTTTTTTAGCAAAGTGCTTATATCACTAACAAAGCCTTTGGATACTAAGCCCACTGCTTAAAATGGAACTGTACTCTACATCTGATCAGACCAGTTTTACAGATAACAAGAAGCCCCCACAGCTGCAAATATTTGAGGTTTGGGAAAACTAAGGATGGAGTTTCCCTGTAAGGGTGGGAGGCCTCTGGCTGCCTACCTACTGTCCTTGACAGCGGTACCCGTATTTGCTTTTCCACCCGTTTAAAACCGGATACCGTTTACGTGTCATTGTTGGCTGGGTAAAGATGTCGGTGTTGACATTAAAGTGTGTGTGTGTGTGTAGTGGTGGTGGTGGTAGGGGGTGGAGGGAGGGTGATGTGTGTGTGAGGGGGGGGGGGGCGTTTGTGTGTGTGTGTGTGTGTGTGTGTGTGGTGAGGGCTGACGTACGTGTTTGTGTGTTTGTGCGCGCGCGCGCGCGCGTGTGTGTGTGTGTGTGTCTACGGAAGGGATTAGGGTACGTGCACACTTGTGTGTGTGTGTGTGTGTGTGTGTGTGTGTGTGGTGTGTGTGTGTGTGTGCTAGCCCACGGGGCTGTGTTTTTTGTTCAATTAGTCCAGTTTCCCCGTAGGGTTCCTGTCAGAATAAATAGCATCCCACCATTCCGGAAAATTCTGTTCTAAGGATTCCCTCTTTTCTATCCCTCTCTTTGTTTCTACCTTCCTCATCTTCTTCCTGTCACCTCCTTCTTGTCATTCTTCTGCCTTCCTAGTCCATTTCCCCGCCTTTTTTCCCCCCAGAAAGACATAAGAGTAAACAATTCTCTCCCACGTCGAAGTCAGACGCGCTGGTCCCTGTCTTGACAGGCGCTTAACGGCAGCGCAACTCATTTTTAGGCTCATATGACAGACAACAATAGCTGCTGTCTTAGCGTTCGACGACGACGAAGAAGAAGTAAAAGTAGTTCAGTGACATTGTAATACCTCAAGTTGGAGAGAGAAGGAGAGAGACTGTGCTGACTGAACCATGACCCCAGTATGGACATTGGCGGGTTGAGAGATCCTTTGATGTGAGGGAAAGGGTACGAGTTGACTTTATTTTCAGAGGGTATTTTTTCGCTGAAAAAGGGGAAGTCAGCAGGGGCTGACAACATTCCAGCTGAGTTGGTCCAAGCTGGAGGGGAAGCCATGATCAGCGCCATACTAAGAATCTGCAACAAGATCTGGCAGGCAGGAAAATGGCCAACACCATGGACGCAGTCACTCATCATCACCCTCCCCAAGAAAGGAAATCTACAACAATGCCATAATTACTGCACAATCAGCCTCATATGTCACCCAAGCAAGGTCATGCTGCAGATAATATTGAATAGACTGAAGCCACAAGCAGAGACCATCATTGCTGAGGAACAAGCAGGTTTCAGAGCAGGGCGCAGCACAACAGAACAGATATTCAACCTCAGAATACTATGTGAGCGGTATCTTCAACATCACAAGTCTCCTGTATTATCTTTCTCTCTCTCCCCTACTCTCCCCCTCTCTCTCTCTCTCTCTCTCTCTCTCTCTCTCTCTCTCTCTCTCAGTTCAACAGGGAATCACTGTATAAGAAAGACCGAGAAAGTACACACTGGCTGGGAAGTTGGCCTGTCCTGTAAGGGCTCTTTTCGTGTACATACCTCGCCATATCATCAGCAGCATTACTGTGACTTTCTAGAGGATTGTGTCTGCTTTAATGGGGAGCTCCAGATGTCATGTTAAGAGCTTGTACGGGATGAAGGCAGACCCCTCCCTACACGGAGGGCTGGGGTAGCTAGCTTAGTGGTCAGAGCGTTGAGTGGTGATGTGTCGGCCCACGATCTAGCCCTTGTTCCAGTCACTGCTGAGTAACTCGTTCAAGGGCGGATCACTCCCCCTCCCCCCCCCCCCCCCGCCATCCTCCCTGGAGTTAATAATAATAATAATAATAATGTATGGAATTTATATAGCGCTGAATCTTGTAAAGTAAACAAATCAAAGCGCTTGTATTCAAATCATTCATACGCATGCAACCATCCATAAATATCAAGATAAACAAATATAAAATTTATATACACAACACACTTAGGTGGGGGTGGTGGAGGTGAAGGCAGCTATTGACAAGTAGGAACAGACAACAGGGGAAGACCTCAAATAGAGTATAAGTGCGTTTTGAGGCTAGATTTGAAAGAATCAAAAGAAGGCTTTTGGCGAAGTGGAAGAGGGAGGTCGTTCCATGTGGAGGGACCGGAAACAGAGAAAGAGCGACGGCCAACAGTGGTTTGTTAACATCATAATGGTGGGAACAAAATGACAGTTTACAAAACCACATACGCACAGGGGACTAAATGTAAAAAAAAAAGCACATAAATGCTTATTCCATTATCTTCGATATAAAAGAATACACACAAAAATGACATGAGTTACAGACTCCACTCCCCCGAAAGTCCTTCGGATGAGACTATAACCTGACGGTCTGTGCGTGCAGATACATGTGTATTATTTTTAACACAGGTTAAAACACGTTTTGCCTTTCTGTGGAGTAGACCATACGTGTTGGTAAGAACAGATGACGAAAAGATACAACAACAAAAATACAACCCTGCATGCACACTAGTGTCGTGTTAAGACCTCACCCCTGAAGTGGAAATGAGATGACCTTGGAGATGAGAGAAAACGGTTGCAAAGGAAAAACCCAAAGTTTTCCACATTGGTGGACCTTAAGGTTCAACCCGAGAAGCGACACCCCTTTCCTAGAAAAACAAGCCAAAATATAAAAAAAAAAAGCCCAAACAAACCCCAAACCAACACCACCACCCTTAAAAAACCCAAACCCCAAAACAACAACAAAACCACCCACCCACCCAACCAACCAACAAATAAACAAAACCAACAAGCCCTCCCCCCCAACTTACCCCCCCCCCCCGCCCTCTCCTCCAAACACACACGTACACATAGCATTTCAAAAACACTTTTCAAAGTAAGGCAGGTTTTTTTTTAGCAAAGTGCTTATATCACCAACTAACAACGCCTTTGGACTAAGCCCACTGCTTAAAATGGAACTGTACTCTACATCTGATCAGACCAGTTTCACAGATAACAAGAAGCCCCCACAGCTGCAAATATTTGAGGTTTGGGAAAAACTAAGGATGGATATTCCCTGTAAGGGTGGGAGGCCTCTGGCTACCTACCTACTGTCCTTGACAGCGGTACCCGTATTTGTTTTCCCACCCGTTTAAAACCGGATACCGTTTACGTGTCATTGTTGGCTGGGTAAAGATGTCGGTGTTGACACTGAAGTGTGTGTGTGTAGTGGTGGTGGTGGTGGTAGGGTGGGAGGGAGGGTGGGTGACGTGTGTGTGTGTGTGTGTGTGTGTGTGTGTGTGTGTGAGGGGTGGCGTGCATGTGTATGTGTATGTATGGGTGACGTACGTGTGTGTGTGTGTGTGTGTGTGTGTGTGTGTGTGTGTGTGTGTGTGTGTGTGTGTGTGTGTGCGTGCGTGCGTGTCTAAGTAAGAGAGTGGGGTACGTGCATGCTCGTGTGTGTGTGTGTGTGTGTGTGTGTGTGCGTGTGTGTTGTGTGTGTGTGTGTGTTTGTGTGTGTGTGTGTGTGTGTGTGTGTGTGTGTGTGTGTGTGTGTGTGTGTGTGTGCTAGCCCACGGGGCTGTGTTTTTTGTTCAATTAGTCCAGTTTCCCCGTAGGGTTCCTGTCAGAATAAATAGCATCCCACCATTCCGGAAAATTCTGTTCTAAGGATTCCCTCTTTTCTATCCCTCTCTTTGTTTCTGCCTTCCTCATCTTCTTCCTGTCACCCCCTTCTTGTCATTCTTCTGCCTTCCTAGTCCATTTCCCCGCGCATGCCTTTTTTCCCCCCAGAAAGACATAAAAGTAAACAATTCTCTCCCGAGTCGAAGTCAGACGCGCTGGTCCCTGTCTTGACAGGCGCTTAACGGCAGCGCAACTCATTTTTAGGCTCATATGACAGACAACAATAGCTGCTGTCTTAGCGTTCGACGACGACGAAGAAGAAGTAAAAGTAGTTCAGTGACATTGTAATACCTCAAGTTGGAGAGAGACTGTGCTGACTGAACCATGGCCCCCAGTATGGACATTGGCGGGTTGATAGATCCTTTTATGTGAGGGAAAGGGTACGAGTTGACTTTGTTTTCAGAGGTTGATAGTTTTTACCATTCCACCACCAGAGCTCCTAGATTCACCATGAAGGTAGCTGCATTCCGACTTTGGGGAGGGCGTCTAAACATGGCACCAGTGCGCGTGCATTTAAAAAAAACAACATTTGTTATCATCCTTTTTTTTTACAGTTACAAATGGCTTCTCGTTCTGAAAGGCAGAATATATGTTAAATACGTGTGTGCAAGATGTTCTACGTTTTTATTTATTTATTTTATTTATTCATTCATTCTTTTATATCGAGGATAATGGAATAAGTACTCATGTGCTTTTTTACATCCAGTCCCCGTGTGTATGCGGTTTTGTACATTTTGTCATCTGTTTCCACCGGCACACAATGGCCTACTCTTCCGAAAAAGCGGAACGGGATTTAACGTATGCGCAAGGTGTTCTGCATGCGTTCGAACACGGGGCCTCGGTTTATAGTCTCATCCGAAGGACTTTGACATTCAGTTCGATTTTTTTTGGGGGGGTCAAACTGGGAAGAAAGGGCGAGGCTGGGAATCGAACCCAGAATCTCATGGTTAACTTGTTGGCAGGCGAACGTCTTAACCATCCTGCCACCTTCTTTCCTTCTACGTGCGGTCGTGCTCAGGACCTTGGTTTATTGTCTCACCCAAAGGACTTTCGGGGGCGTGGAGTGGATACTGATATTAACCCAGGGGGAAAAGTTTCCTTGAACACGTGTCTCGGTGGTGGTTTAAACCCAGGCTCCATCTCGGGCCGTCAAATGGCCAGCACAACGCTCTGACCGCTAGCCCCCCCACCCCCCCCCTCCCCCCTTTATTTTCCAGAGAATGAAGCTGATGAGTCGTGTTGTTGTGATGCGTTGTGATGTGTGTTGTGCTGTGATGTGATGTGTTATGTTCTGTGTAAGTCTGTGATGTATTGTGCAAAGCTATTTTATACAGCCTCATATTGAATAACATTAAACTGCACTGAATAGCACTGTACTATTCTGTACGGCATCTTCTTGCAGAGTATTGTGTTCTGTTGCATTACGTTCTAATGTTTTGTATTTTATTCTCACAGTACTATAATGCCACGGTATTACACAGCCATGGTATTTTGTTGTGTTTCATTATGGTTTAAACACTATCATATTGGGTTTGGAATTCCTTGGATTATGGTGTATTGCATCATGCAGTTTCTATTTCAAAGCGAGCAGCGACATTTATACTGCTGCTTACGATAAGTGGCGGGACTGCATCCCATCCCATCGAACTGCACGTATTGTAGCACGAATCCTTCGCTCCAATCCACTATTTCTGCAGTCCGGACCGGGTTTTTTGTTTTTTTTTACACTTATCTCCCTTCAGGGACTTCCTTCTTCAAGTTTAGAACGTGGTATCAGTGTTGTCAGTGAAAGTTGGAAATGTTTCGTCGAATCAAAATACCCTCAATTGATGATACCGGGGCTTCAGACGATGAAGCCAATAACGAAAATACCAGTTTTTCTGTTGATAACGACAATGAGGGAGATGGTTCCGACAATGTGTATTCTCTTCCAAAAACGGGTAAAGCTATATTGCTACTTTTTGAAAATGTTTTTTGTTCACATTACATACAACCAGAAACTAACATTTCATGACAAACGCTTCCTTTCTGTTAATGACTAAAAGTCTTTTTTACGTCGGGAATTTTTTAAATCTAAAACTTTGCAATTGGATATGTGATTTTTACCCATTTTTTGTGAAGTTTTTGTTGTTTTTTTTTTTTTACAAAAGAAAAAATAAGTTACTTTTTCCTCCGTAAAATTTTGTTGGGTTTTACTGTTTTTTTTCACAGTTGGAGACGGGGTTCGTTAAGAGGAAATTTGACTTAGACACAGATAAACTTAATTAAAAAGAAAAGGCTACGTTCCGTGGCTTTGGAATTCAAAAAAAAAACCCACAAATAGCTTTCCCCCCCCCCCCTGCTTTAAAGGACGATTAAAAGAAAAGGAGGGGGGGAGGGCAGGGAAAAAGGGAAAAGGGGGGGGGGGATAACAATCCCCCAAAAAGGGAAAAACCCCCACGCTGGAACCGGGCCCCCGCTCAGATGCCCCTTCTGGGTGGTCCAGCTTCAGACAACTAAGTTGTTCGCGCGTTTTTTTAAAAAAAACCCTGTTGAAAAACCCGTGACAAAAAAAAAGTCAAGCTCCGTTTTTTTTCGTCTTCTTCTTTTTGCCTAGAATAGTTGGGGCGGCTAACGTTAAGTCGATGTTTACACAACTTATCAACTAGATATCGGGTAAAAAAAACGAGGGAAAAAACGGAAAACCCTTCCTCCCTTCCTTCCTTCCCCCCCCAAAAACCACCATCCCCTTCCCCCTGTTGTTGATAACCTCAATATCAATAATAATAAAAAAATATGTCATCTCCAAAGAGGGAAATTTGGGGGGCTACCTATACGGTGGTGGTGGGGTTTGGTGGGGGGGGGGGGGGGGGATGGTTTCCCGCTACGCAAAAACTCAATACACGCAGTGGACCCAAAGGAAGGAAAAATTTCTTTCCCAGTAGGGGAATATTTCCCTGGGGTTTTTTAATTGTCATTTTAAAAGTCCCTTGATTTAGATAACAAATTTATTGCCCAGAAAAACAAATCTTTTGAGTTGTAGGCCCGTTTTATAATTTTTTTGGGGTATGTCAAAAGAAATGGAGGTGGGGGCATGGAGTTTTTTAAAAACGTCAGCAGAAAAAAACCCCACTTTTCCGAAAAAAGTTTAAAAAAGTTATTAAAACAAATAACCAGGTATAAGGAAAAGGTGCCCCTAACCTATAAGGTCGTAGGGGAGCGGGGCATAAGACCTCACTTCTCGGGGGCCACGTATTGAGGGCCCCACCCCTCCTCCCCCTCGCTGCTTTACCTCCCCTAACCCTAAAAGAGGGCAGGTTTACCCATTTACAGCGGGGTTTAAAGTGGGAGACTGATAAAAACCAAAAGCGCACAAGCGGTCCCCAACCCTTTGGTAAGGCAGGCTGGGGGAAAAAGCGAGGTATTAGCATTAAGAAGGAATCAATAAACATGGGGCCAAAAGACATAAAGGTCATTCAGTTTGTATAACTATATAACTCAGTGTGAACAGGTATAACCCTTTTGTCCGTTTAACTGGTTTGTGTTTGTGTAGTGTGTGTGTGTGTGTTGTGTGTGTGTGTTGGGGTTTGGTGGGTGTGGGTGGTGGTGTTGTGGTGTTTTTGGGGTGTGGTGTTGTGTGTGTGTGTTGTGGTGTGTGTGTCGTGTTTTGTATTTGTTGTTGCTTAAATTTAAAGTTTTTACTCTAAGTATATTAGCGGGGAAAAATAGAAAGTGTAAGGGAAGTTAAAGAAGGGAGAAAAGGGGGTGGAAGGAAAAAAGGGTTAAAAAAAATAGCTCAGTGCTGGTATTTTTGTGAAAAAAAAATAAAAAAAAAAACCCCTGAAAAAAGGATAACCCTTTAAACAGGAGAAAAAATGTAAAAATCAAAAAATGGGAAACACGAAAAAAAATATGTAACTACAATAACTATTTAAGTGGACTATTAAAAACATTGGCAATGGCAAAGGCACTTTTTATTTTCAAATTTTTCCGAGACTGTTCGAAAATGTAGGGGAAAAAAAAGGTTTTACAATGGGCATCAAAATATAACATTGGAAATGATCCCCAATAGACATTGACTGTTACAAATTTTGTAAGGATTTTGCATTTAACTTCATTAAAAAAAAGTGAATTAAAACCCTTTTCAAAAATTAAAACGCGAATCTATTTGAAGGAGCCATATAACAGAAAAATGGGCAGGGTTAGAAAATTTTTTAATATGTTCCTTTAATTGATCAATTTTTTTTTTTTTTAAAATTTCCCCCGAATTTTTTTTCTAATAGTCGGTATCCTTCCCGAGGGGTAAGGGAACATCGAGTTCTATCGATTCCATTCATGTGTGCCCTTTTTGCGCTCTGTCAGCCCACTCATTTGAAAAAAATTCCGAAGTGAAAGGGACCCCAAAAAAAAAGAAAAAGGAATACCCCTTAAACTTTGGAGGTACTGAATTTTTTAAATTTTTAAAAAAAATTCTGGGCCTTGAAGTTTGGTGATTTTATAGCATATAACTGACTTTGGGGTAACACAAAACAAGATTTGAAAGAAGGAAAAATGGGGAAAACAAAAATAAGTTAAAGCCAAAAAAATGCATAAGTTCAGCTGTAAATAGAACAATATTTTCCAAGTTTTTTGCTTTTCTCAAATTTTTAAATGTGGGAGACAAATACAGAGCCTTTGTCTAATTTTCAAAAAAAAATAAAACGTATAAAATTTAAAGCACGCATCTTATTTTAAAAATGCGATGAACCCCCAAAACCATGATGTATTTATTTTTATTTCTTTTTCATTTAAAATTTTTCTTATCAAAACAGGTTTATCCCCTCCCATAAGGACATGGTAAACTTCTTTTGTGTTTTAAGAAAAATTGATTAAGTTTAGATTTTTGAAAAAGATCTGATGATAAGTGCCAATTGGCATTAAACACAAATTTGTGTGTCTTTTTGGAAAATTCGTTTCTGCTTTTAAACTTTTTTAATTCTTTCAGACAAAAATTTTCGTTTTTCGTGCTCCGTAAAACATATTTGGCACATGAAAGTTTTTCGGGATTCAGCTAGGGGAAGTTCCCCAATTTCTTATAACTCCTTGGTGGGGCATGAAAGGTACCCCAAGTGCAGTTTGTACGCCCTTACAATCTATAATTGGGGGTTTTTTAATAAAAAAATTTGGAGCCTGAAAAAAACTTCCTGTCCATAAGACATTTGGAAAATACAAAGTGATTTGAGAAACATTTAAAGTGAAGATATTTGTCCTCATGCTGTTGCTAACCATTTAAAGAAAATTGGATTTCATTGCTTTTGTTAAAATGTATCCAAAATGGATTCCAAAATTAAATTTTTTTGTAAGTTTAAGCCTAAAAATGTTACCCTATTTTTTTTACTGAATTGGTCCCCCAAAAATTTCGTAAACTGGGGCAGTGTATCGGGAAACCACTATAATTAAAAAAAATCTTTAAAAAGGTTTTTTGTAGATAATGTCGGGCCATTTTCAAAATATATTTATGAAAATTTAAATTAGCTCTTTTTGATAATTTTTCTGGAAAATTTTTTAAACACCATCTTTGTTTTTGAAAGCTTCATAGTAAAAATTCATCTAAAATACAAATATCTTCAGCAAAATTGTACCGGACAACGTCTTTAACAGTTTTGGGGGAAAATTTTAACAGAAAATTTATTAAACAAAAAGGGGGCTATAACTAAACCCCTGTAGAAAAACCCATTTTTCAATGACCAAAAGTTTGAATATGCTTTTCCCTTTACTCTCACTTGCATATTCTTTTACATAAAAAGCTTTTAGTATAAAGAAAAATCCCCGGGAAAAGCCAATATTCTTAAAGTTTATCATAAAATTAGCATCCCAAATTGGGGGCCGTAGGCTTTCTTTATATCAACAAATGTTCCCGAGTAGATTTTTTTTTCCCTCGAAAAAATTGTTGTTTGCCCTGTGTTGTTTTTTAAAACACTTTATCGATTGCTGATCTCCCTTTTTTGAAAGGCTCCCTTGTTTGACAAAAAAGGAATTTTCTTTTTTTTTCCTGACAGTAACCAAAAGCCTTTAAAAAATTTTTCAAAAAGCTTACCAATTTTAGAAGTCAGTGCTTTTGGGAAAAATAATTTGTTTTTCAGTTTTGGGTTTTTCCTTCCTTATAAATGGGAACAATTATAGACGCTTCCATTTCATTGGCATTGAAACCTTGGGCCCAAAACCTTTGGGAAAAAATTTTAATGCACCCGAAAATAAATTTTTTTGGGAAAATGTTTAAGCATATCATTGGATAGGGGAATTTTAAACCCAAACCAGAAGTTTCTTTTTTGGGAAAAGGAAAATAAAAAAATAAATTTACTTCATTGATTGTTATTAGGAATTTAGTATTCAGTATTATTAAACATTTGGGGCTTTAAAATTTTTCCCTTTTTTCCTCAGTTGTCTGTATTTAATTTCTTTTAAGTGTGAGGCCTTCCAAAATTTAAAAAAAGGCCCCCAAAAATCTGGAACAAAATGTGCAAAGGCCCGCCTTTTTGCATTGGTTTGGGAAAATTTATTTTTTTTTCAGTTTTTAAATGGGGCAAAATTGGTTTAAAATCACACCTTTTCTCAATTTTTATGAAAATTTTTGGGCCCCACTTTTTTTAAGTTTTTTAATGATTTGAAAACACGCCAAACAAAAAAGGAAAACCAAAAAATTTTCGTTTTTGCCCCGAGCAATTTAGCAAAGTTGCTTAGTTTTTTTTTCCTGGGTTCTGGTTTTTCATGGGTTTTTTTGGGTCCTTTTTTTTAAATTGTTTTAACATTAACTTTTTTTTGGGCACTGCTTCCTCGCCCCAAACAGGGGTCCCCCAAACTTTTCCCGGAAAATTTTTTGATTTTAATGTTTTAAAAATTTTATAAAACATTAAATATTTAAAAAAAAAAAAAAATTTTTTAAACCCCTTTTTTTACCAAAATTTTTTTAAATTTCCCCAATTTTTTTTAAAAAAATTTTTTATTTTTTCAATTTTTAAACTATTTTATAAAAAAAAACAATAAAAATATTCCCCAAAAAACCCCATAATTCCCATAATTTCAAACCCCCCCAAAAAAAAACAAAAAATTTTTACCCCCACAAAAAAATTTTTTACCATTATTTTTTTTTTTTTTAAAATTTTTTTCCCCCCATTTTCTTTAAAATTAAACCCAAAATTTTCCCATTTTTTTAAAAAATTTTTTTTAATTTTTTAAATTAATTTCCTCCTTTGTTAGAGTTTGGATTTGGGGACACCCTAATTTAAACATAAAAGGGCTTTATTTTAAAAAAAACTTCAAATGTTCACCTTTTAAAAGGGGGTTTGGGGGTTGGGCCCCCCGTAAAAAATTAAAATTTTTAAAAGATGCCCATTTAAATAAATTTCCCTAGGAAAATCGAAACAATCTTGAAAAGATCTGTAAACTTTTTCGTGCCCAAAAAAAATCTTTAAAAAAGGAAGGGGAAAAAAGACTTAACTTTTTTCCGGATATAAGTGTATTTAAATTAAAAAAAGCACCATTTTCCTGAACAGGGGGGAAAAAATTAAATTGGGTCTTTACCTTCTTTCCCCTTGGGGGGACTGCAGGTGAAACTTGATAGCGGTTACTAGAAAGAGGGTTGAACTAATATGGTAAATTTCGGGGAAAAATGGATCTTTTTTTCCCCAATGCATGACTTTTTGGGAAATTGGGGGTATTTTTGGACAACAAAAAGAAACAAAACAAAATTTTTTAAATAAAAACAAAATTTTAAAAAGGAAAACCCACTAACAAAACAAAAATTTAAATTTAAATTTTGCCCAAAAGTGCCTTGCCCCCCCGGGGGACCCCGGGGTATGTTTGGGCAAAGGGGGGAGCACCCGCAAGAATAGGATCTCTCCCCTCCAACCGGGCTTTGTCGTAAAAGGCGACTAAGGGGGAAACCCCCTTCCCCCGGGTGGGGGGTTTAAGAAAACGGGGCCAAACAACCCTGTTTTTGTAAAAAAATTTTAATTTTTTAAGGAAACAGCAACGAAAAGAAATTAACAATAAATGGGTTGTTTAAAGGGCCCTTTTAGATCATCGGAAGTTTCTCGGAAAGGCAAGGGGGGTGGAAAAACCCCAAAGGGGGCCCCTGACCCGGAAGAAGGAAATCTTAAAACCCAAAAATAAGACCCCAAAGGGAGGGTTCCGGAATGTAAGAACCATTTCGAAAAAGGAAAAAAAGCGCAATTTTCAGCAGAATGAGACGCTTTTCAATTTGCATATTTCGGAATAAATGGGAAAGGGCCCATGGACAGGATCAGGCAATACAGAGGGCCGCCAGGGAAAAGACAGTGCTGAAAAGTGGGAGAGATGACGGCCAACACCCTGGGGGTACAAAAAAATCTGAAGAAAGGAATGGAAAATGCCTTTATGGAAAGGGGAAAACCCATTTAACAGCAATGATAAGGGGTTTAAAAATGGGAAAAGGTTAAAAACATGCTAAAACCAAAAATCATTTCAATTTCTTTTGCACCAACCCCCGACAGTGGAAAAAAAAAGCAAAAATACATTTTTTTGAAAAATTTAAAAAGGGGTGAAAAGGAAAAAAAACACCAAACCAGACATGAGGATAGTGTGGGGGACCTTAAAGCAAAAAATGGAAAAAAAACAACCAAATCAAGAAAGGCCATGGGGAAAAAAAAGGGTTGGCAGCATAAATGACAAGGAGAAAAATTGGTGGAATTCTGCATGCAAACAAACCCGGCCATTGGAGGGAAATTTATTTGCCACCCTGAACCCACAATTTCCCTGTTTTCCCCCCAATGGAAAGCAAACCAGATCGACCACCTGTTTTAATGGGACTGGGGATTCGCCCTAGATGAAAAAATAAGGGGGGGCCCCGATGTTGGCAGTGATCCCCCCACCTTGTACTGCCCCCCTAAAGGAAGTGAGAAAAAACGGACCGGGGAAAACCCAAGACAAAACATTTTGAGGGGAAAAATGCGCAACACCAAAGAAAAGAGTGCTTTCACCCCCCATAAAAAAACAAGTTCCAAGCACTGGTGGATACTAAAAACTCCACCTCTACAGATAAAAAAAACCCATGGGGAAAAAGTAGGACACCCCTACACACAAGCCGCGAAACGGCTTAGGACAGAGACAGAGGAAGAAAAAAAAGTGGATTACGCAGCCCCCTGGCAAGCCATTGAGAACAGGAGGGGAATGAAGAGAAAATTTTAAGACAAAGTCGAACGGAAAGAGAGAGGTAAAACAACAGTACAAAAAGCAAACCAACTGTGAAAGAAGACAGAACAGACAACTACCCAGGATGATATTGCAAGACAACAGGGGAGGCCGCCGCAAAGGGAGAAAGGGACAGGTGTATAAGATCACTAAGACTGTCAGTGGCAAGTACCGGGGCAATCCCGAAACCCCAACCCTAGATAAACAAGGCCACATATTCCCACAAAAGCAGAACAAGTGAAAGATGGCAGAACATTTCAGCGAAGTTCCCCCAAAACCCACCACCACTGAAGGCAAGTAAAAAGATTGAGCTGTTCTAAAGTGAAACAGCTCACCCACCAAAGAAGGAAGAGATTATAGCAAAAAGGGCCTCCAGAATGGAAAAAGCCCCTGGCCGGGAAACCCGAAACTTTTAAAGGAGAAATTTTGCTTTGTTCAAAAGAATTTTAAAAAGTTATGGGGGAGAAACATACAGCAGTTGACAGAAGGAGTCACCCTAAATTCCCCAAAGGGGCCCCTGAAAAATTAAAAACGGGGGGACCCCTCTGCCTGTTCCCAGCAAGTTTCTGGAAAGACACATGGGCGAACCAGAGGCAGTGGCCCAAACAATCAGAAAGGAACGGGAAGGTTTTAGACCAGGAAAAAGTGCTAGACCAGTCTTCCCGCGAAAATATCAAACGTGCACGGAAAGGCAGAGACAGCTGTTATCAATTTGTAGATTTGAAAAAACCTTTTACAGATTATCGGAAAAGTGTATGGCGCTACTCAGTATGGAATTCCAAGGAGATATCAGTCATTAAGAGCTTCTACAACATTCACGGGCAGAGTGGAACAGCAAAACAGTTTCAGTGTCAAACCGGCGTTTGACAAGGTCCCCATGTCAGCAACTTTAACCCGACAATTGATTGGGTGATGAGACAAACAACGTGCCAGTGGGCATCAGAGGGGCCCCTTCTAACACTTGAAAACCTAGATTTTTCCCCCGATCGGCATGCTCTCCATACCCACCATACATTCAAAAGAAACCACCCCTCTCGCATTCCGCACGCAAGTAGGCTGAAATCAGTAAAGAAGACAGAAGAAAGACACTGAAAAGTCCAGAACCCCCCCCGGTCACAGTGAAGGGGGTTTTTTCCAACAATGAAAGTTCACTACCTCGGGGCACTGTTAGGGGACGGTGAGCAGGCAGCGACTCAAGAACCGGATAGAAAAAAAGAAAAGCTTTTAGAAATCTGAAAATGGGGAAATCGTCCAGTCAGCACCAGAACCAAAAAAGACTATACCAGGTGTGACTTTCCCCCCTTTTGTCGGCTCGGGTGCTGGAGGGTGATGAGAGTGACCTCGAAAACATCCACATTCCCACGAAAATTCAGAAAATTTGCGCATCTTCTGGCCTGGACCTCTCCAACAAAATTTTTTCCGTTGCAACCAAGAAAGCATGGACAAACATCTCTGCATAGGGTGGGGATGGATGGGCATATTGCCGCGGGAAAAGGAAACATCGCCGAACGCCCTCCATGGGGGAACCAGAGGGAAAAGCAAAGGGGGACGACCCCCGAACATTGGGGGGTCGGATGTTGAAGCAGAGCTGAAGACCTTCCAACATACCCGGGGAACCATTCAGAAACACCCAGGACGACAGGAGGGGAATTTTGTTGCTGCCCCCAGTGCCAATAAGGGCCCAAAGGGATGGATGATGAGAAGGCCTTTTTAAAAGTTCAGAAAGTCAAATTAAAAAAGCAATAAAGAAAAAAAAAAACAGAGTATTAGGGTCGTTAGAGCAGCTGCAGGATGTGAGCAGAAAGCACGTGTCTATTTTACTGTATGATTATAGTGGTGCAAAGCAAGATTACAAAAAGTTACCCTTCAAAAAGACTTTCACCCCACGAAACGAAAAAATCACTTTGCCCCCCGGGGGGTTGTGGAAATTGTTTTTTTTCCCGGGGGTTTTCTTCAAACTTTTATTAATTTTAAGGGTAAGGGCCCTTGGGCCCCTTTTTTTGGGGAAAAAATTTTTTGTTAAGAAAAGGGTTTCTTTTTTTGGGGCTGTGGGTTTTTAGGTTTCCCCCGGGGTCATTTTAAATTTTTTATTTAAACTTGGGTTTTTCCCGGGGCAAAATTTTTGAAATTTTTTAAAAAGAAAAATTTTTTTTTAAATTTTTTTTCGGGTTTTTTAAAAGTTTTTGGGGATTACTTTTTAAAATCCGTTTTTAAAAAAAAAAGGGGGTTTTTTTTTAAAAAGCCAATCCTTTTTTAGAAATTTTCCATTTCGGAATTTTTTTTTTTTATTAAGAATGCCTAAGATTTTTCGTTCCAAAATTTAACGGTCATGGAGAAGAAAAAGGGATCTATTGTTTCTGCCGGAAAACCAAAGTTTTTTTTAATTGGGTTTTGCTTTGTAGGTCTTTTTTTTTGTATGGGGTTTAAAAAGGCACCCCCCTTTTTTCTTTTAAATTTTTCCGGGGATTTTAAAATGGGGGGTTCCCGGGGTAAATGTAGGGACTGGGAACATTGTTGGTCCCGGGTCTGTTTCCCCAAAATGCGTTTCCCCCCAAGGGGGGTTAATTTGTTCAAGGGGTTTTTTTCCCAAAAAGGGGTTTTTTGATTTGGGGCCCCTTTAAACCGGGAATGTTAATGGAAAAAAAACTTTAAGTGACCGGTTGAACCCCGTCTTTTGAATTTTTTTGAAATTTACCCTTTTTTTTTTCAAAATTGGCCCCTTTTTTTTTTTTTTGTCTTTGGAAAAAAACCCCTTTTTGGGCAAGGAATTGGCCTGGCGACTTTTCCCAAGGGGGTGGGGGCAGTCTCCGGCGTAAAAATAGCATGGGGGGGGGGAGGGCGGATGGCTTTGGTCCTGGGCTGCTGTTGTACGCCCAGGGACAGGATGTTCTTGCATCCTATGCGCGCCGCGACACCCGGGCTGTCTGCCACTGGTTCAAGGGGTTTACTTTCCACAATAGGATTAAATGGCCTTCAATCTAGAGTTAGGCAGCATTACTGCTGAAACTGGATGACTGTTGAAGTGGTCACTGAACACTATTCAAGATGATCTACGGATGACGCTGTCTTGTTGATAATTTTCGCTTGAAGCACCTTGTCACTGCTCTCCGTGACATCTTCGTATCAACTTGCCAATAGCAGGAGGTAATTTGGTACGTCTTGTTTTGGTCATTTTGATTTCTTTGCGTTTGCACTCAGCCCTTAATTCGGGAGCTGCGTTTTGGTCGCCATGTTATGACGTATCGTGTGTGTATGGTGTGCTGTTGTCGTGCGCGCACTAATAGAACCCAGCGTGTGTTGTGTGTGAGTGTTGTGTGTATGTGTGTAAGGAGTGTGTGGTAGTTGTTGGTGTGTAAACGTGTGTGTGCGGTGTGTGTAGATGTGTGTGGTGTGTGTGTGTGTGGTGTGAGTGCGCCTGTGTGTGCTTTGTGTGTGTATGTGTGTGAGTGTTTGCATGTTTGTGGTGCTGTGTGTATTTTTGTGTAATGTGTGGTGCTGTGTGTGTGTGGAGATGTGTGTGTATGTGGTGTGTATGTAATGGTTGTGTGTGTGTGTGTGTGTGTGATGTGTGTGATGATTGCGCGGGTACAGTATCGTGTGTTGTTTCTGGATTGATTATTATTGATGACATTGCGTGTGTAGTGTGTGTGTGTGTGTGTGTGTGGTGGTGTGTTGATTGTAGTTGTGGGTGTGGTGTGAATTGGGGCGTACAGATCGAGTGTATGTTCCGAATGATATTACTAATTGGATATGCATTGGATTGTGTCGTGAGTGAGTGTTGTGAGTTGTTTGTGCAGTGTCTGCTACAAATCATATTTGTGTGTGTGTGGCATCTCATAACTCTCTCTTCTCTCTCCCTCCCTCTCTCTCGCTCTCTCTCCTCCAATTCCCCTCATCCCCCTCCCCTCTCTCTCTCTCGCTCTTCTTCTCTCCTTCTCTCTCCTCTCTCTCTCATCTTCTCTTCTCTCTTCTCTCTCTCTCTTCTCTCTCTCTTTTCTCTCCCTGTTTTTCTATATATTGTCCCTAAACTGTATGCATTTTCTTCGCGAAACGCATGCGTGCGTGCTTGTGAGTGGTATTGTGTGTTTCGCCCACGCGGGGCAGTGTGAATTGTGTGCTGTGGTGTGTTTGTGTATGCGTGTGCGCGTTGTGCGTGCGCGCGGCACGTCGTGTGTGTGTTGTGTGGTTGTGTTGTGTGTGTGTGTGTGTTGTGTGTACTTATTTATTAAAAAAAAATAAATAAAGGGGACATGGGGACTAAGATTTCCATGGTGGGAATATTGTATTCTGTTCACGACATGGCTTTTTCAAGGGAAGGTTTAACGTGTGTGCAAGATGGCGGTTCGTGACAGAGGCCCGGTATTAAGTGACTGCCGAGAAGAATTTTAGGGAGTTGAAAGTACTGAACAAAGAGAATCCGTGGTGAAAGGTATCTTAGAAGGGAGAGGGGGAAGGGGAGGGGTTTGGTGGGCCTTGTGAACCCTAAGAAAGGGCTTGGGCCGTGTTTGCAGTCAAATATAT
>CM054157.1:27338878-27401035 GCA_028751875.1 Rapana venosa | reverse complement strand
GCCCCAAACAAATCCCAGCAGGTTAAAAAATTAAAAAAAACTTCTTTAAAAAGTCCGGGACCATAATGGAAAAACCCCACCAAAGAGGGACCTAAAATACTAATGGGAGACATAAATTTCCAAAAAAGTAGGGCAGACAACCCCAAACAGAAAATTGATCGGGGGCCAGACATGGCATGAAAACAAAATGAAAATGGAGAACTTTTAACAGAATTTTGCATTTTCCCAAATGCCCTGGTCATTGGGGCCCATTTTTTCCCCAAAAGAAACCCACAAGACCACAGGGGAAATTCCCCCCAAAATTGGAAAAGACAAAAAACCAGATTAAAACCACACCCTTTTTGGGCCCGAAAGTGGGAGGAGCCTGCATATGCCCGGGGTTGAAGGACGGAGCAGATGCGGGATCAGCCCACATCTTGTTGTTGCCATCCTCAAGACCAAGCTAAAAAGCCTAAATCGACCAGGCGGGAAAGGCCATCCAAAATTTTCAATGGGAAAAAGCCTGAAGGAAAAAAAAAAAAATAGAAAAATTTCCCAGGTTTGAATGAGGAAAAAATTTCCCGGGGTGTTTTCCAGCTGCCAGGGGAAAAAACAGTCGACGAGAAAAGGGGCAGAGTCTGCGTGAGCCCGGGAAGACAACATCCCAAACGTACTGGGAAAAAAGAAAACAAAAAAAATACAAGATGGCTGAAAAACAAAAACATGGGCAGACACCGAGAGAAAACGCTGAAAATCAAAATCAACCAAACACAAGATAAAGAAAAAAAACAAACTGAAAGCTTGTATTTGGGAAAAAAACCGGGGCTTTAAAAGAGAAATGCAAGAAGAGACAAAGAAAATTCATTGAGGAAAATGACTCAAGAAGCCGAGACTTTCAGGGAGGGCCCCAAAAAAATATGAAAAGACGACAAGTTTACAAAAATCAGGAAAAACAACAAACCTAGCTGCCCCCCGTCCAAAAATTTTTAAAAGGCAATACCATTCCCGGTGAGGGGACCAGAAAGGGAAGATGGGGAGGCCCCTTCAAAAAAAACGCCCAAAAAAGGGCCCGCCCCCCACCCATGCCACCAAAAACATCCCCCCCCCTAATGAAATTTTTTGGGATCAAAAAAACCGGCCCCCCTACCAAAATGAGAACCCCCAAAGCCATCAAGTCAAAATTTAGGGAAAGCAGCAGGGCCCGGAAAGGGATACCACCCAAGCATGAAGGGAGACATCCCAAAAATTTCCCCTGAGATGTTATCCCACCCCCAAAACAAGATCTGGGGGCAAGGAAAAGAGTAAACCCGAAGACTGGGAAAAAGGCCATCTCGTTTAAAACTTTCCAAAAAAAGGGGGCCCGTCCCCCAATGCAACCCAAATGGGGAGGAATTTATGCTACTGTCCCCCTCCCAGGGGGAAAAGGGGCAAAGATCATGCTTTGACAGATGAAAACAGCCTGGACAAGACACTTTTGGGGGTGAAAGGCAGGGTTTTGGCAAGATGATCATGCCAATCAAATCGCCCCAATGCCCCATCCTCATTGAAACAATCCCCCGGAGTTGGGGAGCCCCCCCCTAATTCAGTTTTTTTGTCCCAAATTCCCCGAAAGGGAAATTTTTCAGCGTTTTCAGAGATGTCATTTGGAAATGATGCATCATGTGGTTTTCCCCCAAAGTTCTCAACCCTCATTCCCGCAGCTATTGAAGATGCCCCCTTTTCAAGTCATCCCTTTAAAAACTGACGGAACCCTTCTCCGTACAAAACCTGTTTTGTTTAGGGGTGCTGTTGTTGCCAAAACCCTCTTCCCGTTGGGGGTTGACTGGAAATTTCGGCAAGCCACAGAGGGAGGAAACCGGCCACGTAGCCCTCATGAAGCCGCTGGAAGACCTGGACTTCGCAGACGACATCAGCCCTTTTCTCCCACAGGGAAAAAATGCCAAGAAAAAAGCTCTGTCATGTTTTCTTTTAAGAATGAAAAGACTGGCCCCAAAATCAACATCGGGAAACGGAGTCATGAGGGTGAACAACAAAACAATCCCCAGTGCGACTGCGCAAAAAAACCATCAAAAAAAGTCCCAAGTTTATTTACCTGGGAGTGTTGTCAGTAAAGAGGGAAACAGATAAAGACATAAGGCTGAATCAACAAAGCCTGTACCCTTAACACTTGGGCCAATTTGGAGGTCAACAGCCCCTATTTCAAAACAAGATTGGATCTACAACACCAATGTCAAATCGGCCCCTACTTTATGGTCGAACCGGGGGGGTAACAAAAACCCAAACCCCCACAAACTCCAGTCTTTTATCAAAAATGCCTGGTAACCTCACATCGGGGTGGCCGGAAGTCATATCCAACAAAAAACTGTGGACGGCCCAAAAAACCCCAAATTTTATCCATTTTTAAAGAAGGAAGTGGGGGGGAAACGGCCATCCCCCGCAACCCTGCAAAATTGCCCAGCAGGCCCTTGACTGGAACCCCAAAAGGAAGCGGAAAGCTGGTTGCCCCAACAACCGGGCGCAAAAGTTTTGACAAAAACAAAAGGCGCCAGAATGACAGGGGCCCGGTAAAGGGGATCTCCCAAAACCCGGTTGTTGGAGGGGTGTTGTTGCACCCCTATTTTCCCCCAAGGAACCAAGAGATAAGTAATATTTGCACTAATACAAGAATTTAATGTAAAAAATGTCTTGCTACTTCCCCAAACCTTTTGTTGGGTGTTTTTAACAGGAACTCCAAAAACGCTTAAAGCCATCAGTGTATTTTTTTTAAAGATTCAACGATTAAAAAACCCAAATTCAGATGCATTTAGTATTGGTCTAATTTTTAATCAAAGATTTTGGGGAAGTAAACCTGGTAAGATATATCCTTGTTTTTTGAAAACTGAAAAAGAAATATAGTTTTTTTTTTTCCCCTTTTACCTCAAAAGCTCAGTACCGCCTGGACTAAGTTTTGCTGGAAAACATCCCCCAAATAACATATTTTTTACAATTTTTTTTTTTATTTTAAAAAAAAACCTCACCCCTACCCAAGTTCCCCTTTTTTAAAGCCACATTTTGGTTTTTATCGTAGGATTTTTAATTCTATCTACCAACTTGTTTGGAGAAATTTTCAACTATTCTGAGCCCTTGGGAAGTTGAAATAACAAAAAAAACATTGTCTGCAAAAAAGCAAAAATAAACCTCTTAAACCCCTGGTAACGTTGTAACCAAGTTTCCCCTTCTAGAGAATGGTTTCAGTTGATTGAAAAAGTTTCCCAACAAGGTAGGTTCAAGACACCCCTTAACGAACCCCTGAGGGCAGTTAAAAAAATCTAAAATTCTTATTTGTTTAAACACAGTATCAAACTACTTCATTACACATTGGGAAGGAAAACTTTCTTTGGTCCTTGATTTCTAAGTTTGTAGTACTTGTACAGAAAACGAACCCAGTCTTTTGAAAAAAAATCCATAGAAAATGCTGGGTATTGGGAGAACGAAAGCCCAATGGTTTTTGTCAAGAAAAAAATAATGGGCTGAGGCCAAAAAAACCCCTTCCACCTCTAAAGAAGAAAAAGTGCATGGTTCAGCTACGTCACCCGCCCCAACACTCCCAAAAACAGTACTGCGGGGAAACCTCAAAGGGCAGAAAGAGGGGAAAAACAGAAAAAGTCTGGAGGGACACATCAGAGAAGGGACCGGAGAATGATCGGCACTTTTGCCAGAGTGAGGACCGAGAGGATGGAGGGGGTTCCCAGGGCATCGTCTCCCCGTCTCCTCCACGCCCCAGGGTCGGGGGACTGATGATGATGTGAGGGTAGTTTGTCATGTTTTACTAAATCGAATTTTTTTTAAATCAACAAAATTTTCGTTCAAAAAAAAAGGAAAAAATAAAAAATTTAAATAAAGATGAAAATACAGAATTATTGTAGCATAATTTAACTTAAAAAAAACCCTGACTGGAGAGAAGAGGAGAGAGGGGAAGAGACCCCCTGCCTGTCCTGTGTGTGTTTCCAGGTTTAAATTTTTCCCCTTCTAGTTTAAGAAAAAAATTACACTAAATTTAAGGAGAGCCCTTGTTTTTTATTGGGTGGTTTTTGAGGGTGGGCATTTTGTTTATGGGCGCTTTCTTGGTGATGGTGTGTGGTGTTTGGATATGGTTGGTTTTTTCGGGAAATTTTTATATTTTTTTTTGTGTTTAAATTTTTGCTTTAATTTGCTTGAATTCATCTGTCTTTTGAGACAAAAAAGGTTTAAATTTGAAAATTGACTTAAAATGGTTACCAGCGGATGGGGCTATTTGCCCGCTTTGGCTTTATTTATTCCCCGTTCACCCAGTTTTAAAGGATCCTGCCCTCTTTGGGGGAAGGCAAGGTAAAGCTTTGAGGAGGAGGGGTCCCTGCCCTAGTATGCTCCCCTTAGAGAATCTGAGGTCTCTGACCCCCCTGCTCTTCAATAACTTTTTGGGTTTAGGGAAAATCCTTTACCTTTTACCTTGGGCTTTTTTGGCCTTACCCACAAGGGCCAATCTACAAGCCCCCTACTGACAATTTTAATACTTAGTCCTGGAACCGATGGAGGCCCCCCCTGATTTTGACCACCATACAGTTTTCCCTGCAAAAACCCTTCTCCCTTTAACCCCCAACCCTAAGGCTTTGACAAAAAAACTACCAAAGAAAGATTGTAGACAAAAGCAATTTTGGGATCACCTTCAGCCCAAAGAGTCAATGACGATGAGGATACGTAGTGTTTCTCCCCAGGGGGAAGTGCATGTGCTTTGCCCCCCGGGAAAAAACAACGCCAGAGAATGAATTACCCTTGGGGAAAAACAAGCTGCAAAAAAGCGAGAACCGTGATAAGCGGGGAGGCTTTGCAAGATTTTCAGTTGTCCCCCAACCCCCCGCTGACCGGAAAAGAACTTTTTAAGGGAGTTTGGTTTTTCCCAATGAGCTTAAAATTTGGCAAATGTTGTTGTAAAGGGAAAACCCTTTTTTAAATGAAAGTCATGCCTTTTCATTATTTTAAATGCTTTCATTGTTTTTAGTTTTGTTGGGTATTTTTTTTTTTTATAGTCTCATTTTACTAGGGTAATTTTTTTTTCAATCTTAAATAATTTAAAAAAAATATTTTTGATTTTTTAAAGTTTTATTTACGCATGCAGGCAGCAAATTATAAATAAGAAGAAAAAACACCAAAAGTTACGGTTTTTTACATCAGACAAACGTTTTTATTCTTGAATAGTCCAAATGTGGGGAAAAGGGAAACGTTTTACAAATTCCCTAGTTTGGTATAGAAATACTAGAAGAAAAGGAGCTTTTAAATGATATTTACGAAAGGAAAAAAAAAGGTTTTCACTTTTTTTTCCCCAAAGCACCCCAAAGGGGACATTTTAAGCTGTGATTTTTTTTGCTCCCCACAACTAATCACATTTTAAATGGTTGCGGGAAAAACAAAGGGAAAAACACTTGCTTTTAAGACATTCCATGAAAATATTTCATTATACTTTATTACATTTAAAAGTTAATTAAAGGAAAAAAAATTAAACGTTTAACCCGTCTTTTTTTTAAAGGTTTTTATTTTTGTGATACATGCTTTTTTGGGGTTCGTTGTGTGTTGCCCAGTGTTTATATGTCAAAAAAGGGCGTAGAAGATCATGCTTGTGGTTTGAGGATTCGTTTTGCTCCTCGTCATCAGTACCTGCATGGTTGCTGGAGTTGATCAAAAGTGTTTTTTTAAAGGGGTATGGTTTTGTAGGGGCACACGTAGTGGTTAGTTCAGTTGTTTCATGAACACTTATCATTTATTTATTTATTTTTTTATTTTTTTATTACAACTTTAAGTCATGACAGATTTCTCTGTGTGAAATTCAGGCTTTTTCCCCAAGGAGAGCATTCGCTCAAGGAAGCGCCACCCATTTTTTTTTTTCCCGTCTGCAACTGATTTGTTTCCCTATAAGAGTGGTTTTTTTCTAAGAATTTTGCCGGGAAAACCCCTTTGTTGTCGGGGCTCTTTAGTCATGAAAAATTATGTGTAACCACGGGCCCTGGGTTTAAACGTCTCACCCGTAAGAAAAGCCCAGACCTCCTCAGGGTCTAAGGGTTGGGGGGAAAACTTTCGGGCCCCCAAACGGCTTCGAACCCCACCACCGTTCCACGGGACGTTTCTTTTGGGCAGGGGTTACCTCTAGACCAACCCCATCCTTGTTTTTCCAAAAAACTAAAAGGACTGTTTAATTCTGTTTGGATTCCCTTTCACGTGATGGATTTGGAGAAACCGTAAAAATTACTTGTTAATTTGTATTTGAGACGAAAAACTTAAATTCAGTTGTTAACCAAAAATTTTTTCTCATTTTCCTTTTTTTTTTTTTTTTTAGTAGGAAAAAACCCCAAAATTTGGGTTACATCCCAACATTTTTATACGGTTTTTTACATGTTTTCCAGAGGTAATAAAAAGTTATATACTATAATCTTCTATACAAAAAAAAAAAAATAATATGGAAATTATTGCGCTGTTTTAAAAAGGGAAAAAATCACAGCGCTTACATTCAAAACATTTACATTTGCAATCACTCATGAAAAAAATTTAAAAAATAACGAAATAAATATTACACCCCCAAACACACCAACACACACACACAACCCGCGCGCGCGCGCGCGATGTATACACGATGATAGAAAAGGGGGGTTGCCGCTGAAGCCTAGGATAAATAATAAGGGGAAAACCCCCCCCTTTTAGAAAGGGTGGTTTTTGAAATTTTTGAATTGGGTTTTGGCAAAGGGGACAGGGGGGGAGGTCTTAAAAGGGTTTGACAAAGATAGGAAAGAGAAAGGGCCGACAGTGGTTAGTTTGAATCTAAATGTACGGAAGACAGATATAAAGCTGAAAAAAGGGAGGGGGATGGAGCGTACGGGTAAAACATTGCAGAGATGAGAGGGTGCAAATTTGGGAGAATTTGAAACAGAGGGTGAAAATTTTTGTCTTCACTCTTTGGGCGGATAAATAGTTTTCAAAAGGAGGAGTGAGTGTTTAGATTTTTTCTTTCTGGGTTTGTCGGGCTGAGTTTTGTATGCGTTAAAGCAAAGGGGGAGGACAATTTTGGGCCAGCCAAAAGAGAAGTGCTGTTTTCCAAAGTGAGACAACAAGATGTAGCAAGCTTGATGTTGCATTGGGAAGATACTTTCGAAATGCATTATGCGCCGTAATTGATAGGCAATAGCAGGAGATAGGTCAGTGTGATTTTTTTTTTTTGGAAATTGTTGTCGAAAAAAACATCGAGATATTTCACAAGCGGAAAAGGGGACTGATACTTTGCTAATTCTATTGAAGTTTTGGATGGGGGAAAGTTCATTTTTGGTGCCTGAAGATGGCTTCCCAGTTTTATCGCTTAACTGTAGCTTGTTCTTATAACATTTTTGAATATTTTGGGGGCAGGGGGGCTATTTGTCGGAGTAAAGGCAATTTTAAAAAAAAAGTACACTGCATTCAAAGGATACATCAGAAAAATGTTGATCGATTTGATAGCAGTTTTTTATTGAAAGTGGCAGTGTGAGAGTAAAGAAAACGGTCAGAATGATCCCGTGGGATCAATACGAGTTTGGAAGACACTGATTGCATTTTGTCACAATTACTGTCGGGCAGCAAATTTGTGGGGTATGAACAAAACCGGTGAGTGCTGTCCAGCAATACCAAACTATTTTAAAGGGCGAAGATAAAAAATTGAGTGGTAAATGTATAAAGGTGCAGACAGGTAAAGAAGTGTAAAAAGGAGACTTTTCCTTCATAAAAAAGAGTAGAGTGTATCTAAGGTGTGGAAAAGGGTTTTTGGTACTGTATGGAGCTATAAAAAGACAAAAGGGGATGAAGGAGATTTTAAAATGAAGGGGGTTGTTAAGCTTTTTAGAACTCTTTTTCGAGTTCTTTAGAGAAAAGGTAGTTTGGGGAAGGGGCTATAGTTTTTCAAAATGTTCGAATAAAGGGTCATTTTTTTGAGTAGGGTCGACTATTGGGGTTTTTTAAGAGCTGATGGAAATTCCAAAAAGAAGTGATAAGGTAGTATTTTGGTGGGGTAGGTACAATTTGGGAAGGTCTGGGGAAAAGGGGAGCAGTAAGGGATAAAAATCGCTGATTTAAATAATTTCTTTCAGGACGTAAAATTTTCTTGTTCACTTAGGGGTTTAAAGGGAAGGAAGGAGTGCCAGTAAAATAAGGATGAGAAGGGCAGGCTGTATAAGGCAGACTGGTTGATCCGTTGGGGCAATATTTGGACGTTGTCTGAAAAAGTGGGAAAGAAAGATTGATGGATGTTGACACTAAGGGTGGTGGCAAGGGGTTTGTTTTTGCGATCCAAGAAGGTTCGAGGTGATGAATAGTTTTTTAAGGGTTTTGTTTTTTTAAAATTGGGAAGAGAAATTAGAAAGGGTATGTCGTGCAGAATGAATTAAAGATTTGACTTTGTTTTTGCAAGAGCTGTTTTTTTAATTTGGTTTTTTTTTTTCGTCACGTCCCTCGAGTTGCTTCCGTTTGGGCTATAAAATTCCCCCTTTTGGGTGTTTCATGGCTGAGGGCCTATCGGCGGGAGGTGGTCAATTGGGGGTGCTGTTTTGAGCATTTGGGCGGGGGAAAAAAGTAATTTTTGGGAGAGGTAATGTGTCAACAGTTTTAAAAGGGTGTTCAGCAGCTTGCGAAGAGAAATGTTGAATTTAATTGCTTTTAAAAGGTTGCAACAGTGATGTTTCCCCTTTTTGAAGGTTTTTGCTATGTTGGGGAAAAAAAAGAATGGCAAAATGATCAGTTTGCAGTTCAAAGTGCAGATACAGTGTGACAGATTGGGTAAAGGTTGGTGATTAGCCGCAAAACTTGTGGTATCTGTGATTTTCCTTTTTATCAGAGGAAAAAGAGAGGGGTTTTGACGGGGACAGAGAAAGCGTTTGACATGGGAGAAGACTGATACCTTATGGAAGTAAAGTCCCTTCTGTTGACCCCCGGGGGTTAACTGGGGAACCCCCAAATACGAAAAAACAACAAAAAAAAACAACAATCTAGTATAACCATCATGCGTAAGATCAATTTAAAGTTTTTCAAACCCGTTTGAATTTTTTTTTCTTATAGCAAATTATGGGGGTATGTGTATCATCTTTGGGGATAAGAGAAAAAACGCCCTCATTGTCCCAAGAAAAGCCAATCCAAAACTTTAATCATCAAATAAAAGGCAACCTTGTATTGATATAAAAAAAGAACCATAGAACAAGACATTCTTTCTGGAAATATTCTGCGGGAAAAAAATTCTTTTTGGGTGAAAAAATACACCCTGAACAAAAAAAACTGTATCCCAGTGAAAAACACACTGCCCTTTTGATGGACAATCATTTGCACAGAGGATCTCAAAAAGGGACTGGGGGTAGAAAAAAAACAAAGCAAAAAAAAAACAAAAAGGGAAACGAAAAAACCGCAAACAACGGAAAAATTGTTATTCAACCAGTACCCCCCCTGTCTAGCAAGCCTTTAGGCAATGAACAGGGAGCCCTTGACAGCCCTTGTTGTGTTGTTGTTGCTGGTGTGTTGTGGGGTTTTGGGGTTTGTATCGTAAACTGGGGGTCTTGGTGTAGTTGCGTAGTGACAGTAATGGTTGAAACCCCCCCACACACAAAACACACACATAACACAAAAAAACTACAACCAGAAACACACACACAAAAAAACAAAAGGAAGACACACACACACACACAACACACACACACACCACCACCAACAAACACACCACACACACACGAATAAAAACCACACGGCAAATACACAGCAGCAAACACACACACACGCAACACATGCATAAAAAAAACCCAAAAAGCAAACACACACAAACAACACATTTTCATGAATTTTTTTTCCGTTTTATTGTTGCATTCACTAAAAACATCCATGGAAAAACCTTTACCATTACTACTACAAACTACTACGCCACTGCTGCTGCTTTTATCTCCCGTACTGTATACTGATTTGCCAATGCAACAAACTGAAAGATAACTCTACAAAAAAAATATTGCAAAAACCCAAAATGTGAGAGATATTGCTTCAAGTATGTTTACACATTTCTTCGCTTTGAACAAACATTTGTTATACTGGTGCTGTTTTAAACAGACAGGGCGCTTTTTCTGTCAGTGATTGCCCATCTCAGCTTTACTGGGCTGGGGGGGCCCCCCCTACGTTGACGGTTGCATACTGCACACAGAAAACAACAAACAAAAATTTAAATTTCCCCCATTTTAAAAACCCACATTACCAGGAAAAACTGAAATTTGCATAGAGAAATTGGGTACCCCTCCGATTGTAACTTTTTCAGAATTTCTAAAAAAAAATATAATTAGCTATGTAAAAAAAGTGTTATCAAGTGATTTAAGGGTCCATTTTTGTCTTTTTGCATTTGTAGTGGTGGATGCAAACTGTTTTTGTTTTTTTCCTGCGCTTGTGGGCGGAGGTCTCCCCTCTGGTTTCATTGACCATTTCGCTGTGTTATGTGCACTGGTTGGCTGGTGCAACACACATACAGACACCCCTTCCTTCAGCATGTGATGCAGCTTGTGCTTAAGTGTTGACGGAACAGAGCCCAAAAAAACTTGCTCTGCTGACAGTGCCCTCCTTTTGTTTTTTTTGTTGAATTCGGTAGCTCAAAATTGTACATTTATCACTATTTGTTTTTGCCCTTCATGGGAGTTTTAAGTTTTTTTGTTTTTGACTTGACTTGTTTCGTTTGGGGCACAAGGAAATTTACGGAATATTCCCAAAAAAAAAACAACCCTTTTTGCAGTTCGGTTTTACGGGACTTTTGATGATGTCTTATTTTACTTGACCACAGCTCCAAAAATTCTCAGCATTCACACTTATTTACCCAAGGATTGGCGCAGGGGAGTGGGTGTGACGGGGACAGACTTGTAAAAATTTGTAGAGTAGAGTCCTGGTACGTGCAGAGTGAGGGGCAGCGTTATTCAAGGCCTCGATGGCACATTTCCTGGCCTTGCCAACCCCTTTTAAAGAGAATGATAGACCTGATAAGAAATAATGATCTAGATGCAAAAAAGAACAACAAAGTAAAAAAAAAGAGTGGGTGACACAGTATTAGTTAAGGAAAATTTGCAAAAGTGAATAAAAAAAAATAAAAAATAAGATTGGAGAAGGGAAAGGGGAGAAGATGGGAGAGAATGGGGAAGAGTGAGGGGAATAAAAAAAAAGAAAAAAAAAGAAGATACTCTACTATAACATTTTTCTTCACTTGCTGCTGCTGCTATACTACGCCACTACCACTTCTAATTTTTTCTGGGCCCATCACCATACTTTTGTAGAATGAAAGCAAGTTTAAAGGATTCTATCAAACAACAAATCAAAAGTTTTCAGATAATTGCATTTTTTCCCAACCTTTATACAGTAGCTCAAGCAAAAGCATCGTTTTTTTCTAAAATTTCATAGAGGGTTTCTTTTTCAATGGCCTAGGCCAAAAGCGTTCGTCACGGACAGGATTAATTTTTAAACCCAAACCAAAAAAATTGTTAACTGAAAAAAACGTTAACATTATTTAGCAGTTTTAAACCCCCCCGAGGGGGGGCCGGGGGCCTATAGATAAATGCATCCCCACATTTGGAAATTCTTGCTAGAAAAATTTTTCTTTTTGCACTCCAAAAAACTGGAAAAAACATCTTCAACATCAGAGAGACCCGTTCCCCAACTTTTGACTTCAAGAAGGGTTTTTACAGAGTATGGGACAAGGCCTTTGGGAGGTCCTCGAAATTTTTCATTAAGAAGGACTAGTGCAAAACCCTTCAAACATCAACACTGCAAGCATGCACCTTTGAACAACAGGTCGGAGATATTTAAAACACAGTTGGGGGCCCAAAGGGTGCCTGTTTTCTCCCGTCCTGTTTAAACTGTTCTTGGGAAAAAATCATGAAGAGACCCCCCCATGATTTCCCCTCTACCATCTCCATTGGCGGCAGACCCCTCAAAAACTTACGGTTGCCCATGACATTATCATGGGGGGAGTAAAACAAGTGCCCAAAATCTTACGACCAGACTTGAGAAAAGAGCTGGAGCATGGGATGGGGTGAGCTGGAGAAAAGTAAAGTCTTTTGAACAGCACGAGCAATGCCACCCCCAAAATTTACATGAAGGCCCCAAAAACTGGGGGAAAGGGGCGCTTTTTAAAAACCCCGGGGCTACACTACAAAGGGGGGCGATCGAGACAGAAAAACAAAGCAGAAAAAAAAAAAAAAAATGGAAACTTTCCTGACAAAATACCACCATAGGAAAAATAAAGGATCAGTTTTCCCAATCAAACTAAAGCTCTACAAAACCCCAATCCAGTCGATCCCGTGTCGGAATGAAAAATGGACATTTATGCTGAAACAGCAAAGCAATCATTTTCGAAACAAAATGCATAGAAAACTACTGGGCAATCCTGGGGAGAACGAAAAACCAACGAATTTGTCAAAAGTCAAATAACCGGGTGGCAGGTCCACAGGAACCCCCTTTTCACCCTCAAGAAGAAAAAGCTGACATGGTTCGGGCCCGTCACCCGCCACAAAACTCTGCCCAAAAAAAGTACTGCGGGAACACTCGAAAAGGGGGCAGAAGGGGGGGAAAACGGAACAATCGTGGATGGACAAAAAAACGAGAAAGGACCAGGGTAATACTCGGGACACTGCGCGAGCCGAGGACCCAGATGGATGGGGGGGAGGTTACCCCCATCGTCTTTTATGTCTCCCCCCCCGACCGCCCCGGTCACGGGTCGATGATGATATGAGCCCCCTCTTTTTTTTCTCTTGTTTTTCCTTTTTTCCTGTCACCTTTCCCTTTTTTTCTATTTTCGCCTTCTTGGTCCCTTTCCTGCCCTTTTTCCAGAAAGAACTTAAAAAATAACAATTTCTCTTGTGCCCCATGTCCGATGCGTGGGTGGGCTTTTCAGGCGCTTTAACGGCGGCGGAGCATTTTCGCTCAGAAACAACAACAATAGTTGCTGTTTTGAGCTTCGTGAAAAGAAGAATGAAAGCTCCTTCAGAAACGAATACACCCCCAAAAAAAAAGTCCCTAAAACCAGAGTGTGGGCCCGTGTGGTGGAGTCATTCAAAAAATCATCCCCAAATTTTACAGATGGATACTTTAAGCTCACAGTGATCTTTTAAAAGTGACAAGTGGCCGGGGGTTTTTTTTCTGCGGGGTCCCAAAGTATGAAGCTAAAACGGTAAAAAACAAGAAAACCACACCACACTAACACAACAACCAAATTGGGGTGAAAAATGGGGGATACCCCAAGCAGGTACGTTTCTGTGAGGGGTATTTGGTTTTGCACAGAGTCATAATGTCGCGATTTGCGGTTGGGGATCAACCCGTTTGGTCGTTCTGGTTCGGGCTGAAAAAAACATTACAACAGAGTCAAACTAACAGGCACACACAAAAAAATACACACAGAAGAAAACAAGCCAAACAAGACACGACATGCACTGGCACGATTGGGTTTTCGGGTTTTTTTAGCATAATAAAGCCCTAAATTTTTAAAAGGGGTGGGAAGGGCCAAACTGGTTTTATGAGAAGAAAAAGCAGCCTTGTTTTCGTACATCTTTAAAATTTTTCCTTTTACAAAACACCCTTCATGATTTTTATGTGCACGCAAACCCTACACAAAACAACACACAACACGGACAGCACGAACCTAGCATAGACACACACACACCACTCACACACACTTCCACACAAACACAATAACACAAACCCCACTCAACACACACACACAAAAACACACCAAACACCCACACTCACACACAACATACAAAACACCACCCCCACACAACAACCCCACACAAACACAAAACAAAACAAACCAACACACACCCAAAAAACACACACACTCACCACAACACACACAAAAAAAACAACACACACACAACAACACACCACACACACACACACTCAACACCATGCAAAAAGCCGAAGAAAATTTTATTGCCCCCCAAATGAATCCCGTTCTTACCACCCCGATATGGGTGGCAAAAAAAGTCCACCCCATCCAAAGATCTGACAAGGCACGGCCGGCACTCATTGGCAAGGAGCTAACAGGTCTGCGGTCTTTTTGAGTCGTTCCCGAAAAACAGAAAAAAAAGAATTGTATTAGTCATAATAGTTTTATGAAAGTTGATAGCGCCCAAAAATGTAGGTAAAGGAGGTAAAGGATCCATTTAAACCTATACGGTCGTAGGGGGGCGAGGGTCAGGACCTCATTTTCTAGGGGCCCCTATTGAGGGCCCGGGGCCCATTCCTCTCCCCCGCTGCTTTACCCTTGGACCCCAAAGAGGGCGGACCCCTTTTCGCTGGGTGAAAAGGGGGAAATGCGTACCCAAAGGGGCGCAAAACGGCACCCCTCCAATGGTAACCACGCTCGACGTGTTAAATTAAATTTAAAAGGAAAAAAAATAAAATGCTTGGTTTTAAATCATTAACGAGCGCCACCATTCCAAGAAATGAAAGATTTTTAAATTCACACACACACACACACCAAAACAACACACAACAACAACACACACAACCAAAACACACAACCACACACACACACACAAAACCCCCGCGAAAGGCAAAAAAAATACAAAAAAAAAGCTGATTTAACATAAGGGCAGATGTGAGGTGGAAAATAGAGGAAGATGGAAGTAGGAAAAAGATTGCTTCAGGGTTGATTTTAAAGCGTCGAATGAATGCTTTTGGGGGAAGGGGAAATGGAGGTTTTCCAGACATAGTCTAAAAGAAAAGAACTATTCCCTGGTGTCTGGTTTGAGTCTGGAGTTTGTAAGCACAGGGTGTTCAGCAGACCAAGAGAACAAAAATGGGGTGAGAGGGGAAAAAACAAAGAAAAGGAAGGGAAGGGCGCTTTGTGGGGGACGTGCAGGGTTTCAATTTGTGAATCACTCTTTTTTGAGGCAGGGATAGAGAGTCTGCAACAGTAAAACAGTGGATATTTCCAGAGGGGGGCCCCGTTTTTATTTTCCTTTACATTTTTTAAACCCACGCCCAAATGCTTTGTCTAAATCAGGGCCCGTGCCAAAATTACATCAAAAAAGAGAGAGAGTGAGAGGGGAGAAAAGGGGAGAGAGAGGGAGAAGAGAGGAGAGAGAGAGGAGGAGAGAAGAAAAAGAAAAAGGAGAGAGGAGAGAGAGAGGACGCAAAAAGAGATCAACCCGACATGTTGTCCATCGTTGGTGAAATAACCCCCTTGAGTTTAGGACACTTTGCTATTCGCATACGTCCACAGTGTCTTGTGCATGGAGACAGGAGCAGGGAAGAAGCAACCTGTCAACATATAATACAAAGCATGGGTATTTCAGCACACATTTAAAAGAGGTACATGCAGAAAAAAGAGTGTTTTATTGCCATAGTTGGTTCAAGCCACAAGCTTAAACGTTATTGATGATGCTACATGCCAGGGGCCAAAACGAATGTTTTTATGATGAGTTTTTTGCAAGAATGCTTCAACCATAAAAAAGCTTTTTGAATGTTCCTGTAAAAAAAAAACTGAAGTCAAGGAAGGGCTCATTATAACTTGCGCCTTTTTTTGTCATGCTATTTGGGGAGGTTTAAAGAGAGTCTTACACCATTTCTTATTTAGGGGTACTTAAACCCACGCAGATTTCCCCGGTGGGATGTGGTCAAATGACCCCCGTATCCCCAGGTTCTGGGGAAACCCCGGGTGTTAAGCAACAAAACAGCAAGAACAAACCTCAGTCCTGGTTGACTAAATGTTTGGCTCACCCTTTTCAAAAAATCCCCGGATTGAAAATTTGCGGTGTTGGGTGGGTGTCTTTCCTCAGATACTTTTTTTCCCTTTTAGATCTCTCTCTTCTCCCCCTTTTTCTCTCTCTCTTTCTCTCTCTCTCTCTCTCTCTTCTTCTCTCTCTCTTCTCTTCTAAACCCCCCTCACAGGCACAATTCATCCCGGCTGGGTTTTCCCGCAGCGTTTACAAATTTTTTTTGGATTACAAAATTTTTTTTTACTTATTAGCCCAGGGTGACGTAGTTGTATTTTTTTGGGGGGTAATTTCCTGGCAGAAACTGTTTAGAAATTTCAAAAGTTTTTGAGTATTGGAAATTTTTTTGAAAATGCAATGCTTGTAATTTAAATGATATCGCTTCAGAGCTATGAGGGGCTTGATGCTTGTAATTTGATGTGATAAGTTTTTGACAAATCAGGTCGACACCCCACTAACTTTGTTAACAATTATTATATTTTGTGATATCCTGGGGGCAGCTTGGTGAACTGGGATTTTTTGTAGCTATGTCAGCCTTTTTTTCTGATTTTGGAATTACATATTCAAAATGAACATTTCAAATGCACGTCAAGGCTTTGGGAAAAGTTACCATATTTACTAGAAGTGATATTTTTTTTTTAGCATCTTAAATTTTTGCTCCTAAAGAGATTGTGGTTAAAACAAGTACTTTAAAAAACCCTTCAAGATTCAGAGTCTGTCTCTCTCTCTCTCTCTCTCTCCTTCTCCTTTTCCTCTCTCTCCCCCCCCCCCCTTTTTCTCTCTCCTGAAGAGAACTTTTCCCCCGCCTTCTTGGCTCTGATATTTGCACATCTAAAATTTTTTCTTCTATTCTTTTCACTAATTTTTTTGTTACTTTTTATCCCTCCCATCATTTTGCTTAAAGCCCGCGGACCGCAGAATCCACACCAGTTATAATAATAATAATAAAATAATGTTGGAAATTTTTTAGCGTGAAACTTGTAACAAAAATCAAAGGCTCAGATACATTTTTTTTTCTTTTTTTATTTTTTTTTTTATTTATTTATGCGTGTGTGCGTTTTTTTTAAAAATTTTGTCTTGTTCCCCTCGCACACAATGGCCTATCCCTTTGAACAGCGGGCAATTTAAGTGTGCGCAAGATGTTCGCATGCGTTGCAACATGTTTCACTATGATAAACAGTCCGTCACCATCACCGATCTCTGTTCCGAAACCTTTTGGGGGCTTTGGCTTGTCAAAACACTTTCTCCAGCCTTCGCTCTCGCCACCCCAGGGGGGTTCTCGTCCCTGTCTGTCCACTCTCGAATTTTTTCCTCCCTTTTTCCTTTGTCTGCCTCTTCTTCTTCCCCCCCTCCTTTCCCTTTTAGGATTGTTTAGCAAAACCAGAGGAGCTGTGGCATGACCAAATTCCCTTTTAGTTTTTCGTTGTCTGACGTGTTTTTAAGGTCGTTTATGGCCCGATTTCATTGGGGTGTGTCTCGACTTTTTATTGTGATTGGTCTTTGATGAGATCCCAGAGTCTTAAAAGCACCTCATTTCTTTAAAACTCTTATTCTTTTCTCTAAATCCCTGTAAGGGCCCTGATTCACATGCTATGAGAAGATTGACATGACCAAGGCGCATCAGCTGTTTTGGAAGAGGGGATTTTTTTTCTCCAGATGGGTTGGAGTTGATCAGCGGCTGTTGTTGGGCAAATCTTTTAACAGTTTTTTGGTTTTGATCCCTGTCGTCAGATAGATCCCAAATATTTGAACGCGAACATTTTCAAAATTTTTGATCTTGATTTTCATTTTTGATGTGAAGTTGCCGTTTGTCACACTTTTTTTTTTTTCCTTGCTGATTTCCATACCAAATTTGTTGATTTTTTTTATAGGGTTTACTAATGTGATATTTGTTTGTGACCGCTAATCCGTCAAAATTTTCCAGTGAACGCAAGTTTGCATTGGTTTGTGATAAGATTAAAACTGTTTATCTTCATAATTCAAGCCATTCTTTTACAACGCCCTAGCTAACCATAGGGGAACCCAGGGTTGGGGAATCTATATGATTTCCTGTCCATTTTTATTTTGGGAGCTGTTGTAAGTAATATCTAGAACGTTTGAAATGGTTTGAAAACACCAACTGAAATACTGAATCAGCCTCACCATAGAATTATGGCTACAAGATTCTGGGGAAAAACAACAAGACAATTTGTTGAAAAATAAATGATATTCTGACTTTTAGGACGAAACTGTGGGAAAAAAAATGATATTCTTGTATAAAGCGTCTTGGTTTTAACAATTCATAACCCCCCTAGATAAAAAATTTTTGTCAATGTAATAATACCCGTTGTCAAGAGCAGATAACAGCTATTTTGTCTGCCTAGAGCGAAAATGCTTTGCACTTTGTTTAACACCTGGGAAGTCAGGCCAATACTAACAAATTCCAATTTGGGGGAGATATTTATATTTTAAAGGTATTTCTGAACAAAAAGGAGAGAATAAACCAAGACGGCAGAAAATAGACAAAAGGAGGGGACAAAAGAAAAGGAAAAAAAGCAGAAAAAAGAGAAGGTAAACAAGAGGAATTTTTAAACAACATCTTAGAATGTGGGGATACTTTTTCTCACAAGCCCCCTGCATCCCACAAGGGGAAGTGTTAATATAAAAAGGGGGCCGAGGGCTTGACAAAAGGGCTTAGTATGTAAATGTATATATATATATATATATATATAATATATATATAATATTTATATATAATATATATATATCGAGAGAGGAAAGACATGACGACAGAGACAAGCAGACATGCATACAACAGACAAACTACATACATCATGCATACTACATACATACAGACAAAAAAAAACGAATACCTGCTACTGTCAAAACAGTCAGGGGAAAACATGGGGCCTTCTTCTAGATTTTGGTGCAGGGATAGGGGCTGGAAGACTTTTTTCCCAAAATTCAAAAAGGTCCCCCAAAAATCAAGCTGACTTTACAAAGGGTGTAACAAAACCCAACACTGAAAATCTTTTTTTAAGAAAAATGTGGGTCCCTACTCGCTTTTGGGTCCTGTCACGTGGTTGGGTTTTCTAATGGGGGGCTTGGAAGCAAAATCAGGCTTAGTCAACACCCACACACACCCAAAACACTTAAATGTTTTAATGTGAATAATCATCATGAGAGTTAGTTTACTCAAATTGGGTACCAAAAAAACCCTCTGTTCTTAGTATTAAAAAAATTAATTAATATCTACGTTGCTTAAGTGTCAATGATGCTGCCTGCGGTTTTTTTCAGTACTTTAATAGTGACAGCACCCTGTGGTAAAAAAAGTTTTTTTCTAACCTGTAACCCGACATTAAAAAGGTATAACATCCCGCCCGAAATAATTTTTAAACCCCGTCATTCCCCCCAAACCCTTCCACCAAAATCAGACCCCCTTTGGGGGGAACTAGATTTATGGGCAGGTGGGAAATACCTGTCACTGCCTAGACAAGAAAGGTCCCGGGTTGTTTTAAATTTTGCTTTGTTCCATTTCCAAAGCTAACACCCCCGGGGCCCCGACCTACACTCGACTCACCTACACACCTGGGGTCATTTTGAGATCCTACACATAATAATGATAATAATAATAATTTGGAATTTATATAGACTGAATCTTGTAAAACAAATTGAAAACGCTTTCCTCCAATCATTTACCGCAGCAAAATTTTTCAAATACATAAGAATTTCAAATTTATGCACACCACACAACACCACACACCACCACCACACACACAACCACACACACCAAACACACACCACACACACACAAACACCCACACACACACACACACACAACACAACCCCTTAAAGGGGTTATGAACGAGATAAAGGATGCTGTTGAAAGTACAAAAAAAGAGGGGAAATGTAGGGAGGAATAAGTGCATTTTTAGGTTGGGTTTTAAGGTATCATGAAGGGTTTTGGCGAAGTGAAATGGGGGATTTTCCAGGTGGAGGACCGAAACAGAGAAAGAGCGATGGCCAACAGGGTTTGTTTTTAATCGGGGCTTCGAAAACAAAAAGTATCGAGCTGAGCGAAGGAAAAGGGATGGTTAAAAGGGGGAAGACAGTACAGGATAAAAGGTGCGTTTGTGGGGAATTTTAAAAAAGAGGGGATTGATTTTATCTTCAGTTCTTGGGGGCAGGACCCAGTGAAAGATCGCAGAAGAGGGGGTGTGTTCAGATTTTTTCTTTCTTAAAACCTCGGCTGCAGGTTTTTTATGCGTTAAGAGAGTGGATGAGATGCGGAAGGGCCAACCAAAAACGAATTACAAAAATCTAAACGTGAAAGAGAGAGAGATGTGCAAGTTTGAAAGTTGCCTCAGTGGACAATACTTGCGAATCGGCTTATGCCCCTTAATTTAATGCAAGACTGGCAGGTTTGGGTGATAAAATTTTTTTATAGTGGGTTTTTCCGAATCACGAAATACTTCACAGAGTTTGGGGGCAAAGGAAATAACATAGTGCTGGTTTTTTTTGAAGTTTTTGCCGGGGAAAAGTTTATGTTGGGGCCTTATAATGGTTCGGTTTTTATCAAATTAAGTTGTAATTTTTCTAAGCATCCAGTTTTGAATGTCTTTAAAGGGGTAGGACTATTTTTTAGGTGGGAAGGCAATTTCAAACTTCATGCTTGAGTGGTTTCATCGCGTAGAAAATGTGACATAAGATGGTGGTTTATATTGGAGGGTAGGCAGTATAGAGATTAAAGAGAACGGGCCCAGAATGATCCTTTGGGGGACTCCACATTCCAGTTTGACAGGGTTTATTGAATTTTTTTTTTACAATACGAATGAATTTTGTTTTAATAAGTAGCACATGGACGAAAAGTTTGCATATGTTAACTTTTCAAGTACTTCACCCTTAGGCGCAATCCAAATTGAAAGGGAAATTTCCCCTTTGAATATGCCCAATCTGGGGGTTTGTTTTGTATCCTAGGCTTAAATGATGGTTTGGAGTTTTATTTGCAGCAAGTGGTAAATGATCCGTTGACGTGAAAATTGTGATTATACATAGTATGTACAAAATAAAGGGCTTTTTTTAAAAAACACACACAACACACACACAACACAACACACCACACCACACACACACACACACACCCACACAACCACACACAAACCTCTCTCTCTCTCTTTTTTTTTTCCCCCTCTCTTTTGAGAAATCTACATTTTCTTATTCAACATTTTTCACAAAATAAATAACATCTGTTGCTTTTACAGTCATTGAATGTAAACAGAAATAAGTTTTCCAGACTATCAGGTTATTACTTTCCACCTATCTTTCAGTCTGAAAATGAAAAAGGAAAAATAAACACAGCTATTTACATACTCGAAAACTTAGATTATACACATATTCCTCCACCTTATCAAAAACCAAGGAATATCAATGGGTTCGCAGAAAAAATTAACTTTGGTAAATCACTTACACTAAATGTGGTTTCTGTCTACCTGACAAAAGGTCCTGATGATGAAAACATGGAATGGATACGTTCATTACAAGACCAAAATGAAAAGGGCTAGTGGTTGGTGACTTTAATGTCCACTCACCATTCTGGGACAGGGAATGTACAGTAAATATAAATAACCGTTGTGTTGAAAACATCGTAGATTCATCCTTGTGCTTATTGAATGATGGTAGTATAACACGAATCCCTGATTCTGCAAACCACAGAGCATCTGCTATTGACCTGTCTTTAGTTTCTCCTATAATTGCTCCTAGTTGTGAATGGAAAACTATTAAAGAAACTTTAGGAAGCGATCACTTACCTATTGTTATTACTATAAATGAAAGGCTGATCACTTGCAATTTGTCAAAGGATAAAACTCCAAAATTTAATTATCATAATGCTAATTGAAACGAGTTTCACAGTATTCTCTCCAGATGTAATACTGGTAAACTTTTAGGTAGTAACGTAGATGAAGCATATGCCAAATTTGTTGAAACTGTTTAAAATGCAGCAGACAAATTTGGGAATGTTTGGTGGAATGAATCATTTTGAAATGGCAAAGGGTAAACAAAAAGTGTTTTTTTTCAAGCAAATCCAACAACTTTGGGGGTTTCTCTTCCCCCCATCCACTTTGGGGGAAAAATTTCTGTTTGTCATGCAAAACAATTTCGTTTCCCAAAAATCTCTCCTTTGGGTTCAGGGAAAGGGCCCCCAACTGGCATTTTTAACAATATTTTGAAGAAAAGGAAGAAAAACCTTTCTCAGAGCTGGGGGGAGAAAGGTCTTGCTTGGGAGTCAAAACAAGGGAAATCATGGGAGAGGAGAGAGTTTTGGGGGGGGGGGTATTCAAAGTTTAGGCCAGGGGCCCCTTTATGAAGAGGTTTGGTTTAAAAAAAAAAATACATTTACAAAATGGATGACAGAAACAAATTCATTGCATGAAAACAAATTAAAAACATAAATTAAAAAACAGTCATCAATGAATTGCCGTTTTCAAAGCTTTAATCTTTATGGGAAAAAGAGAACAGTTCCAAAAACCCAAATACCCCTTTTTATGCCATCAACAAACCTCCTTTAAAAATACATGGTTGTAGATATGTTTCATGTTCCCGAAAGAATCGGGTCCAAAATTTTGTTTGGGGCAAGGGCAACATAAAACGAAAAGTTCCCTTTATCACCTTTCGTTTTTCCCAAACTACATAAGGGGGGAAATTAACTTAGTTGTTAAAATTTTCGTTTTACCCATTATGACGGGTTTTCCAGATTTGGGCACCCCTTCTAAAAACCCTTTTAACTATAATTTTCAGATATTTCTTCTGGGTTGACGTTTAAAAAAAATTTTGGGTTTCCCCCTTTTTGGTTTTACCAAGCATTTTTGTAAAAGATTTTTTTCAGTTAAAGTTCTGAATATAAACATTCCAATTTTTGCATTTACAATAAACTAAGCGGCACAAAAGCCCCCTCCTCTCCCCTCTCTCCCCCTATATAAAAATAAAAATATATAAATTATTTAAATATAAATATATTTTTATAATAATATAAATTTTAAAAAATATAATATTAGAAAACCTGTCAGTTTCGTGGTACAGCAGATCATTTGGTGTACGCATTTCTACAACCAAAACCTTTTTCAAGGCAAACAAATGAACAGACTCACAACACAGTGCAGCTTTGTTTAACCCCCCACAGCTCAGAGCCATACTGTACAACAGGCTGGACTGGTGAAAGAAAAGTTTTAAGAAATAATTTCAAGATCGAATTGTTTAATGTAGATTGTCTTTTCATAATACATATTTGTGAGGTTTTTTGCCCTACAGGCAAGCTCTTTACATGCAGAAAAGGAAGTTCAGTTGAGCGGTAAAAAAATATTCCGACATACTTATAAGCATTTACTGCAGGCATTATTTCCTTGTCATAAGACCATCTCTCTCTTGTACCTAAGTATCCTCTTTTTCAAGATGCTGTAATATTACTTTTGATATTAACTTTTCTGAAGAGAATATACATTAAAAAACCCAGAAAGTAGCATTAAAGTTTCTCTGTACTTTTCAAGAACTGTTTATATTCACTACGAGCTCTTGTATACTGATTTTTATCATGATCATCAAAAAGGATATTGAAATTTTCTTATCATTCTACTCAGGTTTTTTTAAAAACTCTATTCATGACCCATTCTTAGTTAAACCAAGTAACAGATCATTTATCTCACTCACTCACTCACTCATCCCTTGGTCGGGACGACCGTTGGGGTACCCGCACGGACGCTGCAAGTGGACCGCCAAATGGTTCTGTCTTGGGCTGTTTTCAGGAGGTTTGGTACAGTGAGGCCGGTCCACTCCTTGATGTTGGATATCCAGCTTTTGCGTGGTCGTCCCTGCCTCCTTGCTCCTTCCACCATTCCCTGCAGGACTGTCTTTGACAGGCTGTTATACCTTGTTGTGTGGCCAAACACTTCAGTTTCCTCCGTTTGACTGTATCTACAATGGTTCTTGTGTGCCAGCCAGTGCCTCGATCTGCTGCCAGACGTAGTCATTGGTTTTGCGGTCTCTGTAGGTGATGTTCAGGATCCGCCTGAGGCACTTCATCTCAAAGGCTTGAATGCGACGTTCTAAATCGGCAGTAAGTGTCCATGTCTTCACAGCTGTACAAGGCATGGATGTGACGAGTGCCTTGTAGAGTCTGACCTTAGTGTGGGTTCTGATGTTGTGGTTTCTCCACACTTGCCAGGCTTAGTCCATGGAGGAGAGTGCCACAGCAAGTCTGATCTTCACCTCTTGTGTGCTCGTGCCTTCTTGGTGATGACTGCTCCAAGGTACTTGAAAGTTTCCACCTCCTCTAGTGTCTCGCCACTCATCTTGATGCTGGTGGGAGTGGTCGGTGTGGTACTGTTCACTAGGATCTTGCTCTTTTCCGTGCTGATCTCCATACCGTGGGCATGGCGATGTTTCCAGTCTGGTGGTGAGATCTGGAGTTTTCTTCACTGCGGACCATGAGATCAATATCGTCTGCGAACGAAGATGCAGCTGGCCTTCCTCCTATTTGTGATTGTGGTTTTGAAGTCAAGGAGGGCCTCCTGCATGTGTTCTCCAGGACACGTTGAAAAGAACGGGGGTAGCGGCAGCCTTGTCGAACTCCAACTGAAGTCCGGAAGAAACTCCCGATTTCTCCACCCATGAGGACTGCACTGTGGGAGCTGTCATACAGCGCCTGGATGACTTTGAATCAGGTCCTCGTCGAAGCTATAGTCTCTCATGACTTGCCACAGAGCTTCTTGCCACACTCGTCGAAGGCCTTCTTGAAGTCAATGAAGTTGTTGTAGAGATAGCTGATGTTGGAGATGCTTCTATGAGCATTCTGATGTTGAAGATCTGCTCGACAGTGCTTCGACCTGGTCTGAATCCTGCCTGTTCTTCTGATAGGATTTCTTCTGCTTGTGGTTTCAGTCTGTTCAAGGCAATGCGTAGCATAACTTTGCTTGGATGGCTTATCAGACTGATTGTTCTGTAATTTTGGCACTTCTTCAGGTCTCCCTTCTTTGGAAGTGGAACTATGATGGATTGGGTCCACTGTTCAGGCCACTCTTTGCTGGTCCAGATGCGTTGGCAGATGATTGTTAATGCCTTGATCATCTCTGGGCCTCCGTTCTTGATGGCTCAGCCGGGATGTTGTCAATCCCTGGTGACTTGCCTCCTTTCAGGGATTCTTACTGCTCTTCTACCTCTTCCTCCAGCACCTGTGTGCTTTCAGGATCTGATGGTCTGGGATCTTGCTCGTGAAGTTTGTTCGGATCAGCCTTCAGCTTGTAGTTGTACAGGTCCTCTGCAATATTCTGTCCATCTCCTCATGAATGTGGCGTCTCTGTAAGGACTGACCCCTCTTTGTCTTCAATAACGGAGGTCTTTGGCTGCTGGGACTTGGTTAGTACCTTGATGGTCTGGTACGCCTCTTTGCTGTCTCCTTTCGCCATTGCCTTCTCAACCTTGGAGCATTGTTCTGACATCAGTTCCCCATGGCCTCAGTCATCTTCTTCTTGATTGACCTGTTGACTGTTCTATACTCTTCGGCCGTTTCTGGGTTTTTGTTCTTCACTGGCTTTAGCTCCCTACGTTGGTCGCACAGGTCCAGGATATCGTTGGTAACCCACGGTTGGTTCTTTTTCCTCTCTTTCCCAAGGATCTCCAGCGCTGTCTCCTGAATGGTCTTGCTGAGGTCTCAGTGAGGTTGTTGATGTCATCTTGGAGGAAATTCAATGCTGCAAATCTGCCCCCTATCTCAGCTTTAAAGATTTCAGCGACTTCGGGGTCCTTCAGCTTCTCCATGTTGAACCGCAAACGGGGATTTCTCTTCTGGTTCTTGGTCTTCAGCTTGATCTGTAGGGTCATGAGTACCATGTCGTGCGTGGTCACTGCCATATCAGCGCCAGGGAAACTTCTTGTCTGGGCTTTGTTGATGCTCGACTTAAATCGTTTGGGGGCCAGGATGTAGTCAATCTGGTTATGTGTCTTTCCATTTGGTGAGTGCCACGTCGTTCTTCTTGATGTCTTGTGGGGATATAAGGTGTTGACGACAGTAAGATTGTGGCTGCTTGCGAATTCCAAAGTTGAGCCTCTATCATTAGTTTCGTCCACGCCAAAACGGCCTACTGTCCCTGGCCATTGGTCATAAGCGTCAGGTCCGATCTTCGCATTCCAGTCGCCCTGGATCACGAGAAAGTCCTTCTTTGGAGTTGATTTGATGGCGCTCTCCAAATCTTCGTAGAAACACTCGATTGCTTCATCATCGTAGTCTGATGTTGGTGTCTATGCACCAACATGCATCATTTATCTGCATTCAGATAAAGAAAAAATGGGTGGCGCTGCTCTTATGGAAACACGCTCACCCCAGGAAGAGCAGCCCTGATTTCACACAGAGAAATCTGCCATGACTTAAAGTGGTATAAATAAATATAAATACACACATTTTTTCAGAATGCAGCCACTCTTAACGCTAAAAAAAAATCGAAATTTTTAAAAAACTCATATTTTTTAAAGAAATATTTTTCCCCTTTTGGGGGGGGGGGGGGGGGGGGGGGGGGGGGGGGGGGGGGGGGGGGGGGGGGGGGGGGGGGAGGGGGGGGGTTATATATATAATATAATCTAACTGCAGGGCTTCCTGGAAGTATATGAATGCTAGGGAACCGTACTAACAACAAGAGAAGAAACCAACCCTGAACACTAAAACCACTACGAATCAATATTGGCTAAAGACTGGTGGATACGTACAAGCAGTGTACCAATTTGCTTTAGGGGTATTTTTTGGTTATCACAGGTAGTCTTAACTATAGTCGTTGTCCCTTGGTTGGGCATCAACAGAAGTTGGTCAGTTTCTTGGCTTCACCATCTAAAACAATACATACACACATATCAAAACATAAACAGCACAAACACACATCCAGATAGACACAGTACGACACAAAAAACACACCTCACATACAACACACTCACACAAAAGTTCTTGCGTCAAATCCATCCACCCGTTACATTTTCACCCATTCACCCAATTCACCGCTCAAACAGATTACGCATTACACCATGGTGCGCCCATGTCACAAACACAAAAACAAGCACACACACATACACACATCCCACACTTACACACACAGCGACACACAACAACACCCAAACACAAACACACACACACACAAACACACACGTAAACACACACACGAGCACATACACACACACACACAAAACACACACGCACACACACAAAACACACACAGACACAACACAAAGACTGACATTGACTCAGACACCGAGTTGGAGTTTACAGTTTACCTAAAGCTATTAATATTAATAGGGAGTGGAAGGGCAAACCCTGTTGGTTTTTATGATGGAGTAAGAATGTCGCCTTAATTGTACGAGACTAACATCTCAAATTTCCTTCACAAAACACCATCACTTGCTCTGTAATTATTATACTGCACGCAAAACCCTCACACATTAACACCTCACACATACTCACACATACACCACAAAGAATTGTACAAGGATACACGCATGGATACACAAATACACACAGACACAAAACGCACGCTACGCACGCATACAGAACACTACACCGATCAGACTTTCGAACAAAGCACTGTTACTTGCACTCACACACCATCACACAATCACACTACACACACACACACACACACACAACACTCACTCACACACACAACACCACACACAACACACACACACACACACAATTAGACACACTCACACACACACAACACATACATCACTAAAGTAACATAGGCCATAGAATTTTATTGCCCCACACATCTTCCTTAACCATCCACGATCTCGGCTGGCAAATATCAGTCCACCGCATCCAAAAAGAGACTGACATGGGCACGGCCTGTGCACTCAACAGTCAAGGCAAGCATAACAGGATCTTGCGGTCTTCATGATGCTGTTCCAGAACAAAATTAGGTAAACACCAATCATTATAGTCACATTTTACTATATGAAACTTTGATAGTTCTGAATCGTAAGCAAACAAATAAAAGTGCTGTGTTTGAATTCAAATCACTAGCGCCGCGCACCATTCGCAATAAAATGAACAATATTAAAATTTACAACACAACACACACACACACACCCAACCCACCACACACAGGTACACACACACACAATGGCAACACGACACACACACACACACACACATTCACGACAACACGAGAGTTAACACATGTTAGAGAACCAAGAATGCTGATTGAACCTGAGGACAGATGTAGAGGTGAACGATACAGGGAAGAATTGGAGGGTATGAAGAAAGCGTTCTTCAGGCTTGATTTTTAAAGTCGTCAAATGAAGGCTTGTGGGAAGTGAATAAATGGTATGATATTTAGCAGACAGAATGTCCAGAAATAGAGAAATAAAGTAAAACAAATATTGTCTTGTTTGAGTACCGTGTACATTTGTAAGCCCAGGGAGACGGAAAACGCAATGCCGCGGAGGTGATCAGAATGGCTGTGAGCAGTGTGAAGACAGATCATGAGATATAAGGTGGTGCAGATTTGTGGTAGAAATGTGTAACGAGAGTTTAGCTCAATCTTTCAACATCACACTTGCCAGAACAGGGCATCATAGTCAGCAATCAGAACAAAACAGCTGGATATCCAGAGTGAGCAGTCTCTTCCCTTACAGTTTCGATCAACCACATGCATTAACCATTACACCCAGTGGTGTTAGGCAGTCAACAAAGCGCTTTCCCACTCCTGCCTATCCTGGGCAACCTAGTCACCTGATCTCCCAAGAGTGCTGCATTGGCCTTACATTTCACAATTTACAGTCCTCCGTCCACAGTGTTTGCTTCTTGGTCTTCCTGATACATATGCTCAGGTTGTCACAAATACCCTGATTCTTGGGTTTGTATTTACACACGGTTTGTGTGCAAATGACAGGATTTTCTGGGTGATAGACTGAGTGGTATACATTCTTATCCCGGAGGGATGTGCCCAAACCACTACCACCGTCAACTGAGGTGCTAGATGAGATGGTTCCCATGTCTTCTTGCCTTGCATCTCCATTGTAGGTCTTCATTAGGAAATCTTCTCTTCCAAATATTTAGCCTAGGGAAATTTCTTTGTTCAGTAATGACCGGTGCCAATGGCCAAAGCATGCTAATCAACAAAACATAGAGGAGGAGAGGAGAGTAGACGGAGGTATGAAGAGATGAGAGAGAGAGAGAGAGAGGATCAAGTGAGGAGAGATCGAGGATTGATAAAGTAGAGAGAGAGACATAAGACAGACATTGTAGGAGATGAGAGAGATAGCGAGAGAGAGAGAAGATAGGAAGGAAATGAGAGAAGAGAGGGGACAAGAAGAGAGAAGAGAGAGAGAGAGAGAGCAGCTCAGAGATAGAGGACATGCAAATAAAGTGATCCACCCTGCACAAGTGTCTCAAATCGCCTGGTGAAAATAACCCCTGTTCATAAGTTGAGGACACTTTGCAACTTCAGCATACAACGACGCAACAGTAGTCGTCTTTTGTTATTGCGAATGGAGACCTATGTAGCAGGCAAGTAGAGCAACCAAGTCAACAGGTATACAGAACAGAAATGAAAGCAATTAGTATTTCCGGCACACATATAGTACGCAAATGGTACATTGTCAGAGATGAAAAAGAGATTGAGTTTTATTGGTGGACCCAAAGGTCTGGTTTCATAGCCGACAAAGCATATTCGAATTTATGGAACTTCATATACGTACAAGCCATGCCAAAGCCAAAGTGTGTTATGTGATGGAGTTTATGCAAAGTTAATGTCTATCATACCAGCTAACCAGTCATGGGTTCCTGTAAAGAAAAACATCGACTGAAGTCAGGAGTTTGAAAGGCTACATTATGTGTGAAGTTACTTACATCCAAAGTCCAAGCCCCGTCGTCCACGTCGTGGTGAGAACGGGATAAACAGTGATCAACAAGGCGGTCTAACGGTGGCTCTGGTGAAGTGCTGTAACTGAGGCTATCAATTGACCAGACAGGTGTTGGTATTTATATCAACTGCTAATTGAAAACTGAAAAAGAAGATAACGAAAACGGACGAGATTACCTGAACGGGGCAAACTATCCGTCGTTCAATGGAAACGTAGACGAATCGAGAATAGGAATAGTGAACAACATTTGGGAAGCCAACTGGAAACATCTTGTCGGCCAACCAAAACAAGGGAACCAATATAATACTGTGAATCCACTTGAACGCCTAAGCACAGAAAGAATCGTCCATTGCGAAGTGCAATATGTTCAACTTCTAGTTAAACATAGGACAAGGCACTAACAGAACGATCTCATTCAATCTTTATGTTTCTATCCAATTATCTGGAGGAGTGGGATTCAGATGAGACCATTGTAGAGGCCCACGCATGTTATTGTTGGATTTCGAAGGTCCTACATCCCAGAGACAAGGAGCAAAGAATTAACACTACATGAGAGCGCAGAAAAACAATATCAGAAAGACAGGATTAACAATCCTGGTGTAAAGAAAAGTCCCAACAAAAATCTCGACTACTATAGAATTTCGCAAAGCATATGCACCTTGTAAACGATTCGTACTCATAATGAAGGAGAAATCGGACATCATCTTATCAAGAGGCTTCTCCTGACCTTCATCACATGCAACCCCTGACAAAGATTACCGGTATTGAGACATTGGGTGTATTAGTCAACGCGTGGCAGATGGATGGGTTGAGTGTGAAAGAAGGCCCCGAGGACAGAGATACACAAAGCTTGGACCTCCACAGTGACACGTCAGAACCATCTAGCAATATACAACGGTGATACCACGAGGCTAATGAAACTGGAAGAGCAGAGCATTGAGTATCTAATCTATCACCAATAGCGACCTAGATTTCCAACACCGTGAGAGCACCCAATTATTGACAACCATTTTCAAAAAGTTTGAACGACTCTGTCGAAGAAGCTCGATCGTCTAACAACTGACATTTAAGTATACTTAGCGGAACGTATCTAGAACCTACTCGAAACTTTTACGGACAATCAAATACTCGAAAAGCCATCCCCCAATGTGCCAACCATGCCACACTTGACCGACTAATCCAGTCAATTCTATCCGACCAGGGTACACAAAGGAAAGAAAAGTTAACAACAGTCTAGAAAGAGATACCCCAGCCTGAAAGAGATCAATCCCACTTCAAACTAGGAAGATGAAAAGAAGATTGCAAAGAGACTATATTTAGCCATATGAGCTATTCAAGAGGTGAAAGCTGACTCCATATTGATACAAACACTTCACAACACGGCGAGGCATATGCGTCCCTGGGACAGTCCTTTCATATCAACTCTCTTAGAACCCCTAAAGAGGAAGGTATGCGGGACAAGGAAATGTTGGAGGTAAAAACGATACAGAACGCTACAGACGCTTTGGGTGGAGGATATCCCAAAGGTGGAAGGAAGTCCAGTCAATGAATAAAAAGACAGCCTATATATAAGCATGGAGTCAATACCAAGAGCAGAAGAGGACTACTCCAAGTATCAGAGTCGGCTAAGAAAGAAAATAGAAAATACTGTGTTGTGAAAGGCCTCTAAAGAAACATCTTGGGCGACTTATGGAGAGAATTTAAGTAAAAAATTTTGGGGTAAGAACTCCATACGAAAGAATTTTTACAAAAGTATATGAGAGACGATAGATAGAAGAGGTAAGAGAAGAGTCCATTCATAAAGACCTCACAACAGATATGTAAACGTATCAAATGGAGCGAGTCGACTGCACAAAGAGATAAAGGTAATTCTGAAACGATTGGGAAAAGATTAATGTTAAATGAATCCTTTTAAAGAAACCCATCTGGAGCACAAGACTCTCTAGTCATCTTCTGTTCCACCACTCAAATAAAGACCAATTAGAGCCCAAATCACTGAAAGCTGAATCAAGAAAAGGAATTAAGACCAGCCCAAAGGGCAAAGCTGCAGCGATGACGGAAATAACAACTGAAGCCATCCATAGCATGCGAGAAACGGTAGTTTAAAGTGGCTCACACATTCATCTCGCAGAATAGCATGGTGAAGGAATGGAAATTTACCAATGTACAGGCAAAAAGAGCATTAGTGGTGCGCAATTTTTTTGAAGATGGCAGCAAGAGAGACTTTGCTTCACCTACAGAGGCATATTCACTTCTCAGCCATGATAGTGAAAGATGAATGCAAAGGATCAGCAACCGCGCATCAAGAAGCCAAATCGGTGATAATACACCAAACAGAGGGCAAATGCCCAGTTTGGCTATCGGAAAGGAAGAGGGTTGCACAGATTGCCATTTTCGCACTCAAGACAGCTTTGTGAAAGGAGTCTCATCGAATACAACCAAGACCTGGCACAACGAGAAAATTCGTTGATGGTCAAGAAGAAACGGCTTGTCGTACCGATGTCAACAGAGACAAGCACTGGTAAGATCCATGGTAGCAGTAACGACGTGAAGGGCAGTTTGCTTAGATAACAACATAGCCATCTTAAGCCGACCGTAAAGAGCGCAGTCCGAACAGACCAGTGGACATCCGACAGTTTTTCCCGTTTACAAACAGGTGGCTCGCAGTCAAAGGCTGCGTTACTCTCTCCCCCTTCTCTACGTGTCTACATGGACCAGATTTACAAAGGAAGTGCAACCCAGTAAGCTTGAGGCCCTGAAGGACCTATTATTTTTGCTGACGACCAGTCCTTAGATGAATTCCGTGAACTAAAGCAGCTCTTCAAGAACAGCACAGAACCAACTCAACACAAAGCTGCGAGGGGTATGACGACTAAAGTATCAACTAACACCAAAACAGAAGTTTATTGTCCGGTCGGCAAGCAATCCAGGAAAGCTGGAAATACAACATCAACGGCACCCAGTTGTGAAACAGACCAAAGAATTTAAAATACCACTACTTGGCAGCCTCTTCGCCTGAATGATGAAAATTGGACAGAGAGAAAGAAACAAATTCCAGAAAGCAAACGCTAGTCAGATACCAACTCGCCCCCCTTCAAAAAGGCATGTCGCAGCATCCACCAATTGACCCCAAGGCAAAACTGCATCAACGCCATCTTCAGTGTTCCAACACTCACATACCAGTTGTCAGACATGGGCCCTAACAAACGCCTTAGAGAGAAAATTGGTCACATATGAAAATGCGCTCCGTGAGAAAAGCTGTCAACAAGACCAGACGCGAGACAAGATCAGAATGAGTGAGATCAGGAGGAATGGTCGACTTAACACCAATTTCTCCACCATAGTTCGAGACAATACAATAGGATCAGGTGTTTAGGTCACCGTTCACTAAATGACGCCCAAACCAACCAGCCCGTTACGGCATAACACTATCCAAACACAATGGCTGAAAGCCAGTAGGTGTAGTACCAAGGAACCAATGGATCGGAACACCGTTGGCATTACGCCCATGCGAGCCCATGACTATTATCACGACATCAAGCCTCCCGCCTGCTGCATGACAGAACATATCTGTGTCTCCCCGCGACGCCAGATAGGCCACCATCGGCAATCTGGAACATAAGTGAAAAGAAGAAAGAAGAGAGACTAATATTCCATACAGGACAACAATTTTCTTTTTTTTAGTGTGTACTTTACATACTTCTAAGGGGTTTGCCTCAGGTGGGAGATGTGTATCAAAGTATAGTACCATAGAACCTCGAGTGATTCTAGGGTATCCCCAGGGGGTTTTAAGCAACAAAACAGCAGCTACCATATCATTTTCTGATGTTAACTCTAAGATGTTTAAAACTCACTTAATCAAATAACCCATTAATATGAGGAGATGGTTTGCGGTGTGTTTGTGGGTGTGTGTGTGTGTAGTGTGTGTGTGTGTGTGTGTGTGTGGGCGTGTGTGTGGTGTGTGTGTGTTTCTTTATCATTATTTCACCCTTCTTATACCTCTCTCTCAATCCCTCTCATAGAACCCATTCATCCAGGTTCAAGTTTCCATGCGATTAACAGAAGAAAAAACCTTCATTTTGGAAACATTAATCTAAATTGTTGAATTGCTATAATATAGTTGAGAAAGGGCATCAAGCAATTTTTTATCTTTATATTTATTTATTAATGCATATGAGAAGGTCGCGCGCTTCTATGTGTGTATGCGTACGCATGTGTTGTAGTGTGTTGGTGCGAGGGCGCGCGCCAGCGCGCGTGATGTGTGTGCGTGCCGCATGGCACGCGCACTAAGTGGTAAGTAGTCAATGTGTGATTGAATTGGTGGGGTAGGGGGGAGGCTGAGAGTGTAAGTGTTGATTGGTGCGTACCATGACAATGGTCGCGCGTGCTATGCAACGAACTTTATTGCCATAGTTTATATAAAATCTGATTGGGAGAGGTGACAGGGTATGAGTGAAATAATGTTTCTAAAGTAATGTCGGTGCAGTGGGGGTAGTGGGGAGTGGGGTTGATTACCATACCCATTTTTCCTTTATGATGGCATCGAAAGTTACATGACATGAATGCGTAACAGCCTTGGTTGTTTTTCCAAGTGGTATTGTGTTGTATGATGGCACACGTAGCTAGGTTAGTTACAGTCAGTTTCATGAACCCCTTATTTATTATATTTATATTTATTTATTTATGTAGTTTATAACCATTTTAAGTTACGATCAGATTTTTTCTCCTGTAGAAATTCAGGCTATTTTCCCCCAATGAGAGCATGTCGCTACAAAGAGTCAGCACCAACCCATTAATTTATTATCTCTTTTGTTTTTCCCCCCCCCCCCCTTGGCCCAACTGCATTTGTTTCCCGATCAGTGGCTTTTTTTTTTTTTTTCTACAGAATTTTGCCAGGGACCAACTCTCTTGTTGTCGTGGGCTCTTTTACGTCACTGAATAATTATGTTTAACACACGGGACCTCGGTTTAATCGACTCATTCGTAAGACAAGCACACCAGACCACCACTCATTGGTTCCTTTAAACGGTTGGGGGGAAAACTTCTTCGGGCCCAAACGGCATTCGAAACCACCACACACTTCCGACCTGAAACATTTTTGCATTCTAGGCAGGCGCGTTCAACCTCTAACCACCCATCCACTTATGCCAGAATACTGTTACATGAAACACATTACATTGCATTCACACAAATTCCTGTAGTTTGACAGACGAAAAAGCTTATCAGTTGTTGATGAGGCTGGGGCTGAGGCACACTGGTATGTTATGTCGTCCAGCTGTTTTTCTCATGTGTTTTCTTTCTAATAATTTTTTTAGTAGAGAGAAGCATACCTCCAAAACTTGTGAAGAGTTACTACGAACAGTTCAGGTATGATTAGGGGCAGTTGTCTTACATGTTAAATCCTAGTTGATTGTGTGGTAATGAAATGAAATTGTGTATATGACTACTAACTACTACTACTACTACTTTTACTACAAATAAAAAGTAAAAATAATAATGTATGGAATTTATAAGCGCTGAATCTTGCAAAGGACAAAATCACAGTGCTTTACATTCAAAAACATTTACACTTATGCAATCACTACTAATGAATAAAATTAAAAAAAAATAAAGAAATCAATATTACACACACACACGCGCGTGCGCGTACAGCATGCCTATACACGGTGATGGAGAATGTAGGTGGCCCTCTGAAGCATATGGATAAATAATGAAGGGAAGATCTTTAGTAAGGGAAGATACATGTTTCTGAGGCAGTATTTAAAAGTATCGAGGTTTAAAGGCTTTTGGCAAAGGGAAAGAGGGAGGTGATTCCAGAAGGATGGACTACAGATAGAAAATGAGCAATGGGCACGACAATGTTAGCTTGAATCCTCAATGTTAACGGAATCACAGAGTATCCGAAGCTGAACAAATAGGACGGGAATGGCGTGTACAGGTTAAAACAGTTTGCAAGAATAAGAGGGTGGAATTTTGTGGAGACATTTAAACAAGGGTGCAAATCTTGTAAGTCATTCACTTCTTTGTGAACAGTGACCAATGAAGATATCAAAAAGAGAGGAGTGATGTGTTCAGATTTTTTCCCTTTTCTTAGGATTTAGTCGGTCTGCAGAGTTTTGCATGCGTTTATAGTAGAGTGTGATGGAGCAATGCTGGGCGGCCCAGTCCAAAAGCAGAAATGACGAAGTCCAAACGTTAGACCACAAGAGTGTAAGCAAGGTTGCATGTACGTCATCTTGGCAACGGATACTTCGAAATGCACTTATGCTCCGTTAAATGATAGGCTATTACAGGATGGGCTGATAGTTCTGTGTGGATTTTATTTTGCATTGAGAATGTGTTTCGATAACAACATCTAGATATTTTCACAGAGCTGGACAGAGGGACTGATGCATTGCTAAATTCTATTGAAGTTGTTGAGATGGAGAAATTTCATGTTTTGGTGCCATCGACGTTGGCATCAGTTTTATTTCTGACATTAAACTGTACCTTGTTCTGTATCATCCAGTTTTGAAATATTTTGAGGCGATTGGGTGCATATTTGTCAGGAGTGATGGCAAAGTTTTTAAAAAAGTTATCCTGCATTCAAGGTGAGATCATCACATAGAAAAGCTGATCGATTTGATAGCGTTTTATTATTATATTTGAAATGTGAAGCAGTTTGTAGAGAGTGAAGATAACAGGACTCAAAACTGATCCCTGTGGGACTCCAACATACATTTGGAAGACACTGATTGCATTTTGCTCACACAATTACCTGTCTGCCGCGATTTGTGAGGTATGAACTAACCAATGAGTGCCTGTGCCCAGCAATAACCAAACGTATTTTGAAGGCGAGAGATGAAAATATGAGTGGTCAAATAGTATCAAAGGCTGCAGAAAGGTCAAGACAGTGTGAATGAAAAAGAGAATTTCCCTTTATCAGAAAGAGAGTAGAAGTGGATCTAAGGTTGGACTATGGTGGTTTTGGTACTGTAGTTGGAGCAATGAGAATTCTGAAATGATGATGAGATTCAAAGAAGAAGGTGGTTGTTTAAGTCTGTTTTAGTAACTACATTTTCGAGTACTTTAGAAAGACAAAAGATAAGTTTCGGACAGGTTCTATAGTTTTTTCAAAAATGTTCGAACAAGGTGGGGATGCTTTTTGATTGAGTAGAGGTCTGACAAATGCAGTTTGAGAGCTGAATGGAACATTTTTCCTAAAATAATTGATATGGTAGCTATTTTGTGTGACTGATAGGTAACATTGTTGAAGGTACTGTGAGATAAGAGAGCATGTAAGGAACAAAAACAGCATGATTTATATTAATTTCTTGTCAGGATCGTCTAATTTCTTTGTTCACTTATGGATGTAAGGAACGGAGAGGAGTTCCAGCGAACTAAGGATCAGAAGGAGTCTGGCTGGACTAAGTCAGGACTAGAGTCAAGATCCCGTCTGGATCAGAGTATGTGGACGTGTCGGAAAAGTCAGGAAAAAATAAGAAGAATGAGAAGTTTCAGACAGGCTGTGGGTGTAGGCAACGGGCTTTTGTTTTTTTGCAGGATTCAAGAAGTTCGACGGTGAGGAAATAGTGAATTAAGTGGATGTAGCATTTTGAACTAGGGAAGAGTAAATAAAGCAATAGTATGCGTAGCTAGAAGAATTAAAAGGTTTTGAATTTTGTTTTGGAATAGAGCTGTTTGTTAATTTCAGTTTTTTGTTTTTTAATCGCCACTCTCGCTCGAGTTGGCTTCCGTTTGCGCTAACAATCATCATGGTGTAACAATGGCGTGCAGTGCCATCATGCCGGAGGTGTCAATTGGAGGTGCATTTACGTTGGGCAGTTGGCGAGATCAGAATTGTAAAGTTCGGAGGAGGTCCGTGTGATCAACAGTTTGTGAAATGAGTGTAGTTCAGCAGCTTGCAAGAGAAATGTGAATGTTAATATGCTCTTAAGGATGCAACAGGTGATGTTTCTCCATTCAGAAGGATTTTTGCTATGTTGAGGAAGGGGCAAACAAGAATGGTGAATGGATCAGATTGCAGTTCATAAGTGGACAGATACAGATGTTGACCAATTGGGTAAAGGATTGGAGATCATCCAGTTAAAACTATGAATGGGATCTTTGTTTACCTTCATGAATCCAGCTGGGAAAGAGAGGGTTTGAAGAGACAGAGAAAGAACGCTTGACATTAGGAGAAGACTGATCGCGCCATAATGGAAGTTAACGTCTCCGTGATCTGTAAACCCCCAAGGAGGTAAGCTGGAGTAACACCCAACTACGAATAACTCTAACAACAAAAACAACAACAATCTAGCTATAAACCACATGCAGAGATATAAGTTATTGAACTTTAAGAGATTTCAAATCCCGTCTTGAGACATATTTTTTTTTCTTATACGGGCGACTATAAGGGTGGTATGTGCAACAGTCTTTTGGGATGCAAGAGATTAAACTGACCTCTTGCTGTTTGCCATAGCAAAGCCAAGTTCAAACACTTTAAAATCATTCCAATGAAGATGGCAACTACATGTGTATATCGACTACAAAAAATAGAACTCACGCAACAAGACAACTTGTTTACCTGTCAATATACAGCAGAAAATAAAAAAATGCCCATTCTTGGTGTAAAAAATACATAACAAGAACAAGACAAATCTAGTATTCCCAGTGCAACACACTGTCCTTTTGCTTGCCACAACATACTATTGTCACGGAGGCATCTCAAAATTACTGTGGGTTAGAAAAAAACAAGCAAAAAAAACCAACAACAAAGAAACTAATAAAACACGCAAACACACAGAGAATTGTTATTAAACCATTACCCATCCTGATCTAGCAAGAATCCTTTAGCAATGTAAACAGGAAGCCCTTGACAAGCCCTTGTAGTGATGTTGTTGCCTGGTGCTGTTGATGTTTGTGTTGGAGGTTGTTATCGGTAGAAAATTGGTGGTCTTGGTGTAGTTGTAGTAGTGACCTTGTGAACAGCTATATTAACCCCCTACCACACACAAAACACACACACACACCAAACAAACAAGCAAATCATAACCACCACAAGGAAACACACACACAAGCAAACACAAGGAAACACACACAAGTACACACACAGACACACACACACACACACACAACACACACACACACACACACCGTACACAAACACACACAGGCAAATACACAGACAAGCAAACACACAGCACATGCAAAAACACAATAACGTAAACACACACACAAACACACATGTTCACATGAACATTTTCCAGAGTTTATTGTTAGCATTCACTAAAACATCCCAAAGGTAAAACCTATTAACTACTATTACTAACTACTAACTACAACTACTTGCCACTGCTGATGCCTATAGATACTACCACAGCTACTGCTAATCTACTGATCAACCCATTTCACAAACATAAAAAGCATAACTCTACACAAAAAATATATTGCAACACATCCAAATGGTGAGAGATACTGCTTCAAAGATATATTTTAGCAATTGCTTCGCCATTAAAAAAATCAAACCATTTTCTTAACCTGGTTGCTGTTTATAAACATACCATGGCGCTTTATTTGCTGTCACGTGATTAGTCCCAGCTGCTCAGCTCTACTGGGCTGTGTGGGGCACACCTGTTGCGTGGTCGGTATGCAGTAACTGCACACAAGTAACAACAACAAGCAATGAACATCGATCTTAATAATCATCTTATACCAGGAAAACAAATTTCCCATAACAAATTGTATGGTAAGCTCCGATTCAAACAGGGTATCATGAATTTCTAAAACGAGGAAAAGCAACTAGGTTAAGGGCCAGCATATTGAGGGCGGGCTGCCATCTCCTCGCCCTCGCAGCTTTACCTATCCCCTGAACCCTAAAGAGGGGCAGGTACCCATTTAACAGCTGGGTACCCTAGGGAACTGTAAACTGAAGGTCAAGGCGCGCAAAACGGTCATCCATCCAACTGGTAAACCACGCTGGACGGCTGCTTATCTACTTGGCTGGGGGAAAGCGAGTGCTCCGACCACTGTAGCTAAGTCCCCGTCCCCAGCTATGTATAAAAAGAGCTATTATTTCAAGTGATTTAACGTCCTCTCATTCTTTTCTCCTCTGTATTCCAGTAGTGGGTGAGATGCCATACTGGTTTTGGTTTTTCCTTCCTGCGCTTGTAGGTGTAGGAGGTCTGCCCACTGCTTCAGGTGACACATTTCGCTGTTTTATGTCACGTGGATAGGCTGGTGCACAGAACACATACAGGCATCCTTCCTTCAGCATGTGCATGCACTCTTGTGCATAAGTGTATGACTGGAAAACAAAGAGACCAACTGTAAGCTTTATAGCTGACAGTGCCCTCGTTTGTTGTTGTTGAATTCAGGTATCTCAAAGTATGTAACATTGTGATCACTCACTTTTAATTCCCATTCATTGAGGGATTAAAGTGTTTTTGACATGACTAGGCACACCAAAAAGACATAATATTTTCCCTGAGACCATAAACAACATACCTGGAGGAGAAAGCCTGTGTGTCTGTGCTACAGTTCTATGGATAAAACCATGTTGGTAGCCACAAATTAGTCCTTCAAAAACCGTTTTTTCTCTTATATTAGAGTACACATAGGCTAAGCTAAGAGTTTTTACATGGATGAAGACATTTTCAACATAGCAATTAAAATCATAGCAAATTCAGCTAGACCAATGGCAACCTAGTTCCATCATTAACCTGACACAGTCTGTTGGGCCTCGACAAAAAGCAATTTGATGATTTGTTTTTTTCGTTTGCTGGAATAGTATTCTAGGCAATGATGTGAGTGTATTTGAAAACCTACATGACTAAAAAGGTTGAAACCCGAACATCCAAAACCATTATTCATGTATTGTAATGGGGACTGTTTACATATCAACAAATTCAAATCTTGCTCAGTTCTTAGAATAATTCTAAGTGAAATAAACACACAATCAAATCTGCATAATGGCCAATAACATCACCTTGCAAATTATTAGTCCCTTTACATAAAATGATTATGCATGAAATTCAGGCTGTACTCTCTGGGAGGAATGTGTGTATCCCCGCAAGAGTGAGAACCGATTGTTCTTGCCGTTTGAATGCATGTTCACTCTATTAAAACAACTTTGCGTACATATTTTTTTTCTTCCAGGGTACACTCAATCTGCCTTTGATGTGCTTTTTAACGATGACTCTAGTTTATCCAGTAAGAAGTGTGGAGTTTTATGTCTACTGAATAAAAACCAGAAGAAAAAACCCAACTTTTGTTGCAGTTCAGTTTTTACAGGATTTGTTAGCTGATGTCTTAAGTGGAAAGTGACTGCACTCCACCACTAGCTGCAGAAAAGAACAGTTTCTCACATTCAGAGCTTTACCTTACCCCCAGAGATTGGACCCAGGGGCACGTGGGTTGTGACTGGGACATATCTTGTAGAAATTGTAGGAGATGTAGATACCTGGTACGTGCAGAGTGAAGTGCAAGCAGTGTTATTCAAGGCCTCGATGGCACATTTCCTGGCCTGAACCAAGCCTTTTAAAGCAGATCATGGTAGACACATGATAAGAATAATGATCGGACATGATTAGCAACAAAACAGCAATGAAACGATGAAGAGTTAAGGTGGGGGCAGTTAAAGTTAAATGTAACTTTACAACGATGAATAAAAAGAAAAATAAAAAATACATGGAGAAGGAAGGTGGGGGAAATTGGAGAAGTATGAGGAAGAGAAAGAAGAGGAATAGAAAAAAAGAAAAAGGAGACACTACTACGATTACCACAAGCACCACTACCACTTTTGCGAATGAGAATCAAGTTTGAAAGGAGACTTATTATCAAAGCATAACAAAAAATCAAGAAATTTCAGATACCTTGCCATTGTCTTCCCAACATAATATATATCAAAGCTCAAGATCCTGCGACTAAAATATGAGCTGGTGAGGTAACACACACCCACACAGTACACACACACACACACACCATACACACACACACACACAACACAAACACATACACACACACAACACACACACCATAACACATACACAGCACATGGGATCTGTACTCGTGTGCACACGTATTAGAGGACAGTGTTTTTTTTCAATTGATTGCGGGTTTTTGGGGGAGTCGTGTCCTGGGGTAACATATCGTGCAAATTTATTCCTAAAACTTGTGAAAACTGTGTCAAAATCAAAAGCATCGATTCAATTTCATATATTCGATATGAGAATTACATTTCTTTAGATGGCCTAGGTGCCAAAAGCTTGTGTCAGTCACAGACATAAGATTGTTTGTTTTTCTAAGCCTAACATCAAAACGTTAGTTTTAACTTGAAAAGTGTTAGGCAATCTAATTTTAGCAATTACAAAAGCATATAATCCAGCACACGAAATACCACTTTAACTAATGAAAACAATCTTCTTAAGCCTGAGTGTGTGGCTTCCATTGTGGTAGGATTCATTCAAAAGAGTCCATGCATGCAAACTTCCTACAGACTGGATCACTTTTCAAGCTCACGGTGAACTTTCAATGTGTACAAGTGAGCACGGGGATGAGGGGGAGGGGGGGGTGGGGGGGGGGGGGGGGGGGGGTGGGGGTGGTGGGGTGGGGGGGGGTGGGGGGGGGTGGGGGGGGGGGGGGGGGGGGGGGGGGGGGGGGGGGGGGGGGGGGGGTGGGGGGGGGGGGGGGTGGGGGGGGGGGGGGGGGGGGGGGGGGGGGGGGGGGTGGGGGGGGGGGAGGGGTGGGGGGGGGGGGAGGGTGTGGGGAGGGGGGGGGGTGGGGGGGGGGGGGGGGGGGGGGGGGGGGGGGGGGGGGGGTGGGGGGGGGGGGGGTGGGGGGTGGGGGGGGGGGGGGGGGGGGGGGGGGTGGGGGGGGGGGGGGGGGTGGGGGGGGGGGGGGGAGGGGAGTGGGGGGGGGGGGGGGGTGGTGGGGGGGGGGGGGGGGGGGGTGGGGGGGGGGGGGGGGGGGGGGGGGGGCGGGGGGGGGGGGGGAGGGGGGGGGGGGGGGGGGGGGGGGGGGGGGGGGGGGGGGGGGGGGGGGGGGTGGGGGGGGGGGGGGGGGGGGGGGGGGGGGGGGGGGGGGGGGGGGGGGGGGGGGGGGGGGAGGGGGGGGGTTATATATATAATATAATCTAACTGCAGGGCTTCCTGGAAGTATATGAATGCTAGGGAACCGTACTAACAACAAGAGAAGAAACCAACCCTGAACACTAAAACCACTACGAATCAATATTGGCTAAAGACTGGTGGATACGTACAAGCAGTGTACCAATTTGCTTTAGGGGTATTTTTTGGTTATCACAGGTAGTCTTAACTATAGTCGTTGTCCCTTGGTTGGGCATCAACAGAAGTTGGTCAGTTTCTTGGCTTCACCATCTAAAACAATACATACACACATATCAAAACATAAACAGCACAAACACACATCCAGATAGACACAGTACGACACAAAAAACACACCTCACATACAACACACTCACACAAAAGTTCTTGCGTCAAATCCATCCACCCGTTACATTTTCACCCATTCACCCAATTCACCGCTCAAACAGATTACGCATTACACCATGGTGCGCCCATGTCACAAACACAAAAACAAGCACACACACATACACACATCCCACACTTACACACACAGCGACACACAACAACACCCAAACACAAACACACACACACACAAACACACACGTAAACACACACACGAGCACATACACACACACACACAAAACACACACGCACACACACAAAACACACACAGACACAACACAAAGACTGACATTGACTCAGACACCGAGTTGGAGTTTACAGTTTACCTAAAGCTATTAATATTAATAGGGAGTGGAAGGGCAAACCCTGTTGGTTTTTATGATGGAGTAAGAATGTCGCCTTAATTGTACGAGACTAACATCTCAAATTTCCTTCACAAAACACCATCACTTGCTCTGTAATTATTATACTGCACGCAAAACCCTCACACATTAACACCTCACACATACTCACACATACACCACAAAGAATTGTACAAGGATACACGCATGGATACACAAATACACACAGACACAAAACGCACGCTACGCACGCATACAGAACACTACACCGATCAGACTTTCGAACAAAGCACTGTTACTTGCACTCACACACCATCACACAATCACACTACACACACACACACACACACACAACACTCACTCACACACACAACACCACACACAACACACACACACACACACAATTAGACACACTCACACACACACAACACATACATCACTAAAGTAACATAGGCCATAGAATTTTATTGCCCCACACATCTTCCTTAACCATCCACGATCTCGGCTGGCAAATATCAGTCCACCGCATCCAAAAAGAGACTGACATGGGCACGGCCTGTGCACTCAACAGTCAAGGCAAGCATAACAGGATCTTGCGGTCTTCATGATGCTGTTCCAGAACAAAATTAGGTAAACACCAATCATTATAGTCACATTTTACTATATGAAACTTTGATAGTTCTGAATCGTAAGCAAACAAATAAAAGTGCTGTGTTTGAATTCAAATCACTAGCGCCGCGCACCATTCGCAATAAAATGAACAATATTAAAATTTACAACACAACACACACACACACACCCAACCCACCACACACAGGTACACACACACACAATGGCAACACGACACACACACACACACACACATTCACGACAACACGAGAGTTAACACATGTTAGAGAACCAAGAATGCTGATTGAACCTGAGGACAGATGTAGAGGTGAACGATACAGGGAAGAATTGGAGGGTATGAAGAAAGCGTTCTTCAGGCTTGATTTTTAAAGTCGTCAAATGAAGGCTTGTGGGAAGTGAATAAATGGTATGATATTTAGCAGACAGAATGTCCAGAAATAGAGAAATAAAGTAAAACAAATATTGTCTTGTTTGAGTACCGTGTACATTTGTAAGCCCAGGGAGACGGAAAACGCAATGCCGCGGAGGTGATCAGAATGGCTGTGAGCAGTGTGAAGACAGATCATGAGATATAAGGTGGTGCAGATTTGTGGTAGAAATGTGTAACGAGAGTTTAGCTCAATCTTTCAACATCACACTTGCCAGAACAGGGCATCATAGTCAGCAATCAGAACAAAACAGCTGGATATCCAGAGTGAGCAGTCTCTTCCCTTACAGTTTCGATCAACCACATGCATTAACCATTACACCCAGTGGTGTTAGGCAGTCAACAAAGCGCTTTCCCACTCCTGCCTATCCTGGGCAACCTAGTCACCTGATCTCCCAAGAGTGCTGCATTGGCCTTACATTTCACAATTTACAGTCCTCCGTCCACAGTGTTTGCTTCTTGGTCTTCCTGATACATATGCTCAGGTTGTCACAAATACCCTGATTCTTGGGTTTGTATTTACACACGGTTTGTGTGCAAATGACAGGATTTTCTGGGTGATAGACTGAGTGGTATACATTCTTATCCCGGAGGGATGTGCCCAAACCACTACCACCGTCAACTGAGGTGCTAGATGAGATGGTTCCCATGTCTTCTTGCCTTGCATCTCCATTGTAGGTCTTCATTAGGAAATCTTCTCTTCCAAATATTTAGCCTAGGGAAATTTCTTTGTTCAGTAATGACCGGTGCCAATGGCCAAAGCATGCTAATCAACAAAACATAGAGGAGGAGAGGAGAGTAGACGGAGGTATGAAGAGATGAGAGAGAGAGAGAGAGAGGATCAAGTGAGGAGAGATCGAGGATTGATAAAGTAGAGAGAGAGACATAAGACAGACATTGTAGGAGATGAGAGAGATAGCGAGAGAGAGAGAAGATAGGAAGGAAATGAGAGAAGAGAGGGGACAAGAAGAGAGAAGAGAGAGAGAGAGAGAGCAGCTCAGAGATAGAGGACATGCAAATAAAGTGATCCACCCTGCACAAGTGTCTCAAATCGCCTGGTGAAAATAACCCCTGTTCATAAGTTGAGGACACTTTGCAACTTCAGCATACAACGACGCAACAGTAGTCGTCTTTTGTTATTGCGAATGGAGACCTATGTAGCAGGCAAGTAGAGCAACCAAGTCAACAGGTATACAGAACAGAAATGAAAGCAATTAGTATTTCCGGCACACATATAGTACGCAAATGGTACATTGTCAGAGATGAAAAAGAGATTGAGTTTTATTGGTGGACCCAAAGGTCTGGTTTCATAGCCGACAAAGCATATTCGAATTTATGGAACTTCATATACGTACAAGCCATGCCAAAGCCAAAGTGTGTTATGTGATGGAGTTTATGCAAAGTTAATGTCTATCATACCAGCTAACCAGTCATGGGTTCCTGTAAAGAAAAACATCGACTGAAGTCAGGAGTTTGAAAGGCTACATTATGTGTGAAGTTACTTACATCCAAAGTCCAAGCCCCGTCGTCCACGTCGTGGTGAGAACGGGATAAACAGTGATCAACAAGGCGGTCTAACGGTGGCTCTGGTGAAGTGCTGTAACTGAGGCTATCAATTGACCAGACAGGTGTTGGTATTTATATCAACTGCTAATTGAAAACTGAAAAAGAAGATAACGAAAACGGACGAGATTACCTGAACGGGGCAAACTATCCGTCGTTCAATGGAAACGTAGACGAATCGAGAATAGGAATAGTGAACAACATTTGGGAAGCCAACTGGAAACATCTTGTCGGCCAACCAAAACAAGGGAACCAATATAATACTGTGAATCCACTTGAACGCCTAAGCACAGAAAGAATCGTCCATTGCGAAGTGCAATATGTTCAACTTCTAGTTAAACATAGGACAAGGCACTAACAGAACGATCTCATTCAATCTTTATGTTTCTATCCAATTATCTGGAGGAGTGGGATTCAGATGAGACCATTGTAGAGGCCCACGCATGTTATTGTTGGATTTCGAAGGTCCTACATCCCAGAGACAAGGAGCAAAGAATTAACACTACATGAGAGCGCAGAAAAACAATATCAGAAAGACAGGATTAACAATCCTGGTGTAAAGAAAAGTCCCAACAAAAATCTCGACTACTATAGAATTTCGCAAAGCATATGCACCTTGTAAACGATTCGTACTCATAATGAAGGAGAAATCGGACATCATCTTATCAAGAGGCTTCTCCTGACCTTCATCACATGCAACCCCTGACAAAGATTACCGGTATTGAGACATTGGGTGTATTAGTCAACGCGTGGCAGATGGATGGGTTGAGTGTGAAAGAAGGCCCCGAGGACAGAGATACACAAAGCTTGGACCTCCACAGTGACACGTCAGAACCATCTAGCAATATACAACGGTGATACCACGAGGCTAATGAAACTGGAAGAGCAGAGCATTGAGTATCTAATCTATCACCAATAGCGACCTAGATTTCCAACACCGTGAGAGCACCCAATTATTGACAACCATTTTCAAAAAGTTTGAACGACTCTGTCGAAGAAGCTCGATCGTCTAACAACTGACATTTAAGTATACTTAGCGGAACGTATCTAGAACCTACTCGAAACTTTTACGGACAATCAAATACTCGAAAAGCCATCCCCCAATGTGCCAACCATGCCACACTTGACCGACTAATCCAGTCAATTCTATCCGACCAGGGTACACAAAGGAAAGAAAAGTTAACAACAGTCTAGAAAGAGATACCCCAGCCTGAAAGAGATCAATCCCACTTCAAACTAGGAAGATGAAAAGAAGATTGCAAAGAGACTATATTTAGCCATATGAGCTATTCAAGAGGTGAAAGCTGACTCCATATTGATACAAACACTTCACAACACGGCGAGGCATATGCGTCCCTGGGACAGTCCTTTCATATCAACTCTCTTAGAACCCCTAAAGAGGAAGGTATGCGGGACAAGGAAATGTTGGAGGTAAAAACGATACAGAACGCTACAGACGCTTTGGGTGGAGGATATCCCAAAGGTGGAAGGAAGTCCAGTCAATGAATAAAAAGACAGCCTATATATAAGCATGGAGTCAATACCAAGAGCAGAAGAGGACTACTCCAAGTATCAGAGTCGGCTAAGAAAGAAAATAGAAAATACTGTGTTGTGAAAGGCCTCTAAAGAAACATCTTGGGCGACTTATGGAGAGAATTTAAGTAAAAAATTTTGGGGTAAGAACTCCATACGAAAGAATTTTTACAAAAGTATATGAGAGACGATAGATAGAAGAGGTAAGAGAAGAGTCCATTCATAAAGACCTCACAACAGATATGTAAACGTATCAAATGGAGCGAGTCGACTGCACAAAGAGATAAAGGTAATTCTGAAACGATTGGGAAAAGATTAATGTTAAATGAATCCTTTTAAAGAAACCCATCTGGAGCACAAGACTCTCTAGTCATCTTCTGTTCCACCACTCAAATAAAGACCAATTAGAGCCCAAATCACTGAAAGCTGAATCAAGAAAAGGAATTAAGACCAGCCCAAAGGGCAAAGCTGCAGCGATGACGGAAATAACAACTGAAGCCATCCATAGCATGCGAGAAACGGTAGTTTAAAGTGGCTCACACATTCATCTCGCAGAATAGCATGGTGAAGGAATGGAAATTTACCAATGTACAGGCAAAAAGAGCATTAGTGGTGCGCAATTTTTTTGAAGATGGCAGCAAGAGAGACTTTGCTTCACCTACAGAGGCATATTCACTTCTCAGCCATGATAGTGAAAGATGAATGCAAAGGATCAGCAACCGCGCATCAAGAAGCCAAATCGGTGATAATACACCAAACAGAGGGCAAATGCCCAGTTTGGCTATCGGAAAGGAAGAGGGTTGCACAGATTGCCATTTTCGCACTCAAGACAGCTTTGTGAAAGGAGTCTCATCGAATACAACCAAGACCTGGCACAACGAGAAAATTCGTTGATGGTCAAGAAGAAACGGCTTGTCGTACCGATGTCAACAGAGACAAGCACTGGTAAGATCCATGGTAGCAGTAACGACGTGAAGGGCAGTTTGCTTAGATAACAACATAGCCATCTTAAGCCGACCGTAAAGAGCGCAGTCCGAACAGACCAGTGGACATCCGACAGTTTTTCCCGTTTACAAACAGGTGGCTCGCAGTCAAAGGCTGCGTTACTCTCTCCCCCTTCTCTACGTGTCTACATGGACCAGATTTACAAAGGAAGTGCAACCCAGTAAGCTTGAGGCCCTGAAGGACCTATTATTTTTGCTGACGACCAGTCCTTAGATGAATTCCGTGAACTAAAGCAGCTCTTCAAGAACAGCACAGAACCAACTCAACACAAAGCTGCGAGGGGTATGACGACTAAAGTATCAACTAACACCAAAACAGAAGTTTATTGTCCGGTCGGCAAGCAATCCAGGAAAGCTGGAAATACAACATCAACGGCACCCAGTTGTGAAACAGACCAAAGAATTTAAAATACCACTACTTGGCAGCCTCTTCGCCTGAATGATGAAAATTGGACAGAGAGAAAGAAACAAATTCCAGAAAGCAAACGCTAGTCAGATACCAACTCGCCCCCCTTCAAAAAGGCATGTCGCAGCATCCACCAATTGACCCCAAGGCAAAACTGCATCAACGCCATCTTCAGTGTTCCAACACTCACATACCAGTTGTCAGACATGGGCCCTAACAAACGCCTTAGAGAGAAAATTGGTCACATATGAAAATGCGCTCCGTGAGAAAAGCTGTCAACAAGACCAGACGCGAGACAAGATCAGAATGAGTGAGATCAGGAGGAATGGTCGACTTAACACCAATTTCTCCACCATAGTTCGAGACAATACAATAGGATCAGGTGTTTAGGTCACCGTTCACTAAATGACGCCCAAACCAACCAGCCCGTTACGGCATAACACTATCCAAACACAATGGCTGAAAGCCAGTAGGTGTAGTACCAAGGAACCAATGGATCGGAACACCGTTGGCATTACGCCCATGCGAGCCCATGACTATTATCACGACATCAAGCCTCCCGCCTGCTGCATGACAGAACATATCTGTGTCTCCCCGCGACGCCAGATAGGCCACCATCGGCAATCTGGAACATAAGTGAAAAGAAGAAAGAAGAGAGACTAATATTCCATACAGGACAACAATTTTCTTTTTTTTAGTGTGTACTTTACATACTTCTAAGGGGTTTGCCTCAGGTGGGAGATGTGTATCAAAGTATAGTACCATAGAACCTCGAGTGATTCTAGGGTATCCCCAGGGGGTTTTAAGCAACAAAACAGCAGCTACCATATCATTTTCTGATGTTAACTCTAAGATGTTTAAAACTCACTTAATCAAATAACCCATTAATATGAGGAGATGGTTTGCGGTGTGTTTGTGGGTGTGTGTGTGTGTAGTGTGTGTGTGTGTGTGTGTGTGTGGGCGTGTGTGTGGTGTGTGTGTGTTTCTTTATCATCATTTCTCCCTTCTTAGACCTCTCTCTCAATCCCTCTCATAGACCCAATTCATTCAGGTTCAAGTTCCATGCGATTAACAGAAGAAAAAACTTCATTTTGGAAACATTAATCTAAATGTAGAATTGCTATAATATAATGAGAAAGGGCATCAGCAATTTTTTCTTATTTTTTTATGCGCATATGCGAAGTCGCGCGCTCTTGTGTGTATGCGTATGCATGTGTGTGTGTGTGTGTGGGCGCGCGCGCGCGCGCGTGTGTGTGCGTGCCAGCATGCACGCGCACTTGTGTATGTGTCTGTGTGAGTGAATTGGGTGGGGGGTGGGGAGGCTGAGTGTAAGTGTTGATGGGTGCGTACATACATGCGCGCGTGCTTGCAACCAAACTTTTGCATAGTTTATCTGATTGGGAGGACAGGGGATGAGTGAATATTGTTTCTAAAGTAATGTCGTGCAGGGTTGATTACCATCCCATTTTTTCCTTTTTATGGCATCGAATGTTACATGACATGAATGAGTACAGCCTAGTACAACATTTTTGCATACAACATTGCGTTTACAGTGCATTAAACTAGGGCTGACCTGGTTGTGTTTGGTGGGAACACATTTTTATGGCATTGTGTAAGCTTTGAGAAGCAATAGCTTGTGAATATTGTAACTATTTAGAAAATGCAAAAGTTAGTGAGCATTTGTGATTTCAGCTGTTAAGATTTAAGATGTGCTTGATGCTTGTATTTTGTATGTGATAAGATGTTGATATATCAGGTACAACGCCACCAATAACTTTGTTCACAGATCTATTATCATTTTGCCATATCCTAGGGAGCAGCTTAGGTGAACTAAGAATTGTTTCAGCTGTGGTTTGTTTTGATTTTGGTCTACGTCAGCTTTTCTTCAGTCATGACTTAATAATAAATATATTCAAGAGTAAACAGTTTTTAGTGCACATCAAGGTATTGTGCAAAAGTATATCATAGTTTACAAGAAGTTATATTTCAATTTTGCATCTTTTTTGCCCTCAAAGTGTATTGTGGCCTAGGCCAATGTATATTACACCATTTCAAAAGCTTCTCTCTCTCTGCTCTCTTCTCTTCTCTCTCTCCTCTCACTCTCTTCTCTTCCTCTCTCTCTCTCTCTCTCTTTCTTGACTGAGAATAATTTGCAGCCTTCTTGGCTCTGATATTTTGTCACATCATAATTTTCTTCTTCTCATTCTCTTCACAATACTTTTTGTTACACTCTAATCCAATCTTATTGTTCATAGCCCTGCTGACCACAGAAACCATACCAAGGCTGTCACTATTTTAACAGTAAATCTCGAATTAAAAATGTACAACTACATACCAGCTCAATGCCAGATTGCAAAGCAACTCTTTCGCCAATTCTTGTATCAACACCCTAGTTAACCATAGGGAAACCAAGGGTTGGTGGAATCTGTATGATGTCACTGTCCATTGTATCATTGGAAGCATGATCTGTACAGTAGATATCTAGAATCTTCAGAAATTGGTTTGAGAACACCAACTGAAATCACTGCAGATCAGCCTGCACCATAGAATTATGGCTACAAGATTCTGGGGTAAAAACAACAACGATACAGTTTGTTGAAAAATAAATGCATATTCTGACATTTTTAGGATGAAACTGTGGATAAAGAATTATATGCTTGTATACAAGCTTCTTGGTTTTAACATGATTCATACGGCTTCCTAGATAAAATGTGTGTCAATGTACATAATACCTGTTGTCAAGAGAACAGATAACAACTATTATTGTCTGTAATATGAGCGAAATTGCTTTGCACTTCTGTTAAGCATCTGGCAAGTAAGGCCGAGTACAGCCAACTTCCCCATGGGAGAGATATGTTATATGTTAAGTATTTCTGAAGAAAAGGACAAGATAATGAACCAAGAAGGCAGAAACTAGACAAGTAGGGGGCAATAGGAAAAAAACAGAACAAGGCAGAAACAAAAGGAGGTAAAATCATGAGTGAAATCTTAGCACAACATTTCCAGAATGTGGGGATGCTTTTATACTCACAGGCCGCCAGCATCCCCACAAGGGGAATTGTCTATATAACACAGGCCAGCAGGACTCCACAAAATGGCTTAGTGTGTACAAGTGTGCCTGTATATGGCGTGTTGAGAGGATGACATTTTCATGACTTGCAAGAGAGGCATGCATAGGATGAGTTCAAGGTTGAATTGACTGACATTCATCCATAAAGTATTGAACTCAGAGAAAAGGTAGAAGCATTTTCCTTGTGCCAACATGATGTAGTTGTGTATTTGTGAAAAAAAGATGAAAACCGCCTTTAACAAGTATGGGCCCTGTTAATCACATAAAAAAAAATTCCCCACAATACTGAAGGCTTAATTACATGTTCCAAAAGGAAAACAAGTACAGACTGAAAGCTGAATTGCAAAGAATTTGAATTTAATTTATTTGTTACCAAAGAAGTTTGGGGTTTAGTAAGTTCTCTTTTTTACCACATGAAATTATATATATATATATATATATGACAAAATGAAAGAATACCTGTTACTGTCAAAACAGTCAGAAGGGAAGACATGGTGACCTTCTTCTAGATTCTAGGATGCAGGTATGAAACTGTGAAGACTTTTTCTTAACTTCAGCAAGTTCATGAAAAGTCAAGTTGACTTTATAAATGGATCTAAAAAATCAACAATGAAAGCTCTTAATATAAGAACGAAAATGGGTCACAGACTCGCTTTGGATCCTAGTCATGTGGTGGTTACGTGGTCTGACAATGGGCACATTGGAATCAATGACAGGCTTTGTCAAACACACACACAGGCACACACACACACAGGCCCTTATTGTAATACACACACATACACACACTAAACTGCTGCTTATGTAAATAGTCATCATGAGAGTTAATTCTTTTTTTTTTAATTGAAAATTATAACACATCTGTACTTAAAATGAAAAAAAAAGAAGTTATTATTTATATTGCTAATGTGTATATAGTGCTGACCTAGGTAGTTTTTCCTCTAGCTTCACATACAGTACAGTACCAGCAATGGTAACAGAAGTTTTCTCTAGCTAGTGTGATGCACCAGTTGTTAAAACAGTATAACTATCTTGCCAGAAATGATTATGTAATCTCCCCCCCAGCCCTATCCACACACTCAAACAGTTACCCTGGGGCTTAGTAGACAGGTGGTCAGGTGGTAACATACCTGTCACCTGCATAGAAAGCAAAAGGTCCAGGTTTTGTTTGCTTGCTGGGTTTCTCATTGCTCTCTCCAAAGACTAACACCCTGGGGCTCACCCAGATAATACACTCTGACTAATCTATCACACCTCAGAGTCATTGTGAGATCTAAGAACACACTGGATGATAATTTTGCATATTTTACTTTTTTCAACTACCTTACCACATGTAGGAAGCAATAGTAGACTTAAAGGGTTTGGGTACTGCCCACCTAGGCCTAATTCGTGTATCCTAAGCTGTATGTGATGGTTTGGAGTATTGCATTGTGCAGCAAGTGGCAAACTGAGTTCCCCTACATTGACGTGAAAATTGCTGATTATGGCATAGTCATGTACAAAAAACAAAGACTTTTTCAAACGAACACACACACACACACACACAGACACACACACACTATTGAACTAAACTGACAATTAAAAAAATGTTGCACAACCAGAAAGCATTGTGGTCATGAGGACATTCAGGCAGCAAAGGCTACCCTGGTTATAGAGGCTAGACATTAGGCAAGGTTCATTATATTTTTCCCTAAAGCTGGACTCGTGCTGTAGATTATGAGCTGCGCTGCTAAATTAATTGTACTGTATATCACTTTAAGTCAGGGCAGATTTCTTTGCCTGAAATTTGGGCTGCTGTCCCTGGGGAAAGTGGGCTGCTACAAGAGCAGTACCACCCTTTTCTCTTTTTCTTTTTCTGTCTGCGTGTGTATTTGTTTCCCCATTGGAGTGGCTTTTATTTTACCTTATTATTTAACTTTATTTTATGCAATGTTAACAGGGACAATTCTCTTGTTGCCGTGGTTTCTTGTACTTGCACTAAATACATGCTGCACACGGGATCTCAGTTTATTGTCTCATCCGAGAGACTAACACCAAGACCACCAATCATGCTCCAGTGGATGGGGGAAAGTTTTGGTCAAATACGGGGACTGAACCATCACACGCTTCAAAGCTGCATTTTTTGCTTTCTAGGCAGGTACATTACTTCTAGACGACAAATTAATCTGGTCTGTTTGCTTTCAAAATGCCATTTCCTCAGAAAAAAAACATCAACTTTCCCTGGTTCCTCACCAGGTACCGTTCTGTCACCTGTTCTGTTCATTCTTTACACAGACACCGAAACTGAATCTAACAGCACGCTGGTGATAAGATAGTATGCATCTGAATAAGATAACATTTTTATTTTGGAAAACAAGTTGAACAGTTCTTGCTCAGGTGCAAACAGAATTTCTTTGAGCTGAAGGAACCCCCCCAAAAACCCCCCACAAAAACACAAACAAAAAAACCAAGTAGCTGATTAAAACAAAAAAAAATCCGAAGCCTGTTCCAGAACTTGTTATTATTGCTATGGAAGTGGAGCGTGTGTATAAATATAAGTGTTTAACAAATTGAACAGTTGCTGCAAATATAGAACTTATTTATAAAAATGGCTTGTCTCCTACCTTTTTCTTCATAGAATTCGTAATTTGCGTATAAACGCACACGGTATACATATTTTTTGTTATTGCTTTATTGGTCAGCATTTGTTTGTCATTTATTTTTTGGTTGGAAGTCTTGAATGTTAGAGATTAAAATGTCCTGAATAAAATTGTCAAACAGTGTGGCATGACTGTGGGCAGCCAAAAACTAAACTGGACTTGTTTCCATGAGTGTGATGTTAGAGGAGGAGTGAGACGATTTGGATATAATGATGTCCTTCTTTCAGCCAAGTGGTATGAACTCCACCCGTGGTATAAACACTATATGGTTCAAAGATGTCAAAAACTCCTCGAGCTTTGCTTCAAAATAAGTTCATTAGTAAAAAAAATAATGAAAATGGATCTCAACAGCATGAGAGAGAGAGAGAGAGAGAGAGAGAGAGAGAGAGCTATGGGGAATGGAAAGGATGATGGTGTGCGCGAATGCATGTATTTTGTTTATATGAATGTGATGTTGTTGTTGATATTATCTTGTGATGGTTTTCAGATCTTACAGGTCAAAGTTTGTTTTCCTACAACTCATGACACTGTTGATCTTATGTGTGCTTAGAAACAAGTGTTACGTTTTCTGTGTGTTTTTCTTTCAATTAATGAAACGATTGTACAGTATTATAGTATTCTTTCGAAATGATGACTACATTACTGTCCAATGCTTTTGTGTGTGTGTGTGTGTGTGTGTGTGTGTGTGTGTGTGTGTGTGTGTGTGTGTGCGTGTGCGTGTGTGTGTGCGTGTGCGCGCGCTTAAAAAAATATTCCAGTCCCCATGTGTATGCAGTTTTATCAAGTTTGTCATCCGTTCCCGCCGGCACACAAATGCCTACTCTTCCAAAAAAAACGGAATGGGTTTTAACATGACCCCAAGATGTTCTGCGTGCATTCACACGCGGGACCTCGGTTTATAGGCTCATCGGAAGGACTTTTGGAGGGAGTGGAGTCGGCACTGATGTTAACTCCAGAGGAAAGATCTTCTTGAACGAGATTCGAACCGGGATCAGCAGATCACGAATGCATCTCTAACAACCAGGCTACCCCAGCCCCCGTGCGTGTGTGTGTGTGTGTGTGTGTGTGTGTGTGTGTGTGTGTGCAAGCAAGAATCTGGGTCCTTGTTGAAGTGAATAAGCTACAAGTATGTCTTGGATATATGGATGTCGTATATGTGTGCCTTTCTTTTGGCGCGAAACATGAGATACATTGATTTCATATAACACCACAACTTTGATGAAACGTCTGATGCACATTCTTAACGAAGACATGATTATGATTATGTTGTCTATTCATTCATTTATTCAGTTAGTGCGTGTGTGTATGTGTGTGTGTAGTGTGTGTTGTGCGTGCGCGCATGTGTGTGTGTGTGTGTTTAAATGCCTGCTCGTAAGCTATATATCCTTTTCTGTTTAAAATAAAGTATGCGTAAATGTTTTCGTATAGGCAATAAAGCATGTATGTCGTCCATTTTCACTGTTTTATGTCAAATGTCTGCATTTGTGATTCACTCAACCATGTATCCATAGTGCAAAAGAGCAGAGAAACTTGGAAATGTCGTTTTAACAACAGCTTGCCATGTTAGTCTGCAGCAATGCTAGTCTATTATCCCTTGCTCTGTTAGTTTTACATCAAAGATTGTGCTTACAAGCCTATATCATCCTTTAGCAGGTATTCTTTGGTGGGTCGGTGGTCAGGAGGTAAGGTGCCAGCCTGGGAAAAGAAGTCACGGATTCGATCCCTGTTTGAATCCCAACTTTTACCCACCATTTAGACCGTTGGTGGTTGTATCACAGCTGTCAGTTTCCCCCACTTTCAGCAACTCTCAGCCGCTGTCTATTCAATCCCAGCTGGTGCTGACTATGGCAGAAACTGACCAGACTCGGACTTCATGAAAGGAAGGAGCTAATATCAGCACTGGGCCCTGGACCCTTGCCGGAGTTATGCTGGATTTTCGCACTGTGGTATAGATGTTAGTATTTCAGATGAAATGATAAACCAAGGTCCTGTGGACAATAGACGTTTATAGCATATAAATAGAAAGCAATCCAAAACATGGCAAAAAGGCAGATGTTCTGGTAACATTCTTATAAGAAAGCAAACATATTTTGCAATCAAGAACGTAGCATAAAATATTAGTTGTGCTGTTTTTGTGGCAAAACTTTCATCCCCAGGGGAACAGTCCAAATAACTGGAAGGGATTACATATAATTTTTTTTATGAACAACAACTCTCTCTCTCTATCTATCTATCTATCTAAATAACTATATCTATATATATATATATAATATATATATATATTAATATATATATATATATATATATATATGGGGTGTTTTGTTTTTGTTGGGGATTTGGTTTTTTGCTGTTGATGTTGTATTTGTTGTTGTTGTTGTTGTGCTTGCTGTTTTTGTCAGGTTGCTGGCAGATCACATAAACCACAGTTTCTTTTTATTTTTTTGTTACGGGGACTTTCAGAAACTTTCACTATGAAATGTTTATGACAATAAGTTTTGTGGAAGTTATTTGTAAATTTGAAAAAAGTAATTAATATATTGACCTCAGACTTCTGATATATATATATAATATATATTATATATATATAATATATAATATATTATATATATATTATATATAATATATGTGTGTGTGTGTGTGTGTGTGGTGTGTGGTGTGTGTGTGCTTATACCCTAAGACTACTTGAGTCCTATTTTACAAACAGGCAACAGTGTCTCAATAGCTACATTCACGTCCAGACTAAAACCCATTCATTATGGAGCACCACAGGGATCCATACTAGGACCAATTCTCTTTTCATTGTTCAGAAATGACCTGCGACCTTTCTCTCCATATTGAATCCAAATGTGAACTATTTGCTGATGACACAGCCATACATGTGAGCCATATCGACATTAACTCTTCCTGCAAACCCATAGGAAAATGCGCTGATGATCTTGTCAAATTGACTGTACTGAGCCACATGTCTATGCACCTACAAAAATTTAATGCATGCTTATCACCAACGGGACGGGATAGCTCAGTGGTGGGAGCACACGCTTTCCCCCAGCCAAGTTAAGCAGCATCGAGCGTGTTTACCAGTTGGATGGGTGACCGTTTGCGCGCCTTGGCTTCAGTACAGTTCCCCCAGTTCCCCCAGCTTTAAATGGGTACCTGCCCTCTTTAGGGTCAGGGAAGATAAAGCAGCGAGGGAGAGGAGATTGGCGCCACCCCCAATATGCTGGCCCTAGAGAAGTGAGGTCTCTGACGCCTCGCTCCCCTACGACCTTTTAGGTTATGGGACTCCTTTACCTTTTTTACATTTATCACCAACAGACAAAAAACAATATTTATCTTAAAAAACTTCTTCCAATCCATATTAAATAAAGCAATCAAACAAACCTCTTACCAAAAAGTGTAGGAGTATCAATCAATGAAAATATCAGCTGGTTCTACCACATATAACATCCCATGTCCCAAAGAGCATACTACTTGACTAAATTTAATACATTCTTGACTTCCACTGAATAAATATATTCTTTCAAGCTTGCATATAACCCTGAATAGAGTATGCTTCAACCTTGTCAGACTCTGCTAGTGCAAACACTATCAAACGGTTTTTAGTATGTATAAATGAGCTCTGCAACTCGTCCTTCTGAAGAAGACAAACTTGCTTGAAGTGCAGTGTATTCAGTTAAATATTCTTCTCCTACACCAAAGACTAAGATTCAACAAAGGCCTCATGATGTTTAAAATAATGACAGGAACAGTTCTCACATCGTAAAAGACAATTCACTTACGAATTATTTCAGAAATATTGAAAATCCAAATGTTCCAATCCCAAGAATAAATATTTTGTCCAATTAAGTTTACCTTTCTACAGCCATATGCCGTGGAACTCCCTTCCTGATTCAATTAGCACCAATCACTAACAAACTTCAAAAGCCACCTCTTCATCCACTTGATGTATAAAAAAAAGCAATGTACAAACATACATCCATGCATGCATATGCATATATATCTATATATATCTACATCTATCTATCTATCTATCTATCTATCTATCTATCTATCTATCTATCTATCTTCTCTCTCTCTCTCTCTCTATATTATATATATTATATATAGAGAGAAGAGTGAGAGGAGAGAGAAAGATTTATAGAGATGATATCTCTCTCTTATATATATCCTCCCTTTACCTAATGCCAACCCTCCTCCTTATCTCTCTCTCTCTTATCTCTTCTTCTCCTTCTCTCTCTCTTTTCTCTCTCTCTCTTAACTTAACTTAAAATCATCAGTTGGTGATTATTAAGGATAGTCCCATCTCAGGTCAAGAGTGGTATGAAAAAAAGTATGTTAATACTTATCTGTAACCCTTGGAAATAAAAATCATCAACTAATCAATCAATCAATCAATCAATCAATCAATCAATCAATCAATCAATCAATCAATCAATCAATCTCTCTCTCTCTCTCTCTCTCTCTCTCTCTCTGGGGTTCAATGTCTTTTGTTTTATATTCTGTTATATAATGCTACTTAATTTTCAAGGCATACCCTTTCCTTTAATGGAGCCAATTGATGTCATGCGCTGCACCTGTGTGTTGGTGTGTGTGTGTGTGTGTGTTGTGAGAGTGTGTGTGTGTGTGTGGAGAGAGAGAGTAGAGAGAGAGAGAGAGAGAGAGAGAGGAGAGAGAAAGAGAGAGAGAGAGAGAGAAACAGTACCCTTTTGTTTCCTTTAAATGCTATGCAAAATTTCCTGTTTTCTTTTTTAATCAGTTACAAATGTTCTTATGTAGTTTGCAGCTGGTGCTGCGTTTTCATGATGGATATTGGCTAAGTTTCTTCTTCTCCCATTTCACTAAAGCATTATTTTGTTCTTCTTTTTCTGTTACTTTTTTCTAGTTTGTGTTGTTGTTGTTGTTGTTGTTGTTGGTTATTGCATTTAGTTAGTTTTTTGTTGTTGGTTTCTTTGAGGGGGGCATTGATTTTTGCGCTTTGATTTGTTTACTTTACAAGATTCAGCGCTATATAAATTCCATACATTATTATTATTGTATTATTTCTTTGCGTCATGCTTTTATCCCAGCTAAGAGCGGGGACTGGATGTAGGAAAAGCACTTGAGAGCTAATTCATTATCCTCAAAATACAACACAATTTATTGACTTGATTTGATTCTCCCTAGCATTGGTGACACTCCACCACGAAATGCTCGCCCACTATTCCCCTAGGAGCCATTTTAGGCAGGTGGGGGTGAAATAGTCAATTTTGAGATTTTGATTGATTATAAAATTATAGCCACTCATGTACCTTGTACTGAATTATCAAGGCGTGATTTTGTTTCCTTTTGATTAAAAAAACATTAAAAAAAACACCCAAGCCCTCTATCTGGCCAACTTTTACAATACAAAACTTGTCAATTTCTCTTTTTTTTCTTCTCTTTTTGCAGTTATTTCAGTTTGTAATAACTGTTCATAGAATTTTCCGATTTTTAATCTGTTTTCTGTATTGAAAAGTCTTTTCATTGTAGACTAATATCATGTTAACAAGTTAAAAAAGATCCCTGGTGCAAAACAACTCATTATGTCCTGGAGCGTCACATTTGTGAATGTCCTTATTCATTAAATTGCCCCCGCTAAAAAAAGGGGAGTATTAACCCAGCAGTTCCCTTCATCATCAGCCCATCTGTGCTGATATCCTACCACTTTTATTGTTGACTGTTGTTTGGTTGACTGTTTCTTTACTGCCATGGTAATCACATTGTTATGTTGCTTGTTTTGATGTTAAATTAGCTACAGTGCTTTGTCATGGTAACCACAGTAAGCTGGTTTTTCCTACGCCTCCCAAACATCAATTATGAATCTTTGACTATTCTTTTTTGTTTCCAAAAAAGATATTATCAGTAGTTTAGCTTTATATGTAATAGACTCCAAAAGTCTGTGTGTGTGTGTGTGTGTGTGTGTGTGTGTGTGCGTGTGTGTGTGTGTAAATTCATAAGATTTGCAGGTGTTTTCTTAAAATTTCATTTGTTGTCTTTCACACTCGTAGATTGTGTCTTTTAAAGAGATTGATATTCTTATAAACAATGTCTTGAGTCTTTAAAACTGTTTGTATTATGTTTTGATGAACTCTTGCTTTTCAATTCCTGTTAGTTTTTATATCATTTTTGGGTGTATTGCTGTTGGATCTATTATCCTATTGAGTTTGTTTGTAAACTTCCACACCCTAAAAGGGGTAAGAGAAATTATATCTTGAATCTTGAATCTTCAGTCTCGTGTGTGTGTGTGCATGCATGTATGCGTGTGCGTGTGTGTTTATGTGTGTGTTGTGTGTGTGTGTGTGTTGTGTGTGGGGTGTTGTTGCGGGTGGAATGTGTGTGTGTGTGTGTGTGTGTGTGTGTGTTTCTGTGAAATTTTCGTTGTTGTTTTTAGCCTTTAAGCTCTAGACAAGCTGCGACAACAAAGCTCTGTTTGTCTGTAAGATATTGGTAAAACTTGGTTTAATGAAATTTGTTCCAATAAAACCATGATGTGGTGGACAGTGAGTCAGCATATACTGAGTAGATTAGAAGCCAGTGGCGTAGAGTGAGATGACCTGACTAATTTGTTTTAATTCCACAGAATGGAGGACAACAGAAATGTGACACCTTGTGTTTTATTGCATTTAGATATGATTCTATCTGGCACGCAGTTTTACTCATGTGCTTTTTCCTGACAATCTAATTAGACCATTTGGAGTTGTTGTCGGTGTTGTTGGTACTGCTCTGTGTGTGTCTGTGTGTGTGTGTGTGTGTTTGGTGTGTGTGTGTGTGTGTATTTGTGTGTGTGTATGAGAGAGAGAGAGAGAGAGAGAGAGAGAGAGAGATGAGAGGAGAGAGAGAGAGAGAGAGAGAGAGAGAGAGAATGACAATGCCAAATTCTTTTATTTCGAGGATAATGAATAAGCACCCATGTGCTTTTTTACAATCAGTCCCCGCCCTTAGCGATATATAAGAGAAAGAGAGAGAGAGAGAGAGAGAGAGAGAGAGAGAGAGAAGAGAGAGAGAGAGAGTGTGTGTGTTGGGGTTGAATTGAACCTAAGACTGTTGGAGTTTTTTGTCCACCTGCTGAGAGAGAGGGTGTGTTTGTATTTCTGACATTATCACAATGATGTTTTAAAGTGCGCAGTTGTTTTTTTGAAAAGTGGCCACGCTTATTATAGTTACAAAAAGTATATTATTTTAAAAAGTGAACATTAGGGCCCTTACAAAAACATAATTGTAGTAACTCTTGTACGTGTGGCCACTCTTCAACAAAACAAATGTGCTCTTCAAAAATTATTGTGTACATGGCAATTTATTTATTTTAGATTGTGTATATATATTTATATATATTTTATATTAATATATATATACAGAGAGAGAGAGAGAGGAGAGAGAGAAAAGAGAGAGAGAGAAGAGAACTTCAGACTTCAATAGTTATTCAGGGTGGTAAAGCCTTTTGAAAGGGGGAAAACATACAAAAG
>CM054157.1:27319574-27338378 GCA_028751875.1 Rapana venosa | reverse complement strand
GGAGTCTGCACTGATGTTAACTCCAGGGGAAAATATCCCCTTGAACGGGAATCGAACCCTGGTCATCAGATTGTGAGCGCAATGTTCTAACCACTAGGCTATTCTGTTCATTGGTCGACTTTTCGCTGACGTGGCTTAGGCCCAAAACGAGTCTGTAATTGCCTACCTTTCTTAACAAAAGGGCCGCCTTTGCTAGGCACGATCATAATTTCATCAGCCTACAAACCTTTCGACTCTACACTTCTGAAGTTTACGAGAACATCACCATGTCTTCATTTCTGACGCTTTTCTTGGGAGTTACAGGTATTCTCTCTCTCTCTCTCTCTCTCTCTCTCTCTCTCTCTCTCCTCTCTCTCTCTCTCTCTTATTCTCTCTCTCTTCTCTCTCTCTCGCTCTCTCTCTCTTACTCTTTCTCTCCATCTCTCTTCTCTCTCAATGTTCGCTAGCTTGATTTTATATCCTAAAGCATTAATTTTTTTCTTGAATTAGTTGTGTTTTCAACACGATTTTTTTAAAAAGAAAATATTATGTGTCAATAAGAAAGGGGATTTTTTCCTCATGGCAGGACATTTGTGGAGTTTTAGTACTATTTAGATGTAGTAGAACGTTGAAAAGAGTAAAGGTAGATCCTGATAACACCATTGGTGCAAAAGTAGATAAATAGTGCCCCCCTCCCCCCCCTACATACACTCTATGTGCTCTGATTAGTTGAGGATTTTTGTTTGGAGCAAGCTATATTGTACAGAATGAGGCCTGCTATTCAGTGATAAGACATTGGACGTTACTCTCGAAAAACTACTTCTTAAACACGTTAATGCACCAGGATTGCATTTTATGATTAATGGAGATAGAAATGCTAAAACAAAGGATAACAAGCTGAGCTAGATATCATGGCAATAATTATGTTGTTGATGTAGAGTATGGCAATAGATAAGGTCAAAAGTAATTGTCATTCCTAAGTTATAACAGTTAATTGATATTGGTATATGTTCGAATAATTTGTGTTTGGATAAGATTAACATATTTTCATAAAGGACATTTAAAGTCAAGTGTTTATCGTGTTTTAAAAGAACTGCATCATAGAGGTTTGCTTTCATGTGTTCAGTTTGTAGAATCAAGGTTAAAACAATTTAGAGCAAAGTAGGTTTGACCATTTGTGGGAGAGACGATTTGGTTTCAAATTAATTTATTCAATACAAACACAACACAAGCAAACATCAATACAGCAGGGAAAGTCATTCAGCTACATCTTATTTAAAGCCCCACTCCATGTTAGGTCGATATTTTGTTCTTATGCAGACAAGTGACATACGTATAAAGACTATATTATAAATAGATACCACTACCGAAAAGTGAAGAAACCTACCCAACACTACCAAACTTAAGTAAAATAAAACCGCAGCGAAATATACACAAACACACTAAGAAGCAACGATACCAAGGGAAGAAACTCGCATATTGCTCAGTGCAGTCATAGCTTCTTAACTTTACATCTAAACACACAAGGAAGAAAGAATACACCTTCCCAGAACTGTTTACATTATGCGTTATTCATGTTCTAAAACCGTGTGGAATAAATTCATCAATCCCTGCATTGTTTTGATGATGTTAATATTCACAGTAACCCATATGCTACCACATTTTTCTTTTTCAACAAAAGTATCAAATGTGTTTACGATTTAGACCATAATCAGAGTGTCTGGCAATATTTTTGGTTTATATGGATGAAAAGTTGACTTTGATGGGCAAATTGCATAGGCTGATCCCATATAGGGGATCGTGGTAGCAAGGGGGTAAGGGTTATTAAACACTCACAGTACCAAAATCAAAGCAAAATATTCTCCACTGTGATTGTTTTATTCAATTGAATCCTACATCCAGATCATAAACTGATGTCATGAACCTAAATGTCATGAAATTAGATGATTTGTAGTATTGGTAAAATTTTTTTTACCATAATTTAATACAAAAGTTGTCAAAAACACAAACTGCAAGAGTAACATGTCTTTCAGACACCCATTTTTCTTTTATGACATTAGACATTGTCTAAATGATAATATCTGAAGAAACATTCACCCTGTTATGGTGTCTCAATACCGAACTGTACCAATATTTTATGTTTAAAAATCACAAAAGGCATCAATAAAATTGTTGTGTTTTAGAAAACTGAAGACCTGGGCACATCCACCCATAAGAGAGTATACAATTTCAGATATTAGGATATGTGGTGTCCATACAGAATTTTATAACCTTTTAGGGGGTAGTTCATTTTGAGTGGAAGAAATCGCTCATTATGAACATCAGCATTGTGGGCCCAGTAGTGATTACGTCTAGGGGCTGAGTTGTAGCCACACATGATCAAAATACCTAGGAATGCACATATTTTACCTGGGGTTGTTGTGAAAGTATTATTTCCTGTTTGGTCGAGCCTTAAGAATGCTGTTCTCGACAGTCATTGAGATGGAATTATCAGAATAGACCCTAAATAACAGGACAGGACCAGCAGGCAATCCGGTTGCTTTTGATGGCTTAGTCTCCTGTCCACATCTTGTTTTTTGCCTGGTTGACAAGTCAGCTGACCTCCATGTCCAAGAAACTGTTACTGTCTGCTGCTTTGTGTCTGGTTGACCTGAACATCCTTTCGTTTTGCTCCTTTGCTCTTAGCTGCTATGCTTTGTGGTGCTGTGCCAGATGTGGATGGATCAGTGGCATCTGCAGAATCAGTTTCTGGGCCCATGCTTACATCTGCAGTGACAGGCAGTAACAGAAAGAAGACATAAGTACTTGGAAAGTATGAAATAGCCTAGAACTTACAGCAGCATAAGCAATCATGTTAACTACTCTTTTTTGTTACCTTTGCTTCATGCTTTCCAATTTATCTGTACATTTTTCTTCTCCTCCATACCCCCTCCAAGTTTCCATAAAAGTACCAAATTTACCGCAATACGCAACATGAAATGGATTCACACTTTCCTCTGTATCATACCCTTCTTTTTTTTCCCTCACCTCAAATCTCCTTGGATCTGCAAATACAACTCCTCTGCCTAACACCCACAGCCTGTCTGAACTTCCATCCATATTTTTTGCCTTCTTTTCAGACAAAGTTCGAAACATACGCTCCAGACTGGATCAGACTCAATTCCAGCCTGCGCCTCCTGATGCCCAGTTCACTGGCACTCCTCTCTTTTCCTTCCATCCCACAAGTGAAAAAGAAATCATGACAATTCTGAAGGAAATGACTATAAAATCATGCGACCTTGATCCCATACCTGCTCCTGTTTTCTCACAATGCCTTCCACAACTTGTACCTATTATCACTAAAATAGTAAACTCATCTCTTGTGTCAGGAAATTTTCCATCAGCTCTTAAAACAGCAATAGTCACACCTCTACTGAAAAAGCACGACCTCGATCCCAACATTCTGAAGAATTATAGGCCTGTCTCAAACTTACCCTTTGTCTCTAAAGTACTAGAAAAAGTCGTTCTCAAACAGCTCAACAGTCACCTTCATTCCAATGATCTCCTTCCCACTTTTCAATCTGCCTATCGCCCCAACCACAGCACCGAAACCACCCAAGTGCACACTTTAGATACACTTCTACTTGCTTCTGATGCAGGAAAAATCTCCCTCCTCACTCTTCTTGACTTATCTGCAGCCTTTGATACCACAGATCACTCAATTCTTCTTTCTCGCCTCCAAAATACGTTTGGTATTAACGGCACAGCCCTCACCTGGTTTACTTCATACCTCACAGACAGGTTCCAGAAAGTTATTGTAAACAAAACTCAATCAAAACCTGTCAAAATGGAATGTGGAGTCCCGCAGGGATCAGTCCTGGGCCCTGTTCTCTTTACTCTCTACACTGCTCCACTCTCACATATAATAAACAACCACCGTATTGATCATCATTTCTATGCCGATGATACTCAGCTTCAGTGCAGTGATACTGTTGAAAACTTGCCTTCCCTCCTGACAAATATGTCCTACTGCCTTCAAGACATTCAAAACTGGATGACTCAGAACAAGTTACAACTTAATGCCGATAAAACCGAAGCCATGCTCATAGGGACTCAACATAAACTTTCTTCTATCGCAAAAACTTCAATACAATTCGGCAATACGTCAGTTCCTTTGTCCAACTCTGTGAAGTATTTAGGAGTGGTTCTTGACAACACACTCTCTATGAAAAAATTCATCACCCAGACCTGCCGGTCTTGCTACTATCAATTACGGCGCATAAGCGCGATTCGCAAGTATCTGTCCACTGATGCAGCTTCCAAGCTTGTCACATCTCTCATTCTTTCACGTTTAGACTACTGCAATTCTCTTTTGGCTGGCCTACCAGCATCATCTATCCACTCTCTCCAACGCATACAAAACTCTGCAGCTCGACTGGTCCTAAGAAAGAAAAAATCTGAACACATCAATCCTCTTCTGCGATCTCTTCACTGGCTGCCTGTCTCACAAAGACTGGAGTATAAAATCAATACCCTCTGTTTCAAATGTTTCCACAAATCTGCACCCTCTTATCTCTGTAACTGTCTTCACCTGTACACTCCATCCCGTTCCCTTCGTTCAGCCGCAGATACTTTGTGCTTTCGAACACACCCAGATTCAAACAAACCACTGTTGGCCGTCGCTCCTTCTCTGTTTCTGGTCCATCCACCTGGAATGACCTCCCTCTTTCACTTCGCCAAAAGCCTTCACTTGATACCTTCAAATCCAGCCTCAAAACACACTTATTTCCTACCCGAGACTTTCCCCCCAAATATCTGTCCCTAATTTTCAACAGCATCTTTCACCTTCTAAGTGTTGTTCCGAGTGTGTGTGTGTGTGTGTGTGTGTGTGTGTGTGTGTGTGTGTTTGTGTGTGTGATTGTGTGATGTGCGTGTGTGTGCGGGCATGCGTGCATACGTGCGCGCGCATGGTTTTTGAAATCTGTTGTTCATTATGTTTAAGGAGAGTTGCATGCCTGTAAATGATGGAGTGCAAGCGCTTCGATTTGTTTGTTTTTTTACAAGATTCAGCGCTATATAAATTCCATATATTATTATTATTATTATTATTATTATTATTATTATTATTATTATTATTATACCCGCCAAATATAGATCACACACTGTGTCAGAGGGCATTTAGTAGCTAAAAAGAAAGCTGGTTTGGGCTCAGATTTGAGGGCACTGCATCATAGTCATCTTCTTAACCACTGTTTTTATCTATATCCTCACTAAGTGTGAGTGGTTCAATGTAAATAGCTGCCTAATTAAATGTAAGGAATAGCAAGGACTTGGTGAACATTGAAAGTTCTGAAAAAGGGAAATTGTGGAAAATTGCGGTAATAAGATATTTCTAAATGCCTCATTTAAACTCAGTTAAGGAAATGTGCACTTTATTCACTAAACCCGTATCTTTAGATATTGCTCTGATCAAGTAAAATGATATACAATCGATAAATGTTGTCAGGCATATCTTTGCAAAGATGCTAAATCCCCCTACTCTCTCAATACCATGATCCCATATTTGGGATCAAACTTCAGACATGCCCCACAAACAACCCATCATGTTCTGAAAAAGTCAGAGGAACAGAGTTTTAGATTATAAGCTTAACTTCAATTTTGCTTAACAAAAAGTTACAAGCATGTTTTATATATCAAATGCTGTGCACTAACATTTCTGATTATGTCTTGGTTGATCCAGAACAGAGCATGGTTATTCAAATGGCTGCTCCCACAAAGATGAGCACAGGGATATTGATCAACATTCCCCCTTTTTAGTACTCTTCTATGCTCACTTGAACTTCCCATGCATGCATACAGTGTAATGAAAACCATACAACAATGCTGGATGCACATAACTGATCCTATATATGGAATCGTGGTAGCATATGGGTTAAAGCTTATTTGTCTGTGTTAAAGGATCTTCACCTGTCCAACCAGGTTTGGGAATACAATTATGGAGGAATTCAGTTTATTCAATAATTTTGAGCATTGCCATAAATTGATTTTCATGCTACAAAACCAGTTCATCCCTATTTCTCTTTTTCACGTTCCAGTTTAACTCTATGTTATACTCTTTAAGGGATTGTGGCTAAACCCCTACCCATGCCCCCTCTAACTTTCTTCCCGACAAAAACAAACACAGAAAACAGAAAACAGAAGAAAAGTTCCAGACTCTACTTTCCAAAAATCAAAACAATCACATACAAATACTTAAACTCACTTCCACACGCACAGATTGAATCACCAACCACATTCTAAATGATATCTATAATACCCTCCCCTCTTCACGGTTCTGAAACCAGCTTGAGGAATGTTCCCCTCCCACATCCCTCACAGTTACAACTCGGCTTTCACATGCCACCACCGTGGGGTAGCTCAGGGCAGGCTGAAGTCCTCAGAAGGGTCACGGGTGGACAGGGCAGCAGGGGAAGGGTAACGGGTTGTGGGGGAAAAAGGTGGATCCAGGAAATAAAGGGGGACAGAGGGTCAAGGACAAGCCATCGGCGACTCCTCAGGGCACACCGGGATGCACCTTCTCCAGGCACGACTCCACTGCTGGAGGCACCCACAGAAATCTTCCACTGAAAAAAAGGTGCACTCCTGCACCTCAGGAAAGATGTTAACAAGTCGGACAGCACAAACGAAGAATGGAGACCGGTTCTTGGGAGCCCGAACCACTTCAAAGATAACTGCTCCCCTCTGCTCTCCAAGAAGAGACACAACACCACAGGAAGTAAGGCGCACTCCTGCTCCTCAAGGAAGACGTTGACAGGACGGATACGACGTAATAACGAAGACCGAAGACCGGGTTCACAGGAGCCTGAGCTACTCCAAGGTACTGCTCCCCCCTGCTCTTCAAATAGAGAGACAAAACCATGCTGTTCCCAACAGCCCACGCTGGAACGGCGACTAAGGAACTTCAGCACAAGACTGACTCTCCTTCCCCTTCAAGTCCAGATCTCCTATTTAAAGCTACTGCTACTCAGCTGATGAACCAAACCCTAACTCACGCCCAGGAACTTCACGAGACTCTAACCTGCATGCACAATTGCAGAGAAAAGGGAATGTGCATGCCACTAAGCTGGAGGCCACCACATACGTAAAAATGCGCATGTAAACACAGAAAGACACTAGCACCCAGACACACAGAGAAAAAAATAGCACGGAGTTATGTACAGAATTAGATGAAGAAGTATGCGAACCGTGACACTCTACATGTTCATATAAAAACATCTCCTTGAATATAATCTGTAACATATATATATATGTTTGTCCGTCGTGTCCGACGATGACCTCCAAAACAGCAGAGGAGGCAGCTGCTGTTTTGGAAACTGGGCAGAAATTTGATTATAGTGGAGATGCCTTGCCCACAGTACATCCCCACTCTCTCGGCCAAGGGGGCATAAGGACAGTCAGCGTTGGAGATGTTCTCCAAAGGCCAACCAGCCCCCAGGGCTGCAGCACATAAGGACTGTGCGAGTCAAGCCTCCTAGTCAGAGAGTCATAGTCGATCACTGAAGACTAAGCTGTACAGTGAAATTCCATGAGTGGGAAAGCCACAAGTCATACAGCCTCTCACTTTGCTGTTGCCCCCAGCGTCAATGGTTTAATCAAGAACTGTGATAAAGCCCAGGCGCTGACGGCATAATCTGTATAAAAGACAGCTTAAAATGTTTTCTTTTCAAAATTTCCCTTCTTTTCATGTTACTTAATTCCAATAACAGTAAATTGACAGAGTGCTCACTGCCTGCATTGGGCTCATTGTTGCCACAGTGTTGCTGCGTGCACACGTGCATAAAACATGCTACACATAATTGTGCAGATAATTTTGGTTTTTGTATGTCCTTGAGTTGACCTTATGACGATAGGAACTGTATTCGAACAAACACATTTTTAAAACTGATTCGAAAGTATGTTTTATACACCAGGTCTAATTGTTTACACTCTAAACAATCTTCGTCACAACATTTTTATATCCCTTGTAGGGATGCTTGCAGGGGGGGAGGAGGTTCTGTCAGTATAAATGGCATCCCCATAGTTTTGAAAATCTGTGCCTGGAATGTCCTCCTTTTATCTATATCTTTTTGTTTCTGAATTATTCCTTTTCTTCCTGTCACCTCTTTCTGGTCGATTTTCTGACTTCTTGGTCCATTCTCCTGCCTTTTCCCAGAAAGACTTTAAAGTACAAATCTCTCCCACACCGAAGTCGGAAGTGCTGGGCCTGACTTGTCAGGCGCTTAAAGGCAGCGAAACGGATTTTCACTCCTATAGCAGGCACCGATGGTAGACTTCTGAACGTTGGACGAGGAGGTGGACAAGATTCTTGTTGGGGTTGAATGTTCTGCGTAAAGAGCAAACATGTTCTTCATATAGTATGCATGCTCCAGAATATTATGATCTTTGACATGGATTTTCTTCTCTTTGAAATCTTACCCCAAATATTTTCAAGTGTTGGGTTTTTCTTCTCTTTTTTCATCAAAAACATAAACATGTACTTAACGTTGTGGTGATTGCCACCTCGGGTGGGCAACTAACCCAGTCTGGTTCCGCGACTGAGCTAATACTGTCAACAGTAAGGGGCTTAGTAGGTGGTGATCTGCGTATGTTAGCTCAGAACAGGCACCACTTAACATCACCAATGTAACCCAGAAACAGTGCAGGGCCCCTTTGGCTGGAGGGCCCGCGGCGGCCTGATATTCATAGGCTCCCTGTGGACTTCCGACCTTGGAAATGAGACAACGAATCTGGGTATGGCTGTGGCGGGGAGATTGAAATGAGCGGCGAGTGAACAGCAGAAAGGGGACGTCCAGAAGATGAAGCAGCAAAAAAAAGAAGTAATTCCCAACAAAAAGTGCTGCTGTGTGACATACAGATAGCGCAGTGAAAGAGACTCGGGTATAATTGCTGGGCGGACTTGCTTTGGTCATTGTGGCTTGTTGTCAGATGAACAGCTGTTTCTGCAATTCTGGCAGCAGCACGCTGAAGACCCTACTAGTTGCCACAGACTTGTGAGTTTCTAAACTGAAGGAAGTTTGCCAAGCCTTTTGTGAAGCACGTCATGCCATGGGCAATGCTGCAGCATATTCGCTGTTGTCTGTGTGTCTGTCTGTGTGTCTGTCTGTCTGTTATTCTGGCAAGAGTTCTGCTCTCTATAAATGATGGAGAGTTTCACTTGCCTTCCTCAGCTACGGTTCCAAAGTTCACGAATGGTGAGACATCGGGCCTGCTGCCCTTTGCCTACCATTATGGTGACTGTATTCCGACGATGGGAGTGTGGATATCCAGGTTTTTAAAAAATCAATTCTGTCACTAGTTCCCACAGGGCAATACCCACTCTTCTAAAAAGGAACAGGTCTCAACGTGTGTGTAATTTATTGTTGTGTGCATCGTGCATAAGACCTTGTTTTACAGTCACATCAAGAGACTTTTCGGGGAAGTAGAGTCGGTACTGATGTTAACTCACGGGGCAAATTGCCTTCAAACGGGAATCACCATGGGGGTTCAAACCCGAGCTGTCAGATGGCATGCTCAATGTTCTAACCACTAGACTATCCCGTTCCGACTTGTCTCTTTATAACTCTGATGATACTAACCTTGCTGAAATAGCAATGCTCTGTCTTTTTTTCTGCCAGGGCTGCTCTGTTTCTGGTACCTTGGGATTGCTGACGCTGACGACGAAGACAAATGCGCGGCACATTTTAAAATGTGTCCGAAGTTTGTGTCCATTTCAAATGGAAAAGACGTCGATACTGTGTGCGGGTTAGTCTCTCTCTCTCTCTCACTCTCTCTCTCTCTCTCTCGCTCTCTCTCTCTCTCTCCTTCTCTCTCTCTCTCTCTCTCTCTCTCTTCTTCTCTCTCTCTCTCTCTCTCTCTCTCTCTCTCTCTCTCTGTCTCTCTGAATCTATATGTGTCTGTTTAGAGTCTGTCTCTGTCTCTCTCTCACTTGCAAGTCAGTCTGAAAATGCCAGTTACTGGGCTTCCAAGGACTGTGAAGAAAACCTTAAGCGCCCTGCTGACTGATAATACAGTCTCCAGCTGGAAGGTGGCAGGGGAGGGGGACACTGGGGTTTTGGTCTTGCGACTGAAGCCAGTTGACACAGCAGTGTCCACAAATATTGTCCACAAATACAGTGACTGTGTCTTCAGTGTCTCGTGTCTGCCTGACAGTGGTGTGAAACAGCTGAGTGTATTATGTGCAGATACACTTGAAATAAATTTGCCAACAGTACATCTACAACATAGCAGCAAGAAAACATTAGTTGTGTTGCCATCATCGGTTGATATGGAATCGCCAGGTGTGTCTGACTGTGGTGCTGATGTGTTTGATGTACAGCCTGATGTAGACTATCAACTGAGGATTGATAATTTTGTTGGTTGATTTGACACATGGACTGTCACACGATATGTTGCTACTCTGACTGTCGGATCTGTCCAGAAAAGACTGATAAAAAGGCAATGAAATATAAACTTCAGAAAAAACTGTCCTTCATCATTTACATGGTCAAGATTTTGTGACATGCGAGTCTGAAGACATAGTGTTCCAATACGCAGGCAATTTAGAAACTGATGTAGAATATACATACAGGTTTGTGAAACAGCAAGACAAAAACAATAGAAATCGGCAATGCGTCTGTTCCTCTATCCGCTGCTATGAAATATCGAGGTGTCATTATTGACATCACACTCTTTATGCAAAAATTCATCACCCAGACCTGTCAGTGGTGCTACTATCAATTACGGCGTATTAGTGCAATTCGAAAGTACCTGCCCACTGATGCAACATCCAAACTAGTCACGTCTCTCATTCTCTCACGTCTGGACTATTGCAATTCTCTTCTGGTTGGTCTGCCAGCATAATCTATCCACTCCTTTCAACGTATACAAAACTCTGCCCCTCGATTAGTCCTCAGAAAGAAAAAGATCTGAGCACATTACTCCTCTCTTGCGATCTTTCCATGGTTGCCTGTACCACAGAGCGAAAACTATAAGATCAACACCCTTTGTTACACATGCCTCCACAAAACAGCACCCTCCTACCTCTGTGAATATCTTCACCTGTACACTCCTCGTTCCCTCTGCTCGGCTGCAACACCTTGTGCTTACGAATACCTAGATTCAACCAGTCCACTGTTGGCAGTCGCTCTTTCTCCGTTTCTGGTTCATCGATCTGGAATGAACCCCCTCTCTCCCTTCGCCAAAAGCCTTCTTAGGAAGCTTTTGAATTGAGCCTCAAGACACATTTATTTCAAACCTAAGATTATCTCCTCTTGTTCCATCTCATTCTTGTCCCTGCCCTTCACAGCAAAACCCCTATCACCCTGCCCAAGTGTATAACCTGTATGTGTGTGCGTTTGTGTGCGTACGTGCGTTTGTGCGTGTCTACAGATGACTTGTAAAAACTATTAATTGTAACTGGCTGCATGTGAATGAGTGGCATGAACGAAAGCGCTTTGATTAAAAAAAAAGATATGACGCTATATAAATTCCATGTATTATTACTATTACTGTTATTATTATTATTATTATTATTATTATTATTATATTATTATTATTATTATTATTATTATTATTATTATTATTATTATTATTATTATTATTATTATTATTATTATTATTATTATTATGTTACAAGAAGAACATGTCAAACTCACCAGTTTGCGGAAAGGGAAGTAAATCCAGGACACACTACACAGGGAGACTTTAGCTCATGCCTCACGGGATTTAGTGACTCTGTGATATTGGCTGACAGTGTGTGTAACAGAGACTTGACACAAGAAAGGCTCGAAATGTGTAACAAATCTGGACAATAAAGAGTTTCGTGTATGGCTGTACATTATGAAGAGCAATGCTGTAGTTTTCATGTCATGTAATCCCACTGCAATGATTCATTGCTGAATGAGCTTATCAGCTTAATGGCAATACGATTTGTTTATCATTATTTTTTTTGGTTCTCTCTCTCTCTCTCTCTCTCTCTCTCTCTCTCTCTCTCACTCTCTCTCTCTCTCTCTCTCTCTCGGTTTAATGGTACCATCAAAATGCCAACAACAGCAGAAGTACACAAACAAAAAATTGGACGATTCTACTGCATAGCAGTGAAGATAGCTGCAAGAGGAAAAAAACAGCAACAGAGAAACAAGCCACTGGCCCGGCCATGTTCAGTGACAACAGAAGTGACAGGCTGGTGCACTGCTGTGACAGTCTCTGCACTTTACTGTCTGTTCTTTCTCCTGCTCTTGTTGAGTGGGGACATTGAACTGAATCCAGGACCCAGGGATTACACTCATGAAACAAACTACAATAGCTACAATGACTATAACGACTACAACTACTCCAACTATTTCATGCAACAAGTACAAATGTCCCTGGACAACAAATTTTCCGACTTCATGATTTTCCTTCAAACCCACGCTACCGACGTGTGCCATAAAGTGGATGAGAAGCTGGCAAAACTAGAAAGTTCCTTTGATCGTCTGGCTTCGGAACTGTTCTCCCTCCAGGAATGGGCTCGAGAAGACAGGCAAGACATCTACGAACTCAAAGAAAACCAGACATACTTTCATGAACGGATGGACAGAATGGAAAGGGAACTAGAAGAACTGCAGAAGGATTCCCGACAGTGCACCTTGAAATTTCTTGGCGTCAGAGAAGATGGTTATGAAACCACCCAGAACAGTTTGCAGGTTGTTGTCGATCTGCTCAATGAGTATTCATCATCACGGACATGGCAGGAATCGGATATTGAAAGGTGTTACCGCGTGGGAGCTCGGCGAACACACAGAGATCCTCCGCGACCACTGATTATCCGTATGCACAGGTGGAGTGACAAAATGGAAATCCTGACCAACAAAGCAGTGAGAGATCTCCTCCGGCAAGAAAACATCAGGATCTCTGCAGATCTGACTGTCCGCCAAAGAGAAGAAGTGGAGCACCATCGTCAGCAGGGTCAACTGGCCTACTTCAGAGCAGGCCGACTGCAAGTGGAAGATGGCCAGCCACGCCCCCCTAGGTACAGCGGGAATCACCGGAGAGATCATCACACTTACCGCCACGGGACCTGGGAGGAACTGGACTCAAGGCACCAGAGGACTGCATACGACAGCCAAACAGAATCAGAGACAGTCAAGGACAGAAGGAACATTACCCTTCCCCCCAGGGCGAAAGGAGAAGTTGGAGGCAGACAGAAGCAAACAGCAGACGAGACACATTCTCTATGCTACAACCCCGTCAGGCTTCAAGATCTACCTCCTCTGAAACTGCAGGGCCACACCCCAGGGCGGTACCCATAGCCCCTGGTACACGCCTCTACAGTGAGGTGTTGGCTGATGTTCCATCCACCTCTGAAGGAGCTATGGAAGAGCCAGACCTGTCTCCTCCTCCCACCTCGAGGGACATCGTGGAGACTGCTGCCAGTGTCCAGAGGCTGAGTCCAGCGCCGGGAGCAACAGAGCAAGTCAGCCCCCCTCTCCATGAGACAGCGTGTGAGGAGCGCAGCACTCCGCCCCGTCCTGCTGTGTGGGATCCTGCCGGCACTGAGCCTGCTTTCTCCCCAGCACCAAACACAGGAGAAGGTCAGAGGAGAGATGTGACAGCTGATGACGGACATACTTTGCAAGTACAGAAAGACAATACAACAACGACTCCCACTACAACTCCCCCCCTTCCCTCCTCCACCCAGGGCTTGTTGTTTAACCCCCACCCTTCCCTGTATGGCTCAGAAAAGAATAACGATGACGGAAAAGAGCGTGCAACAGAAACAAGTGCAGCCGCACCGCAAAGGACAGAACAGAAGACCGGGGATTCCCCTGCACTGAACATTGCAGGCGAGCAGAGCAGCGATGCACGGACTTTGAGTGACAGCAACTCACAACAAGCCTCCGCGGACAGACGGACACGAAGAACGCAGGCAAGACTGCCAACTAACTGGATGAGTGCTCACCACAAAAACAAGAAGCAAGCCTCAAAGCCCAGTACTTCTAAGAAAAAGAAATGACGCCAAGGTCATGACCCTAAGAGGAAGAGTGACAGTATTTCTCCGCCCCCGCGTCAGTGCACAATACTGGCCTGGAATGTGGAAGGCTTGGCATCAAAACTGAAGGACAGTTCATTTATATCTTTTGTGTCGCAGTATGATTTTGTTTGTTTCACTGAAACCTTTATGAAAAACTTTTGTTCAAACGCATTTCCCGGTCATACTGCTTTTTATGCACCAGCCCAGAAGTTTTCAAAACAAGGAAGAAATAGTGGTGGGGTAGTTGTTTTAGTTAGAAATGAATTTTTGCACTTTGTTAAAGACGTGTCAACTCCATATAACAATGTGATCATAATGCAACTATCTAACGAACTTTTTGGTACTCTGTCTGATGTATTTATGATTTGTACATATCTAAACCCAACAGATAGTCCATTTTATGAAAATAGTGATTTCACAGATGGTATTTAAATGCTTGAACGTTGCATGCTTGATATTGTTGAAGGCAATAATGATGCACAGTTCATCATATGTGGTGATCTAAATGCAAGAACAGCAAGCAAACAGCCATGGTATTTTGATGGTGATTCTTTTTGCTTCGAGCAAGATGAATCCTTCAACTTACCAACCCTTTCCAATACTGATGTATCTACTGCTCCACAGAGATGTTCACAAGATCACAGTCAAAACAATTACGGGAAAAATTTACTATGTTTGTGTACAAGTTTTGATCTTTACATACTAAATGGTTCTACTGCAGGTGACAGAAATGGTTCCTTTACATTTATCTCCACTACTGGTAACAGCGTCATAGATTATTTTTTATTTTCCTGTTCTCTTTGTTCAATCCCCTGTGACATGCATGTTGAAGAACGTATTGATTCTAAGCATATGCCCATAGTCTGTCATGCTTTATGTAATGCCAAAATTGAGCAGTTTTAAAAGGGCAGAAGTGTTTGTTTTGATAAACTTGTATGGTCGCAGGACAAACAGGACACTTTTCTCAGCAATCTTGATTTGCCTGACAACTTACAGAAACTAGATGAAGCGTTCTTACTCAGTGATTCCAACATTAATGAGGCTGTAAATGTTTTTACGAACATGGTCTTCTGCTGCCTCCTGTTTTAAGAAAACATTCAGGGGACAAAGAAAGAAAGGGAGTGAGTGGTTTGATGGGGAGTGTGAGCGTGCCAGAAGGGTCACTCATTCTGCTCTTCGTGGTTATTTACGTACTAAGTCTTCATTGGACAGAACAGTATACTGTAATACCCGTAGAAATTACAAAAAGCTTTTAGCCACCAAAGAAAAAGAATTCAAAAGAAAAAGCAGAGAGGAACTTGTAAACAGTATAAATGATTCTGCAAAGTTTTGGAGACACATAAAGAAATTTTCAAGGAAAACATCGGAGATAGGCAATATAGCTATGGAGCAATGGGTTGAACATTTTAAAGGGCTCTTTGGTGATGGGGGAAGTGAACAGGAGGAAGTCACTGGCAGCAGTGCAAGTTTATCTGACTCAGTGGACATTCCGCAGGATGTGATAGAATTGAATTCAGATATCAATGAGGAAGAAATTGTTAAGGCCATTAAACATCTGAAACATAACAAAGCTGCTGGCCTCGATGGGATTATCCCTGAAATTTTAAAGTCAGTAGTTAATCATAGAAGAATAATATCCTTTCTTGTCCATCTGTTTAACAAGATTTTTTCTTCTGGACTCTATCCAGAATCTTGGACAGAAGCTATCATCCACCCCATTTACAAGAAAGGAACCATCCACAATCCAGACAATTATAGAGGCATCTCATTATTAAACATATGTAGTAAACTCCTAAGCTATATAATTAATAAACGGTTATCAGCTTTCGTAGAAAACAGAAATATCCTTGGTGAAATACAGGCAGGTTTTCGAAAAGATCACTCCACGGTAGATCACATTTTCACATTATTTGCAATTATCCAAAGACAACTCCTAAGAAACAGAAAATTGTATGTCGCTTTTATCGATTTCAAAACGGCTTTTGACCTTATTTCTCTTAGCAAACTTTGGCCGACCTTGCAGAAAAATGGTGTAAATGGAAATAATTTGAAAATATTACAGAGCATGTACGCAACTGTTAAAGTCCGGATTCGTTATGGGAGCAAGATATCAGAAGCCATATCTTGCTTCAAAGGCTTAAAACAGGGCGAAATAACAAGCCCTCTCTTATTTTCATTATTTATCAACGAGTTGGCCCAAGAAGTTATCAAAAACGGTAAACACGGTGTTCAGCTTTACCCTGATACACTAGAAATGTTCATTTTGTTGTTTGCTGACGACATCGTTTTAATATCGGACAGTAATGCAGGGTTACAAAACCAGCTAAACGTTCTTGCTAATCAATCACAAAAGCTAGATTTGCATGTAAATCTTGATAAATCGAATATCGTTATATTCAGAAATGGTGGGCATGTGGCTAAGAAAGAGGTTTGGTTTTACAAGGGAAATGTAATAGCTATCGTAAATTCCTATAAATACCTGGGCTTATTCCTTTCAACTAAATTGGCGTACAGTAAAGCAGTACGTGAACTCTCATGTAAAGCAAGAAAAGGGGTAATTAACATCTTCAGAACTCTATGGAAACTGGGAGATTTTTCAACAGAGATTTTTGTCAAACTGTTTGATTCACAAATTAAACTGATTCTATTGTATGGAGCAGAAATATGGGGCCTGTCTCAACAGAAAGCAGTGGAGAATGTCCACACATTTGCTCTTAAAAAACTGTTAAATGTAAGCCCCGAACTCCAAATGACATGGTTTACAGTGAAACGGGTCGTTACCCATTACATATTTCTAGTTATGTATGTACAATACGATATTGGCTGCGGCTGACCGAACTAGAAGAATCCAGACTCCCACGAAAGGCCTACAATATGCTTTTGTCTCTCCATAATGATGGTAAAATGTGTTGGGTATCACATATTTGTAAAATGTTATACGAGACTGGTTTCGGCTTTGTATGGGAAAACCAAGGTGTCACTAATCATAAAGCTTTCTTAAGCCAGCTTAAGCAAAGATTGATTTGATTGCTTCTATCAAAAGTGGAATGAACATATTAACAATAGCACGAGATTCAGTGTATATCGTACATTTAAATTATCTGTATCTATGGAAACGTACTTTTCCTTGGTGCCTAATAAGCATATCCGTGACATTTGGATCAGATTTAGACTAGGAATATCAGACCTACAGACGCACAGAAAACGCTACACAGCCGTTTCTGAGCAAGATCTTCAGTGTTCATTTTGTCATAGTGCTATAGAAACAGAAATGCACTTTTTTTTTCACTACAGTTTTCTCAGTGACTTACGACTGAAATTCATCCCGAAAAAATATAGTATGTATCCTTCGCTAACTTCATTTCAAAGATTAATGCAAGATGATACGTGTGTCTATGATCTTGGCAGATATGTCTATCATGCCAACAAACGCCGCTAATGTCATTTGGAAACCCAGTGTTGATTCCTTTGATTTACTGATGTTTCCTTTACAATGTGTTTGTTCTACTGTAATGCCATATTCAACACATCCAGTCATTCCTGATTGCCCACATATTTGTAACGGGTTGTATGGCCTATACAATTAAATTCTTGAGTTCTTGAGTTCTTGAGTTCTCTCTCTCTCTCTCTCTCTCTCTCTCTCTCTCTCTCTCTCTCTCTCTCTCTCTCTCTCTCTCTCTCCTCTCCTTAGGACTGACATAGTGTTTCAAGGACTATGTTGGTGATCTACTGCATAAGATGCTATGCAGTCTGGGCAGCTGGAGTTGAGAGCGTCTTGTGGATGCTTCTTGGCAGTATTCCACCACTTCATGTGGAAGAGAGCCACGTTTAAGATGGCAATGTCAGTGACCATTTCAAACACTTGATTGTGCATTGCCGGTGTTCTCCTTGGCCTGTCCCTCGTCTATTTGTTCTGGGGGGACAATTTGTTCCTATGTCGTGAAGAAAACCAGCTGCTGCTACGTGGCGGAGACGTGGAGGCGAACCCTGGAACCAACCCAAGCAACTCTGCTGCCTCCACACCTTCCAGCAGCACACGGCAGACAAGGCTTCACACGTTTCATCATTCGCGCTCCAGCAAGGAACCATCCATGAACATATATCGATGCCTTAGAGCAACACTGGTTTATCTGGAAAAAAACCAAATTTCGTTTTTTTCATATTTGGTAGAATTTACTGTAAACTTTCAGCTGACAAAAGTATAAAATAAAAGTTTTATTAATTTCAAAGATATATGAAGAAAACCTTTGTTGCATAAACTTACCCTAGCAAATTTCACAGTGTACTTTGGACTACCGAAGTGCATCCCGCTTTTCCTCTGAAGCCTTTAATGCCATTTTAATGCCAATTATCTGGGACATGGGTCTGTGGTAGTGGACATCCAGCTGTGCAAACCCTTCTTGCCTAGGAGTGGATACACTTGGACTGGAGAGCATGGTTTACGTAACACTGGCGGGCCTGGAAATTGTGTGGTTCTTCCTGCCACTGGTTGCTGGAAAGTGATCTTATCTGGAAAAGAGGATCAAGCTTTGTGCCATGCCCTGTATTTTCTCCGCAAGCAAGGTGGTTTTCCTTCACTGCTTGTATTTTGCTATCCCGGCCTTTAGCCTACAAGAAAGTCCACTTTCTGCACTAGCCTAGCCTAGCATTGCTATGATAGGACCAGAATTAGTGGACATCAAAGTTTCAGATGCAGACTGCTAGAAAATTCCAGGCAAAAGCAGGTCACCAGTTGTAAATATGCATTTATGCGCCTTCTTCTACATATTTTTCAACTAAGATGCTATGATAAAGAT
>CM054157.1:27244584-27319074 GCA_028751875.1 Rapana venosa | reverse complement strand
TAAAAACCTTTGGGGTTTAAGGTAATTTATATCTTAGGATTAAACCTATGGGGATTAAGGTCAGATTTGATAGCCTCAGGTTAACCACATGGGAAAAAAGGGGAAATTTTGTAATCTTTAATTAAAATATTGGAAAAAAATAAATTTATATTTCAAATTTAACATATATTAAAAAAATTTTTTATTATCTTATTATTTAATAAATAAGAATAATATTATATATATATATATTGTATTTATAATATTATATATATATTATATAAAATTTTTCATTTGTCATTGGCCCATTGGGGGACACAGGCAATGACCTCATCTCCCGGGGCAAACCATTCCTGACATCCCCTTGCTATTCATCACAGTACATCCTGGATGACCAATGTGCCGTTAAAACCCCTTCCCCCTTTCGGTTTGGACATTGGAGAAAGGATAACATACTCAGTGTGGCCCCGGGTCCTCCGGGGCCTTTGGGTGCAGTGATGAATAGATGCTGTTTTGATAACATAGTGGTGGATGGGGTCGCATTCTGAGTACCGAGTGGAAAAAACTTCTGGGGAGGGTTAAATATACTTAGAAGCTTAACTAAACGAGCAGACTGACAAACAAGACTAAAATTAAACAAAACTGAAATAAAACTAAAGAACTAAATTAAACTACAAAAAAATAAATGCACTAAACTAAACAACCCTTAACTTAAACCCCTAATTTAAAAACCAAAATTTAACTAAAAAAAACAACTAAAAAATTAACTAATAAAACTAAACAAAACTTAACTAAACTTAACTTAACCTAATAAAAATAACTAAACTTAATTAAAACAAACAAACTTAATTCCCATTTTTAAAATTTTCCCAAAACTTACAAAACTTAATAAAACTAAATGAAACTAAATAACCTAACTAATAACTAAACAAATTAACTAAACTAAACTACTAACAAACTAAACAAAAATAAACTAATTCTAAACGTTAATTACCCTACAACACTAAACAAATAATAGATACAAAATACAAAATTTGGGGGTAAACCCCAAATAATTTTAACAACAAATACAAATAAATAAACAAAAAATAAAAAAATCTAAGGGCAAAAACCAAACAAAAATCACAAAAAACTTTTCAATAACAATTTTTTTGGTGAACCCACACTGAAAAAACTTGGCCAAAATTAAAAATTTTAAAAGGGAAAAAAAACAAAACAAAAACAAAACAAAAAAAACGGGGGAAGTAAATGTGACAAACGGGCCCCAAGGGAGCCCCCTATTTAAAGAAAAAAAACAAAAAAGAAAAAAAAAGGGAAGTAAGCCCGGATTTTTAGGGTTTTTTCTTATTTTCACCATAAAGTAAAACAAGAGAACCCCCAAAAAATTTACAACTTTAACCCCTTTTAAATATTTATTTTTCTATCTTCACCCACATTATCACATCACACCACACACACCGCCCAACCACGCGCCGCCCAATCTATCATCTATCATCTATCTTCTATCTTCTTCGTTGCCCTGTTTCTATCAAAACTACCCATCCTCTCCCTTCACATCCTCCATCCATCCATCCCCCCACCCCCCACACCTCCACCCCATTTCTCTTCTTCATCATCATCTATCTATCTATCTACTATCACTATCTTCTTCTATCTTCTATCTTCTATCTTCTATTATTATTTTTATTATCTATCAAATCATTATCTCTCTCCCCCCCATCTTTATCTTCTACATCTTTCTATTATCTATCTATCTATTTTTCTATCACACTATCAAATCACCCCTCGAACACCCCCCCAAACCCCCCCCAAACCCCCCCCCCAAACACCAAACAGGGACCCATCAACGAACAAAACGAAAGCCACTAGCCTTTATACGCTAAAAAAGCATGGCGGAGACTAAAACATTTTGTCTCCATCATACGTTTGGGTAGTGACCAGATGCTTGCCAGCAGAACGAAAGAAGAAACAAAATAATACTTTCCCCTTCCATAAATATAATTATCCGTAACAAACTTGTTTTAAAACAACAGTAAAAAAACAGTATAATTGCACAGCACGCAACCACAACACCGAAAAGGTAAAAAGACATCCAAAAACGAAACATAACAGCAGCTATATTTTTCTTTTGAAAAAAAAAAAAAAAGAAAAAAAAAAAATTTATGAATAAAAACAAATTTAAAATAAATCGAAATAATCAAAAAGCGATATAAAAAATGTTGAATATTATTTTAGTGTGTGGTGTGTGTGGGGTGTGTGTTTTTGTTGTGTGTGTGTGTGGTGTGGTGTTTTTTTTTTTTCTTCTTTTCTATTTCTTTCGTTTTGTCTCTGTATCTTCTGTCTGTCACAGTTTTCTAGTTGTCTCTGTCTCTTTTTTCCCCGTCCTCTTCTTGCCTGTCTTTTCTTTTGTCTGCCTTTCTTCTGCCTGTTTTTGTCTGTCTTCTTTTCCCTGTGTATCTTCATTTAATGTCTATTCTATTAGTGATTTTAGACGGGTACCTGTCGTCGCTGCCCTCTCGATAGAATTTTTAGAGTTTGCAAGTACGGGTTTGGAGTTTGAACCCTTTCATGAAAGAGAAATTTTCTTTATCAAAGAGGATTTGGGAGAGTCTACTGACTGAACCAAAAAAATGGAAATGTACGGGATTTCCAAAAAAACCGTGTCAAAAAAACTGATTTAAAAAAGGGTGGCAAAACTGGAAAACACATACAAACAGGCAGTAAAATACTTCGGCTATGGGGCGTTTAACTGCTCGATACAGTGTGGAAAGGGGTATTTTGCCTGATAAAGAAGGGATATCAAATTAAAAACAGAATTCGTTGGAAAAACAACTATTTTAGTACATCATATATTTGGAAAACTTGGGGGGGGTTGGGGGGGCCTGGTGTTTAAGCGTTACGCGTAGTGTGTTACTGACGGGTAGGCCCGGGTTTCGAGCCGGTTTAAGCCACCACCCAAACCCCAAACATGGAGTCTAAAATAGGGAAAATCTTTGTTTTATAAGTGAGGAAAAGGTCGACTGAAACGAATATTTGTTTGTTATTTGATGTGAATGTTTATACTTGTTCTATTTTACTGTGCCCCAAAACCCACAAGATTTTTCGTGCTTTTGAGATGGCAACATCAGAGAAGGGCAGGGTGAATGCTCGCACACCCCCAGGCCGAGGACCGAGTGGGGGAGGAGGCTTACCACGGCATCGTTTTCGTGTCTCCCCCACACCGCCAAAGGCACGGGGCCCGTGAGATGATGATGATTTTTTTAATTTTAAAAGGATTTTTCCCCCTGAAGTTTACAACATGCTCACCTAATTCCCCCAAAGGGCCTTCGGATGAGACTATAAACCAAAGGGCCCGTTGCTAGCCCGCATGCAAACCTTGCGCACACGTTTAAACCCCTTTCCGTCTTTTGGAAGAGTAGGCCCTTTTTGCCGGGGAGAGCGGTATAATTTTTTTTTTTTTCAATACTGCCTGCTCACAGGGCTGCATGGGAAGAGCACACGGTTTTTTTTTTCATTTCCCTCAAAAAAAAAAATAAACCCCAGAAAGTAAAGTTCTGCAACCAGCTAAATCGTTATTTTTCCCTAGTAAAAATTTCACGAATCAACGATCTTTGTCAAGTTTTTTTTAGATTTACAGCATTTCATCTTCCTACCAAAAACTAAATAAAATTTTTAAAATTTGTTTAAACCGCTACACTTATGATAAATCACAAAAACTGTAAAAGGAATATATTTTGCAAAAACTTTTAGCTTGTTTTTATTAAGTTATAGTACATTTTCTGAATGACGTTGTGCTTAACACATCTTTATATGAGTATACAGCCAACGGTTTTTCAATAATGTTGGGGTTAATTTTCGGGGTATTTTTTGTTAGAGGGCTCAGCTGATGCAAAACATAAATGGTGTTATGAATACCAAAGTTACCCCTTCAAAAAGTGTCAAACATTTCGTTCGTTCCCTTTGTTCGCCTTTTTTCTTCTCTCTCTTTTTCTTCCTCTCTCTTTCTCTCTCCTCTCTCTCCTCTCTCTCTCCTCTTTTTCTCTCTCTCTCTCTCTTTTGTCTGCCTACTTTGTTTTCTATACCATGCCTTCTGTTGCTGTTTTTTGTCTCTTCCCCTTTTTCTGTCTTTCCCCGTGCGTTCAGGGGTACACCACACACACACACTCCAAAAATTCGCTACACACGGGGGGAAAGGGATGAAAAAAGCACATAATCTTACCCGTTACCGGGATATAAAAAAAAAAATTAAAAATAAATAACACACATATACAACAGACAGACCCACAGACAGACACACATAAAAACAAACACGAAAAAAAAACCCTGCACACATGTCAAAACAAAAATACATTGCGCCCTGCACACACCCCACCACTCACAACACACACAACTCACTCACACACCGCACATCACACAAAACACACACACAAATAAGACCACACACACACACACACACCTACACACACAAAACACACACACACACAACACACACACACACACAACAAAAACACACACACACACAAAAAAACGCTCACACAAAACGAAACTAAAAACCCACCACACTACTTAAGATTCTTTGTAAGCAAATTCTCAACAGAGCCTATAAAACCCACAACACTGTTACCATCCTAGCTATCACTAAAACCCTATCTTTCATCAACTTTTCAGGGGGACAGCATAACATGGAATCGTCTGCTCTTTATTGTAGATGTTGGGCTTTCCCCAATTTAAACCCTGCCGTTGTCGAAACAATACTCGTCCTGTCTGTCTGTCTCTTTTGTCATTCCTCTTCTTTCTCTGTCTCTCTCTATTTAATTTAAACTTTTAGCAGTTTATTAAAGGATACCCCCTTCTCGGGGGAAGGGCCGGATGAAAAAACAACATGTCAATACTTATCTTTACCTTGGAATAAAAATCCTCTCTTCTTCTCTCTCCTCTTCTCTTCTCTCCTCTATCTCTTCTCTCTCTCTCTCTTAACTCTCTCTCTCTTTATTTTTCTCTTTCTCGTCACAGCTTACAACATCCCCACAACACAAACTGAAAACTTAAAATCATGATCATATGTATCCCCAAGGGGGGGATGGGTGTAAAAAAAAGGGATTGATCCTTATTCATTATCCTCGACGAAAGTAAAGAAAATTTGTCTTGTCTTTTTCTTCTCTTTCTGTATATCTTTTTCCTCTCCCCCACTCTCCCCCCTTCCCCCCTCTTTCTCCCCTCTCTCCTCTCTCTAGTTCAACAGGGGAAACATGTAAAGAAAACCCAGAAAATAAAAACTGGCGGGAATTGGCCCGTCCTGTAAGGGCTCTTTTTTGTACATACCCGCCATACACACAGCATTACTGTGACTTTCTAAGGTTGTGTCTGCTTTTAATGGGGCTCCAGAGTCATGTTAAAGCTTTACGGGGTGAAGGCAGACCCTCCCCACACGGAGGGCGGGGAGCTAGCTTTTTGTGGTCGAGCGTTGAGTGGTGAGTGTCGCCCCCGATCTAGCCTTGTTCCCGACTGTGAGAACTCGTTCAAGGGGGGATCACTCCCCCCCCCCCCCCCCCCCACCTCCCTGAGTTAATATAAAAAAAAAAAAAAAAAAAAAAAAAAAACAAAAAAAAAAAAAAAAAAAAAAAAAAAAAAACCCCAAAAAAAAAAAAAAAAAAAAAAAAAAAAAAAAAAAAAAAAAAAAAAAAAAAAAAAAAAAAAAAAAAAAAAAAAAAAAAAAAAAAAAAAAAAAAAAAAAAAAAAAAAAAAAAAAAAATAAAAAAAAAAAAAAAAAAAAAAAAAAAAAAAAAAAAAAAAAAAAAAGGGGAAAAAAAAAAAAAAAAAAAAAAAAAAAAAAAAAAAAAAAAAAAAATAAAAAAAAAAAAAAAAAAAAAAAAAACAAAAAAAAAAAAAAAAAAAAATTTTTTTTTTTTTAAAAAAAAAAAAAAAAAAAAAAAAAAAAAAACCCCCCCAAAAAAAAAAAAAAGCCGGGGGCAAAAAAAAAAAAAAAAAAAAAGGGGGGGGGGGGGAAAAACCAAAAAAAAAAAAAAAAAAAAATAAAAAAACCCCAAAAAAAAATTAAAAAAAAAAAAACCCCCTTTTTTCCGGGGTACCTTAATTCCCGGAAAGGCACCCCCTTTCCTGAAAACAGCCAAAATTAAAAAAAAAAAGGAAACAAACCCCCAAACCAACACCCCACCCTTTAAAAAACCCAACCCCAAAAAACAACAACAAAACCCCCACCCACCCAACAAAAAAAAAAACAAAACCAAAACCCCCCCCCCAAAAAAAACCCCCCCCCCCCTCCCCCCAAAAAAAACCGTAAATTTCTTTTTAAAAACATTTTCAAATTTAAGGGGGGTTTTTTTTTAGCAAAGGTTTTAAACACCACTAACCAAGTTTTGGGGACTAAGCCCACTGCTTAAAAAAAACTTAACCCTCATCTATCAGAAGTTTTCACAAAAACAAGAAGCCCAAGGCAAATATTTGGGGTTTGGGGGAAAAACTAAGGGAGGAATTCCCTGAAAGGGGGGGGGGGCCCGGCACCACCTTTCCCCTTCAGCCCCGTATTTTTTCCCACCCTTTAAAAACAACCGTTTAGGCATTTTGGCGGGGGGATGGGGGTTTTGCACTAAATTTTTTTAGTTGTTGGGTTGGGGGGAAGGAGGGGGTGAGTGTTTGTTGGGTGGTTTTGTTTGGAGGGGGGCGGCATTAATTTTGTAAATCTTTGGTTGTGTGTGTTTGGGTTGGTTGGTGGGGTTTGTTTGTGTTTGGTGCGGTCAAGAAAGAGTGGGTACGGAACCTTGGGTTTGGTTGGGTTGTGCGGGGTTTTTTTGGGGGTTTTGTGTTGGGTTTGGGGGGTTTTGGTTTTTGGGGTTGTACCGGGCCGGGTAAAAGAAAAGTTTCCCCGGGGGTTCCTGTCAGAAAAAAAAAAACCTTTAAAAAATTTCTGTTTAAAGGATTCCCTTTTCCATCCTTTTTTGTTTTGCCTTCCTATTTCTTCCTTTGTCACCCTTCGCATTTTCGTTCACATTTGCGATGTTTTTTCCCCCCAAAAGACAAAAAGAAAAATTTCCCCGATCAAGCAAACCCGGGGCCCTTTTGAAACCTTAAAAGGGAGCAAAACTATTTTTTAGGCCATTACAAAAAAATAGGCGTTTTAGCTTTCAAAGAAGAAGAAGAAGAAAAGTAGTTCAGTGACATTGTAAACCTAAAAGGGGAGAGAGCTGGGCTGACCTGGGGCCCCCAAAATTGGAATTCGGGGATAGATTTTTAGTAAAAAAGGGGTGATTTTTGTTTTCGGGTGAAAGTTTTTACCTTTTCCACCACCGGTTTTGTTCCCCAAAAAAGGTAGCTGCTTCCCGACTTTGGGGGGGGGCGTCTAAACATCACCAGTGCGCGTGCTTTAAAAAAAAAAAATTTGTTACCCCCTTTTTTTTTCAGTTACAAAATGGCTTTTTTTCTGAAAGGCAGAATATTTTTAAAATACGTGTGTGCAAGATTTTCTACTTTTTTTTTATTTTTTTTTATTTTTTCATTTATTCTTTTATTCGAGGAAAAGGGAATAAGCTCATTGTTTTTTTCCCTCCACCCCCGTGTTGGGGGGGTTTTTGTTTTTTGTCATTTTTTTTTCCCCCGGCACACAATGGCCTACTTTTTCCAAAAAAGGGGGAAGGGATTTAACGTATGCGCAAGGTGTTCTGCTGCGTTCAAACACGGGCCCCCTGGTTTTATAGTCTCATCCAAGGATTTTTTGACTTCATTTCGATTTTTTTTGGGGGGTCAAACTGGGAAAAAAGGGGCGGGCGGGGAAAATCAACCCGAACCGGTTAATTTTGGCAGGCAAACGTTTTAACCCATCCTGCCACTTCTTTCCTTCCCCGGGGGTCGTGCCAGGACCTGGTTTTTAGTCTCCCCAAAGGACTTTCGGGGGCTGAGTGGATACTAAAATTTAACCCGGGGAAAAGTTTCCTTGAACACGTTTTCGGGGGTGGGTTTAACCCGGGCCCCTCCCGGGCACAAATTGAAACCCCCCCCCCCCCCCCCCCCCTTTTTTTTCCCCAGAGAAAAAGCTGAGAGCGTGTTTTTTGGAGCTTTGTGTTTTGGTTGTCTGTGATGGTTGTTATTTCTGTGTAAGTTGTGAGTATTTGCAAAGCTTTTTATACACCCCCTTATTTAACATTAAACTCACTGAATAGCACTGTACTTTCTGTAGGGCATTTTTCTTGAGAGTATGGTTTTCTTTTTGTTACGTTCTAATTTTTTTGTTTTTTTTCTCACGTACTATAATGCCAGGGTTTTACACACCCTGGTTTTTGTTGTGTTTTTTAGGGTTTAAACATACATTTTGGGGGTTTGGGAAATTTGGGATTATGGTGTATTGCATCATGCAGTTTTTATCAAAGCAGCAGCAATTTTAACGCTCTTACGTAAGGGGGGACTGAAAACCCCACCCCATCAAACTGACGTATTGTAGCACGAACCCTTTCCTCCATCCATATTCTGCATCCCCCCGGGTTTTTTTTTTTTTTACACTTACTCCCTTGGGGGAATTTTTCTTCTTAAAGTTTAAAAACGTGGTTCAGTGTTGCAGTAAAATTTGGGAAAGTTTCGTCGAACAAATACCCCAATGATGATACCGGGCTTCAGAGAGAAGCAAAAACGAAAATACCAGTTTTTCTTTGATAACGAAAAATGGGGGAGATGGTTCCAAAAAGGGGTTATTCTTTTTCCAAAAAGGGGTAAAGCTATTTGCACTTTTTGAAAATTTTTTTTTGTTCACATTACATAAAACCCAAAACAAACATTCATAGACAAACGGCATTCCATTTCTGTGTGACGACTACAAGCTCTGTTTACGTCAGGTAATTTTTTAAATCTAAAACTTTGCAACTGGTATGTGAAGTTTACAATATTGTTTAAAGTTTTGTTGTTGTTTTTTTTTTTCACAAGAAAAGAAAAGTTATTTTTTCCCTCCGTAAAATTTGTTGGTTTTACTGTTTTCTTCCAGTTTAACTGGTTCTTAAGAGGCAATTACAGACACGAAAACCTTAAATTAAACGACAAAGCTACGTTACCGTGGCGGGGAATTCAAAAAAAAACCCACAAATAGCATCTCCCCCCCCAGCTTTAAAGGACGTTTTGAAAAAAAAGGAAAGGGGGAGGGCGGGGGGAAGGGGAAAAGGGGGGGGGATAACATCTCTCAAAGGGACAAAACCTCCCGACGGAACCGGGCCGCTCAGATGCTTCACAGGGGCCACTCTCGAAACTAATTTTTCCGCGTTTTTCAAAACCATGCTTGAAAACCGTGACAAAAAAAAAAGTCAAGCCCCGTTTCTTTTTTCGCTTCTTCTTCTTCCCTGATGAATTTTGTGGCGGCTAACTTAAGCGATCTTCTACAAACTTAAATCACAATATCAGGTAAAAAAAAAAACACGGGGGAAAAAACGGAAACCCTTCCCCCCCCTTTTCCCTCCCCCCAAAACCCCACCCCCAACCTTCCCCTAGTTGTTGAAAACCTCAATATCTATATAAAAATAAAAAAAAAGCCCCATCTCGAAGAGGGGAATGGGGCACCTAACGGTGGTGGTGGGGTGGGGGGGGGGGGGGGGGATGGCCTTGCCGCATACCCAAAAATCTCACAAAAACCCGCAGCTGGAGCCAAAGGGAAGGAAAAAAATTTTTTTTCCCCAGCATTCGGAAGATATTTGCCTGTCTTTTTAATTGTCATTTTAAAGGCTTAGTTTTTAGATAACGAATATTGCCCCCAAATAAAACAAATTTTTTTGAAGTTGTAGCGGCCCCTGATAAATTTTTTTGGGGGGTTTAGTTCTAAAAAGTGGGAGGTGGGATGGGATTTAAACGATCAGCAAAAGCCCCCAATTTTTCCAAAAAAATTTTTAAAAGTAATTAAAACAAAAAACGCAGGTTAAGGAAAGGTTCCCAAAACCTATAAGGTCGTAGGGACGGGCATCAAGACCTCACTTCTCTAGGGCCACGTATTGAGGCGCCACCCATCTCCTCTCCCTCGCTGCTTTACTCCCTCCCCTAAAGAGGGCAGGTATCCATTTACAGCGGGTTAAGGGGGAGCGTACTAAAACCCAAAAGCGCACAAGCGGTCACCCTCCTGGGGAACGGCAGGCTGGGGAAAGCGAGGTATTACGCAATAAAACCAAAGGGCAATCCATAAACAATCCCAAAAAGACTTAAGACATTCACTTTATAACATATACACATCAGTGTGAACAGGATAAAACCCCTTTCTTCCTGCTTAACTGGTTTGGTGTTTTGTGGTGTGTGTGGTGTGTGTGTGTGTGTGTGGTGTTGTGGGGGGGAGTGTGTGTGTGTGTGGGTGTGTGGTGTTGTTGGGGGGGTGGGGGTGTTTGAAATGTATGTTGTTGTTGTTTTCTTAATTTAACGTCTGTTCACTCAAGTATATTAACGGGGGGAAAAGAAATGAAATGAATTAAAAGAAGGAAAAAAGGGAGGGGAAGGAAAAAGGTTAAGAAATAGCTCATGCTGGTATTTTGTGAAAAAAAAAAAAAACAAAAAACCCCCCGAAAAGAAAGGGAAAAACCTTTTAAACAGGAGAAAAAGTAAACTCAAAAATGTGGAAACAAAAATAACAAAATTTAACCCACAATAATATTCAAGTGGACTATGTAAAAACATGGCAAGGGGCAAAAGGCACTTTAAATTTTCAAATCTTTTCCAGAGACTGTTCAAAAATGTAGGAAAAAAAAGGTTTTACAATAGGGCACTAAAATATGATATGAGCATTGGAAAAAAAGACCCCCACATAGACATCTGACATGTTTACAAATTTTGTAAGGTTTTCTTTAAACTCTTTTAAAAAAATAGTAAATTTAAACCCCTTTCTCAGGGAATAAAACCGAACTTTTTGAAAAGGGACCCATATACAAGAAATGGGGGCATGTTAGACAATTTTTTTAATATCGTTCCTTGAATTGATCAGTCTTTAAATTTACCCATGAATTTTTTCTAAAGCGGTCCTTCCTGGGGGGTAGGGAAACATGGGGTTCTTCGTTTCCCCAATCTGTCTTCCCCCTTTTTTTGCAGCTCTGTCAGCCCACCATTTGAAAAAATTCCCGACTAAAGGCACCCAACAAAAAGAAACGGGAATACCTCTTAAACTTTGGGGGACATGACTTTTAATTTTAAAAATAATTCTGGAGCCCTTTGAATTTTGGGTTTTTTATAGATATATACGATTTGGGAGTCACACAAAGCAAGATTTGAAAGAAGGAAAATGGGAAACAAAATATAGTTAAAGCCATAAGAACGAAATTAAGTTCACGTAAATATGAACAATTTTTCCCAAAGTTATGCGTTTTTCTCAATTTTAAGTTGGTATGACAATACAACCTTTTCATAATTTTCTAAAACAGACCCACGTAAAAACTTTAAAGCAGTCGCATACTTATTTTCATATGCGACTGAAAATCTCAACCTGATTTTGATTTTCATTCTTTTTCATTAAAAATTCTAACAAAAAAAGGCTTTATCCATCTCCCATGAAGGACATGGGAAAGCTTCTTTTTTTTTTTTCAATCATATTGATTAAGTTTAGTTTTTTAAAGAGATCTGATCAAATGCCCAATTGCATTTTAAAAAGAAATTTTGGTTTTTTTTGGAAATTCTTTTTGTTGTAAATTTTTAAATTTACTACAGACAAAATTTTTGCATTCGGCTCCGTAAAAAAAATTTGGGACATGAAAGTTGTCGGGATTTAGCTAGGGGGAAATTCCCCAATTTTTTTTATAAAATCCCTGGTGCGCTGGAATGGTACCCCCCAAGTGCAAAATTTGTCCCTTAAAATCTTCTTTGGATTTTTTTAAAAAATAATTGGGGGGCACTGAAAAAAAACTTCCCGTCCATAAACAGTTTGGGAAAGACAAGTGATTTAAGAAGCATTTAAAGTGAAATATTTGTCCCTGACTGCTGCTAACCATTTAAAGAAAAAATTTATGCATTTCATTGCTTTTTTTAAAAAGTATCCAATAGAGCATTCCAATTTAAATTTTTTGTAAGTGAATCCTAAAAAAGTTACCTATTTTTTATACTGAATTGGCTCCCCCACAATCGTAAACTGGGCAGTGTTCTGGATCACTTCATTATTAAAGCAAATATGCTTTTTTCCCGTAATAATGTCAGGGCATTTTCAAAAAAATTTTTAGTAAAATTTTCTAGCTCTTTTTTATATCTTTTCTGGTTAGTTTATCTCTCTTTGGTTAGCACGCTTCTAGTGAAAATTCATCATACTATACATCAGCAATTGTACCAGGACACGTCTTTTGACAGTTTTTGGGGAAATCAACAGCAATATATAAAAGAAAGGGGCTATAACGAACCCTGTAGTAAACCCAATGCAATGACCCAAAGTTTAAAAGCATTTCCCTACTTTTTTTCACTTTCAAAACTTTTTGTTACATAAAAAGCTTTTATTAAAAAAAAAATGCCCCGAAAAGCCAATGTCTTCGTTTATGCATCAATTTTGCAGCCAAATTGGGCCCTGGGGTTTTTTTATATCAAAAATGTTGCGAGTAGATTTTTTTCTCGCAAATTTTTTTTGACCTGTGTTGTTAGTTTAACCGTTATCGATTGCTGATCTACCTTTTTTTAAAGGCTGCTGATTGACGCAGGAACTACTTATTTTTCTGACAGTAACACGAAGCCCTTTTTTGAATAATTTTCTCCATAAGCTTACCAAAAGTTTTGAAGTCAGTCAGGGGGGCCTATAACTAGTTTTATCATTTAGGTTTTTTCCTTATGAATGGGACAATTATAACTCTTCCGTTTTATTTGGGATTGCACCCTTTGGCCAACACGTTTGGAAAAGTTTTGCAAAAAAAGAAAGAAGTTTTTTGTAACTGTTTTAAACATTCATTGGATATGGGTCTAATCCAACAGAAGTTTTTATTTTGGGAAGGGAAAATAATTTAAACTTTTACTTCATTTATTGTTTTGGGGCATTGATGATTCATATTTTAGAACGGGTCTTATAATTTTTTTTTCTTCTCCTCACTTGTCTGTAATTTTTGTTTTAAGTGTGAGGGCCCTTTAATACGCAAGACTCGAGAACTTTATTTCAAAGGGCCCAGCCTTTTTTGCATTTTTGGAAATTTATTGTTTTTCAGTTTAACTGGCATTGGTAAAAAAACACCTTTTTTCATTTCAGAAATTTTTGCCCCACTTTTTAAACTTTATGTTTTATAATCGCCAAACAAATGGAAAACCAAAATTGTCGTTTCGCCTGAGCAATGAGCCTGTTGCTTGTTTTTTCCTGCTTCTTTTTCATGGTTTTTTTTGGGGTCCCCATTTTTTTAAAAAGTTTTATAATTAAAGTTTGTTGGTCCTGCTTTCCCCGCAAGCAGGTGTCCACCAAAATTTTCCCGAACATTTCTTTTATTTTAATGATTTAAGATTGGGATCGATAAAAAGCACTTTAAGATGGCATTTTTAAAGGTAGAATAAAATTTTCTATGTTTTTAGAATGCTGTTGTATTGTAGGGACAAGAATACTTTAAACTGTTTTCCCAATTTTGCTTCTTTTTAAATTTCATTTTGGGATTTTTTTTTTTCAGTGTTAAGGGACTGGGATCCCTTAAAAAAAATACAATAATAAATATTATTCCCCAAAATGTCTTCATAAGTTGCCCCCTAATTTGGGGGCAAGACAGAAAATTAAAGACAATCTAATTTTGGGCTGCAGAAACCATGTTTGTAAAACGTTTGAAACTATTGATTATTTGTCATTGGTTGTATACTGTGTAAGATTTGGGTTTAACATTCCCTTTTTATTTGTCTTTTTCAAGATAAAGCGCTATATACGTTCCAAAATTTTTTATTTTTTTATTATTATTATTATTATTAATGCCGATGCCTTGTGATTTGAGATGTAGGGATTTTGCACTTCATCATTTTAGGCATAGCAAAATCTGTTTAAAAATTTTCTAAAAAACGATTGCAGGAGATGGAATACATCCTTTTTCCCCAAAAAAGGTCGTGAGGGTTGAATCCCCTGCTACCAGCCATATATATTATCTTGTAAGATGCACATTCTGTTTATATCCTTAGCTCCCTTAGGGAAATATACTGAAACAAAAGTTCATGTCCAAACATCTGTAAATTTTTCACGTGCACGCACGAAATGAATCTGGGGTACATTAGCATGGTGAACAACATGCACTATAATCTATTCCCTTTTTGGAATATATTGCTGTATTGACTTTACCAAAAAACATCCACGTATTCATGAAAAGGGGGTAGTTTAAAAATTTTTAACTGGTATTTACACTTTTTTTACATTGAGGATAGGAAGAAATTTTTAGCTGTTACTGAAAATGTTGAATAAATATGGTAAATTCGTGAATGGTCTAAACATTCCCCGCATACGTTTAAACATTGGTGGTTTTTTTTGAGACATACACAAAACACAACAAAAAAAAAAAATAAAAACACAATTTTAAGGAACACAAAAAAACAAAAACTTAATTAAAAGGTTCCAATGCACTTGTTATCCCCGGGATTTAAAAAACATGAAGAAAACCCCCTAACAGGATGGTAAAAAGGCGTGGGTGAAAAACCCCCCCGGGGGTTTTTTTTTTTTTTTTCGGGCTAAAACCCCTTCGAAAAAAATAATTGTTACAAAACAAAGAAAGAAATTAACAATACTGGGGTGCGGGCTTCCGAGTCATGGAAGGCTCGTAGAATGGAGTGGTGAAAGGAAAAGGGGCCCTGGGAGAAAAGAATCTTTTTAAGGAAAATGGGTTTGGATTCTGGAAAAAAGAAATTTTGAAAGGAAAAAACCCCAATCAGCAGGAGAGCCCTTTTCAATTGTTTCCGGAATCATAAAACCATGGCAGGCGGCAAAACAGAAGCCAGAAAAGGAGAGAAGGCTTTCAGGGTTTTAAAACCCAAAAACCCCGAAAGGGAAGGTCAACTCTGAAGAAGGTGGGGAAATGCCTGGAATGGAAACTTCCACAATGTAAAAAAAAAATGAAAGGTAATCTGTTTTAAAACAACCCTACAATGTATGCACCAAAACCAAGACTGGAGAAAGGAAAAGCCAAAAATACATTTTATGAAAAATTAAGCTGAAATGAAAACACAAAACCAGACATGAGGGTTGATGGGTGACCTAAATCAAAGGGGAAAAACAACCAAATCAAAAAACCTGGAAAAAAGGGGTAGAAAATCAAGGGAAAAGGGGGGTGGAATTTGCAGACAAAAACTGGCCCTTAGGGGCATTTTTTGACAAACCCGGACCCCAAACTTTCCTTGCCCCCCAATAAAAAACAAAAACCAACCCACCTATGACAAGGAAGGGGGAAGAAAAAAGAAAAAAGGAAAAAGGGGGCCATTTGGCAGTGATAAACCTTTTTACGCAAAAAAATGAAGTGAGAAAAAAAAACCTGGGAAAAAAAAGCAAAACATTTTGGTGGGAAAAACTCACAACCCAAAAAAAAGGTTTACCCTCCAGCCAAAAAAAGTTTCCCAAAAAACTGGTATCTGAAAACAAAAACCCCCGCCGATAATATAAACCCAGGGAAACAAAATCAGGACCCAACCAAGCCCCGCGAAACCTTAGGAAGAACAGAGGAAGGAAAAAGGGAAAAAAGCGACAAAATCAAACCATTTGGGAACAAGAAACGAAGAAAAATCTTGAACAAATCAGAACGGAAAAAAGGGCCCAAACCAGACGAGAACAAACCCTTAAAAAGAAAGAAAACAACAAGCTACCTACATTATATATTCAACAAGCAAGGAGGGGCCGAAAGGAAACAAGGACAGGAAAAATCACTAGACGCAGTCAAACCGGGGCAAACCCGAAACACCCAACCTAGAAAACAAGGCCCCATACTTACCACAAACAAAACTTTTCAAGTGGGCAGAACTTTCCGAATTTAAAAGCCCCCCAACAAAGACAGAGTACAAACCAGCTGTTCCTCAAATGTGAAACTCACCCACAAAGAAGGAAAAATTAAGCAGCAATCACTCTCTCAAAATGGGAAAAGCCCCTTGGGGCCGGACAAATAAACGACTTTTTCAACAAACCAAAATTTGCATCTAAAGTTTTAAAAAACCCTTTAAAAAGCTAATGGGGAAAACATACCAAGGATTGGCGAGGGAAAATGAAGTCAAAAAGGAGCCCTGAAAATTTGGGGAAACAACTGGAAGGTATCACCTGCCATTGTTCCCCCCCGGGTTCGGCAAAGATATCAGACTCCAGACATACCAAAACTAAAAAACGGAAGGTTTTTTAGACCCGAAAGGGCCCCTAACCAATCTTACCCCGGGAAATCATGAACATGCAGGGAATGGGGAAAAAAGACGCGTATAAAAATTTGAGATTTGAAAAAGCCTTGACACAAACGGAAAGGATCCAACTGTCTATGGAATTCCAGGAATAAATAAAGAGGGCCTCAAAAATTTCCCAAGGAAAACAAAACCCCTTTTCAGGTACCCCAAAGGAGAAAGGCGCCCCCGAGACTAATTTTAAATCAAAAGATTGGGGTGATAACAAAACAAAAGCGACCCGAGGGGATGAGGGGCCCCCCCCCTTTTAAAAACCTGATTTTGCACGTCTGACTGCTAATCCCAAACATTCAAAGGAAGACATGTTCACATTTACGAAAATTTGGGTGTCGTCAGAAAAGACGTTGACATGAATAAAACCCCCACGGTAGTGAATAAATTTTTTCCAACCTGAAGGTTCACTAAATCGGGACCTTTTTCATACTGGGGCAGGCGCGTCAGCCATTAGAAAGCAGAAATGCATAGAAATTTTTTTGAAAAATGGGGAAATGTTTTCTTATTTTTTTTTTTTTTTTTCCCCCCTTCAATCCCCCCCCCTTTTCCCCTCCCCCCCCCCCCCCCCCCCCCCCCCCTGTTTCGCACAGGACAAACTTGATACCAAGGGGGAAAACCCCTTTTGACCCCCGGGCTGGGAAAACAATGGAAAGGTATTCAGGTCTGTGACAGTGTGAGGAGGGCGAAAGACAGTGTTATTTTAGTATTTGACAAAGGGGTGCAAGCAAAGTTTACAAAATGTTCCCATTCAAAATGATCTTTCACCCCACGAATTTTATGCGAGCATGTTGTCTCCACCGGGGGTAGCCTGCGGGTTTGACTGCCGTTTGTGGCTGTTTGTACCTGGCTGTGGTAGTGCTGTCAAGGGTAGTGTGGTACTGGATAAAAAGGTTCATAGGAGGGGGAAAAATTAGCGTTGGTCTCCTTTGCTGTTGATGAAATGAATTTTGTAAGATAAGGGTTTTACGTATTTTCGTGGGAGACAAATGAGTAGGTTGTTTAAGTGGTATAACCCCGAGAAAAGTCATTGCATGAAGAGTTCTCTCTTCATCTGAGACTTGGGTTTTTCACAGGGGCAACCTTGCTAATGACAATTTTTGTCTCAGGAAAAGAAGCTACAATTTGTTTCACATTTTTAACGAGGTGTTTGCTTGCTTTTTGGGGGATCTGACTTTTTAAGATCGTTTGGTCCCACAATGAATAACTACAGCATGGGTTTTTTGTATATCAGAGGCATCACTCATTATTTGAGAAATGTCACTAATTTCGTGTAACTTTCTCTTTTCTACTCTTCCATACGACTGTCCTAGACGTTTTTGCGTTCACACCATTTAGAACAGAGTCATGGAGAAGGATGACAGTGGGCAGATCTGAGTTGTCTTCTGTACTACAGGCTATGACGTCAGATGTTTTTTGCATCAAAGTCGTGTTCTTGCTCTTGTCAGGTCTTTCTTTTTCTGTACTGGGTGCTGAAATGGACAGCACTGACCTATTGGGCTTAGGAAGTTGGCCTGGCTGACTTTTCCCAGAGGACGTGGGAGCAGTCTGCCGGCGTAGATGATAGGCAGCAATGGGGAGGCGGATGGCTGTTGGTCCCCCTGGGCTGCTTTTTGTCGCCCAGGGACAGGGGTGTTCTTGCCATCCTATGCTGCGCCGCCGACACCCCGGTCTGGTCTGCCACTGTTGTTCAAGGTGGGTTACTTTTTCCACAAGTAGGAGAATTTGTGGCCTTCAGATCTAGAGTAAGGGCAAACATTCTGCTGACAACTGGATGACTGTTGACGTTGTCCCTCAGCAACACTATTTCGAAGATGGTCTATCGGTTGACAGCTGTCTTGTTGATATTTTCGCCCTTTAAGGCACCTTGTCACTGCCTTCTCCGTGACATCTGTCTGTAGGGCACACTTGCCGATAGCAGGAGGTAGATTTGGTACGTCTTGTTTTGGTCATTTTGATTTTCTTTGCGTTTGCACGCAGCCCTTAATTCGGGAGCTGCGTTTTGTCGCCATGTTGATGACGTATCGTGTGTGTATGGGTGTGCGTGTGTGTGCGCGCGCGCCCCGCGCGCGTGTGTTGTGTGTGGAGTGTGTGTGTAAAGTGTGTAAGGGGTGTGTGTGTGTTGTGTTGTGACGTGTGTGTGCGGTTGTGTGCGTGTGTGTGTAGAGTGTGTGGTGTGTGTGTTGTGTGTGGTGTTGTGTGTGCGCGTGTGGTTGCGGTGTGTGTGTATGTGTGTGAGTGTTGCATGTTTGTGGGTGCTGTGTGTATTTTTGTTATGTGTGTGGTGTGTGTGTGTGTGTGTGTGGTGTGATGTGTGTGTGTGTTGTGTGTGTGTAGTGTGCAGTGCGTGCGAAACATGGTTTCCTGCGGTTGCTGTGGGCTTCCTTCTCAGTATGTTGTGTTGGCGTGCGTGGCCTTCCTGCGATTATGCGTGACTATGCGTTGTGTTTGTGTGTTATGTTAAGGTATATTGGTGTGTGTGTGTGTGTGGGTTTTGGGTGTGTGTGTGTGTGTGTGTTTTCACGCGTGCATGCATACGTAGGGACATGTAAAGTGCATGCTTGCATGCTGTGTGTATGTATGTGTTACATTAAGGACAAACCGCGGAACTACTACTTGCATCAACTTACACACCAACACCACCACCACCACCACCACCACCACCACCACCTCTACTACCACCACCATCCACCACCACCAACCACCACACCACCACACCACTTACAACGAAAAACAGTCCCACACCAAATTCCACGTTTGGGTTGTTTAGTGTTTTCTGTGCGGGAGCCCGTCACATGTTGTTTTATGTCTTGTCTGTGTGGCTGCCTTGGTACACCTCCAAGCACGCTGTATCCAGTGGTATTGGCCACCTGGTTGGATTCCGGTCTCCGCTGTCCGCTCTCGTGTTGGTAGTGTGTTGGTTATGGCTGCAGAGTGAATTTCTTTCGCTGGCTAGGGAAGTTGTGATGTCTGGGCGGCTTGGAGTAAATGAAAGACTGATAGCGCAGGCGGCTAGGGGGACTGAGTCCTTCTACTTGCGGTTGTGGTGGGTTGTTGGTTGTTGTTGGTTGTTGTTGTTGTGGTTGTTGTTGGTTGTGGGTCGGCGCTTCCGCGTCCCGCGACCCTCTTCTCTCCTCCTCGTCGTTGTTGTTGTTTGTTTGTTTGTTTGTTGCTTGTTGTTTGTTGTTGTTCTAGTTTTCTTGTTCTTCTGGTTCTCTTGTCTCTTCTTTATTGTTCTTGTATTCTTGTTCTTTGTTCTTGTTCTTGTGCTTCTTCTTCTTCTTCATCTCCTCATCATCATCTTCATCTTCTTCTTCTTTGCATTTTCTTCAGCTTCTTTGCATTCTTTTCTTTCTTGTTCTTCTTGTTCTTTCTTGTTACTCCCTTCTTCTTCTTCTTCTTATTCTTCTTCTTCTTTTCTTCTTCTTATATTCTTCATTCTTGTTTGGATTCCTCTTCTTTGAAATTCTTTTTCTTCCTTTCTTCGACGTTCAATCGTAAGACTTGACTAGTGTTACGTTGTAAGAGCAAAAAGGCGCTTGCGGTGCCGTTATACGCTGTCAGTTCAGGCCCAGCACAACAGTTTTACATCAACACCTTGCTTTGAAGTGTTTTAATTGTTGAAAATGTCTACATCCATGATTTAACCCAAGCTTAGACACATAATTTCTCTTTTTTTAATTAAAGAAAAGCAATATCTGAAAGCCGATCCGCAATTATTGGAATGCGGTATCATAACTGGTGAGCCAAAAAAAACCCTAAAAACAACAAACCAAAACAAAAAACACCAAACTGCGCATACGCAAAATAAACTCGCTTTACAGTTCCAGCTGAGGAAATAAACAAACATGTCGGAGTCATGGGCTGCTTTTATGGTGAGGGTACTTGAAAAGAGCTTATACAGGAGGACAACGCATCCCGTAACTTTTTGTACTTAACAGTTTATTGTGATTCTTCAGGTGGAATTAATTAATTGAGATGAGTGCGTGTTTGAGCGAACATACGGAAGCACGAAACAGAGAGACAAGATCAGGGGGGGAAAAAAAAAACAGAATAAGGGTTGGATGAAAGGAAGTTTGGTTGATAGAGGGCAACCAGTGTATATCTATATCTATATCTATATCTATATCTATTGATGGAGGAGGGGAAGGCGTTCAGAGAGGGGAGACGAGGGCAGTGGGTAGGATCGGATTGTTTTGAAAATAACTCTTTGTGTGTGGTTTATTTATTTTTTTATATTTCATTTTATTCTTTTATATTTATTTATTCTTTTATATCGAGGATAATGGAATAAGCACTGATGTGCTTTTTTTTTTAACATCCAGTCCCTGTGTGTAGTGCGGTTTTGTAAATTTTGTCATTCTGTTCCCACCGGCACACTGTGCCCTTCTACGCTTACGAAAAGTGGGAACAGGATTTTTTAAGTGTGCGCAAGTTGTTCTGTATGCGCTCGCTCACGGGGCCTCGGTTTATAGTCTCATTCGAAGGACTTTTGGGGAGGTGTGGAGTCTGCGCTGATGCGTGAACTCCAGGGGTAAATATCCCTTGACCGGGAATCGAACCCTGGCCGTCAGATTGCGAGCGCAATGTTCTAACCACAGTTATCCCGTCCCGTCTGTGTGTGTGTATGTATGTATGTGTGCGTGTGTGTGTGTGTGTGTGTGTGTGTGTGTGTGTGTGTGTGTGTGTGTTTGTGTGATGTGTGTGTGTGTGTCTGTGTGTGTTTGTGTGTGTGAGTGTTGTTGGTTGTTGTTGTGGTTGCTAATGCTTGTGAGCTAACATTGTGCTTAGATTGATGAATGATGATGATGTTGATAATGACGAAGAAGAAAAGAAGAAGAAGAAGAAGCTAAGAAGGAGAGAAGGAGAGAGCGAGAAGAAGAAGAACAAGAAGAAGAAGATGTGATGATGATGATAGATTGAAGATTAAAATTTGATATTACTGCTGCTTAGAAATGGTGGACTGTTGTTTTGCTTCTGCTTCTGCTTCTGCTGCTGCTGTTACTGCTGCTGTTGCTGTTTTTAAGACTCAGCACCTGTGACAAACTCTGTATTTCTCTGTTTTGTGTGAGTGTGTGTGTGTGTGGTGTTGTGTGTGTGTGTGTGTGTGGTGCGTGAGTGCGTGAGTGTGGCGGTGCGTGCCTGTGTGTGTGTGTGTGGGTGTATGTGTTGTGTGCATGTGTAAGTGCATGAGTGTTAGGGTTTGTGCGTGTCTGTGTGTTGTGTGTGTATGTGGGTGCACAGGTTCGTGTGTGCCTGCTCTTTTTGCGAGTGCATTATTTGCGCATCGTGGCGTGTGAATGGGTGTGGTGTGTGTGTTGCGAGTGTGTTTATGTATGTGTGTAAGTGTGATGTGTGTGTATGTGTGCAGGTGTGTGTAAGTGTGCTTGCGTGCGGTGGTGTTGTGCGTGTGTGATATGTATGTTATTATTTTTTTGTAACACACATCTATTCTATCTATCTATTCTATCTATCTATTTATCTTTCTTTAGATCTTTCTATCTATCTAAACTATCTTATCTATACTATCTATCTATCTATCATCTATCAATCGATCTATCTACCTACTCTCTCTGTCTGTCTGGTGTCTGTCTGTCTGTCTATCTATCTTATCTATAAAAAAAAAAAATTATGTTCTTTCAGACAGTTCGGCCAATAGAGCCGGGAGCTATCCGGTTTCTGTTGCGTTAAGCGAAACTGAGGTTTTCACCACCCCTGTGACAGGGACACTATCTGTCGCCAGATACTTCCCCTGCTGTGTGAGTACCACTTGTTCACCTGGGGTGGGTGAGGAAATTGGGTAGAGGTCTTTCCCTAGGACACAACACCGAGCCGAGCGGGGAACGAACCCGCGGACCTCTTTGATCACGAGTTGACGCCTAAACCACTCGACCACGGTGCCTCATCCTATATATTCCGTCTATCTATCTATCTATCTATTCTATTATATATCTTTATCTATTATCTATTACCTATCTACCTATCTTTCTATCTACCTTCCTACCTACCTACCTACCTACCTACCTACATACCTACCTACCTACCTATCTACTCCTTACCTATCTACTTCCTTTCTACCTATCTACCATATCTATCTATCTATCGTCTATATTGTGTGTGTGTGTGTTGTTATGTTGTGTGTGTGTGTGGTGTGTGTGTGTTGTCGTGTGTGTGTGTGTGTGCAGGGGTTCTAACAATTGCTTCGGGTCACGGCAGCCAAGGTGCAGCAAGGGCTGAGAGTGAAGACCATGATACGAGAGGAGTACAACAAGCTGGGGACCCATCTCGTCAGTGGGCACTCTCCTTCTTGTTTTGTATTATTGTTCATCCTTTTTTTCGTTCATTTTTTTCCCAATACGCTTTGAGTCAGGTAAATCTTCTCTGCGTGAAATTCGGATTGACTCACTTCCTGGGAGGAGAGCGCGTCGGCCACAAGATCAGCGGCCACCCCACTCTGCGTGCCATCTTTTTTTCAGAAGTTTTGATCATCCTGTGCCAAGTAAAATAGGGATTGTGTTATTGTAGTAGTCTAATTGTGGGTGAAGTGTTTGGTTCTGGAATATATCATTGATTATAAAGTGAAAGGATGTCCCATTAAACCTATAAGGTCGTTGGGGAGCGAGGCTGTCGATGACCTCAATTCTCTAGGTGCCAGCCAAGTATTGAGGTTGCGCCATCTCCTCTCCCTCGCGCTTTACCTTCCTGACCCAAAGAGGCATGTACCCATTTTCAGTTGGGTGAACTGGGGACTGTACTGAATCCACGGCGCACAAAAGGTCAACCAATCCAACTGGGTTACCACGCTAAACACTACAATTTGTCTCAGCCAACTGCTTGACTTTATAAATTATATATATATTATATATATATATTATATTTATATAGTGTTATGCGTGATTACCCCAGTTGGTGGGTGACCATTTGCCGTCTTGGCTTCAGTATATATCTCTTCTTCTCAACATCCTTGGTCGGGACGACCGTTGGGGTTCCCGCCAGGATGCTGCAAGTGAGACGCCAAATGTTCTGTCCTGGGGCTGCTTTTCTGAGGTTTGGTACAGTGAGGCGTTTCCCACTCCTTGATGTTGGATATCCAGCTTGTTGCGTGTGGTCCCTGCTTCCTTGCTCCTTCCAACCTATTCCCTGCAGAGGGACAGTCTTTGACTGGCTTGTTATGCTCTTGTTGTGTGGCCAAAACCATTTCAGTTTCCTCCGTTTGACTGTATTAGCAAGGGTTCTTGTTTGCCAGCCAGTACCTCGATCTGATATGCCAGAGTAGTCGTTGGTTTTACGGTTCTCTGTGGTGGATGATCAGGATCTGCATGGGGCATTCATCGCAAAGGCTTGATGCGACGTTCTAAATCGGCAGTGAGTGTCCATGCTTTCAAGGCTGTACAAGGGATGATATGTGACAGAGTGCCTTGTAGAGTCTGACCTTAGTGGTGGGTTTCTGATGTTATGGGTTTCTTCACACTTTCGCAAGCTTAGTCATGGAGGATGAGTGTCCAGAAGTCAGATCTTCACCTCCTTGTGTGCTGCGTCCTTCTTTGGTGTTGACTGCTCCAAGGTAATTGAAAGTTTTCCACTCCTCTAATGTCTCGCCCTCACTTGATGCTGGTGGGAGGTGGTCGGTGTGGTACTGTTCACTGGATCTTGCTCTTTTCGTGCTGATCTCCCATTACCGTGGGCATTGGATGATGATTTCCAGTTGGTGGTGTGATCCTGGCAGATCTTCACTGCGACCCAATTGTGGATTTCAATATCGTCGGCGATTCGAAGATTGCGACTGGCCTTCCTCCTATTGTGATTGTGGTCTTGAAGTCAAGGGAGGCTCCTGCATGATGTTCTCCAGGGAAACGTTGAAAGAAACGGGGGATAGGGGGCAGCCTTGTCCGAACTCCAACTGAAGTCCGGAAGAACTCTCCGATTTGTCTCCACCCATGAGGATTCTGCGCTGTGGAGCTGTCATGACAGCGCATGGATGACTTCGTATCAGGTCCTCGTCGAAGCTATTAGTCTCTCTTGACTTTGCCCAAAACAGAGCTTCTTGCCACTCGGTCGAAGTCCTTCTTGAGTCAATGAATGGAGACTGCAAGGAGGCACCAGTGTGTGTGTGGTTTATTGTGTGTGTGTGTATGTGTGTTTGTGTGTGTGTCTTATGTGTGTGTGTGTGTGTGTGTATGTGTGTGTGTGTATGTTTGTTTGTGGTATGTATGTATGTATGCACACAATGGCCTACTCTTCGAAACGTGGAGCAGGTTTTAACGTGTGCGCGAGATGTTTTTGCAACGCGTACGCACACGGGAACTGGGTGTGTAAATCTTGTTGGTGATGGTGGTGGTTGGTGATGATGATGATGGTGGTGGTGGTGGTGATGATGATGGTGATATTAATGTTGTTGATAATAGTAGTAAGATGAAGAACGACGATAAATTAATTGTGGTGGGTGCATGATAATGATGATGATTATGATGAGGACGGTGGTGGTGGTTTAGTGATGATGATAATGGTGAGATGATGATGGCGGTGATGTTAATGACGGACGACTGAGATGATGTGATGATGATGGATTTGCGATGGTGACGACGACGACGCTGATAATAATGGCGTGGTGGTAGGGATGGTGATGATGTTGATGGTGACATTGATGATGTATGGTGATGAAGACGATGATGTGATGATGACGACGACGATTGATGATGAAGACGATGCTGATCAGACGGACGTATGATGATGGTTTGAGTGATGACAATGATGATGATGACAAATATGATGATGACGTGTTGATGAATATGATGTCGATGATGATGATGTGTGGCTTGTTCAGTTTTGCGGAGGAGAGCAGTCCTGTGTTTTTCACTCTGCTGGTTGCGCTGTGATAACACGAGACCTGGGGGGAGTAGGGGGGTGGGGGGACCTGATTTGAAAAAGTAAGTAACAGAGACGAGATGTAGTGAGAGAGAGAGATTTGAGGGAGAGAGAGAGAGAGAGAGAGAGAGAGATGATTGGTGATGGGTGGATGTGATGGTGATAGTTGATGGAATGGTTTGATGGATGATGATGATGATGATGGTGATGTTGATGATGATTGTGATGATGATGGTGGGGGTGATGTGGTGTGATGATTTGTATGTTCACACGTAAACAGCTGCAGAGAGAGACAGAAACAAGATACAGAGTGACAGAGACAGAGAGAGAGACAAAGACAGACAGAGTGAGAGAGAGAGTAGGAGAGAAAGGAAAGAGAGAGAGAGAGAGATGATAGCGGAGTGAGAGAGGAGAGAGGAGAGACTGAGAGAGAGAGAGACAGAAGGAGGAGACAGAGTAGAGAGGAGAGAAAGAGATGAGAGAGAGAGTGTGAAGAGAGAGAGATGAGAGAAGAGGGAGAGAGACGAGAGAGAGAGAAGGGAGATGGAGAGAGAGAGAGGAGAGAGGAGAGTGAGTGTGACCTTGATAATGACAAGTTCTTTTATTTCGAGGATAATAATTTAAGGCTCTCGTGCTTTTTTACATCCATTCCCCACCCGTATGGGTGCATTTCGACAGACAGACGAGTCAGGGAAATCGTGTGTTTTGTGTGTCTGAAAGTTGTTTTTTTTTAATTAAAAATGTTTATTCTTCTTCAAGTACAGGGTCTGTTGCAGGGAATCGGCGATCTGCCCTTCCATTCCTCTCTGTCTGTTCAGTTCTCCTGATGCGTTCATTTGTTGGGGGATTCTTTACTCCGTTGCAGTAGCTATTCAGACTGTCTGTGTATTTTGTGCGTTTATGTCTTCCTCTGTATTTGTTACATCAAAATCTTTCCACTAATATTTGCTTTTTCTATTCCCTTCAGCTTTGTGTATGTGCTCAAAAAAATTGTAGTTGTCTTTTTTCTTATGTTGTGAGTAGGGATTCTTTGTACCCGGCTTCATTACATTTTTCGTTTGACTATTTTAGTCATGATATTCTCAAAATTCTCTGATATATCCACATTTTTGCTGCTTACAAGTCTTCTTTCGAGGTCTTTTGTCAGCGTCCAGCATTCACTTCCGTAAGATGGATGGACCATCTGCAGGCTTTTTTAGAGTGCTTGATTTTGGTGCTGGTCTTATATTTCTGTTGGTAAAGATGGGCTTCATTTTGGTGAATGTGGTCTTTAGACAAGCGATTCTCCGTCTTTTTTTTGGCGTCTGGACGTTTTTGTGAAGCCCAAGTATTTAAGGTGCAATAACTGGTTTTATTTTTCACCTTTGACATTTAATGGTTACATACAGGCATGTCTGACTGTTTTGAGATTTCCATGCACTCAGTCTTCTTTGCTTCAAGTTGGAGTCCTTTGTTTTCACTTTCGTTTGTGACTGTGTAAGGATTTTTTGTGTTTTTCCTCCGAGGTCAGCAATTTTGCCACTGTGTCATCCGCATTTCTTAGATTGTTTATGTTGTGACCCTCCTTCTTTGACATTCATGCTGCTTATGTTAAGTAGAAGAGTATCATTATCGCTGTATGATATTGAAGAGGTTCTGGAGAATAAATGCAGCCCTGCCTCACTCCCCTTACAGATCGTCTGTATCACTGCAGTCATTTCACTTTATTTGCAAGCTTCTTGTTCCAGTACAAGTTATGATCACTCTAAGATCTTTTCCATACAGTAATGTCTTAGTAAAATGTCGAACAGATCTGAATGTATTACTTTGTTCAATGCCTTATGAATAGTCAATGAAGCTGAGGTACAAGTCCTTTTGTACTCTAGCGCCTTTCCATGAGGGTTCAGGGCAAAGAAGGCATTTTGGTTCTTTTATCTGCCAAAAACAAGATTTATGACTGTTTAATTGGACGGTTACAATTCCCCATTACACATGTGTCTTGCTGCATTGCATTACATTTGCATTGCACTGTTCCTTTGTGTTGTATAAATGATCCATCCCGGCATAGTCACTTGTTCAATCCTGACCCTCTTTTTCCCTATGAGAGCAACGCAGCACAACAGTCTGTTCCAATTATGCTTGTCTGCCATGGTTCTTTTCTTTGGTTGTCCTTTTGCGTTCTTCGGCTTAGAACTACCCGGAGTTCACTAATGGTTGTTTGTTTGGGTTTTATTTTTGCATGCGGAATGATGATGATAGTGATTATGATAGTGATGATGATGGTCCATGAAGATGATTGCTGATGATGCTGCTGCTGCTGAGATGGATGATGGTTGTGGTGACGGATGATTTCGGACGACGTCGACGACGTTGATGATGATGTTGATGATACGACGACAACGATGATGACGACAACAACGACGCGATGATGATGGTGGTGGTGATGATGATGACGACGACGAAGAGAATGATGATGATGGTTGGTGGTGTTGATGGTGATGATACACGTCGTGATGGTGATGTTTGATGATGAGTGATGATGATGATAACGATGACGGACGACGACGATGAATGTGGTGGTGGTGGTGGGGGTGTTGGTGGTGGTGTTGTGGTGGTCGTCGGTGGTGGTGATGATGATGATGCTGATGATGAGTGATGGTGAGGTGATGATTGATAAGATAAAATATTGGATTCAAAAATTAAAAGGAAATATAGGGGGAAGTGTGTGGATGGGTTGGGTTCTCTTTAACACTTAATCTTGACTTGGAATTCTCCTCATTCCAAGAGAGGCAAAGTGTGGCGATCGGGTCTGAATGCTAACTCCGGGGAAAGTGTTTCCCCCTTCTAACAGTGGTGGTGGTGATGATGACGATAATGGTGACCGACCAACGAAAACATCGATGCGACGACGGACAATGATCATGACATCAGTAGACGTGGAGAGAAAAACGCAACCCACGCCAGTAATTATGGTCTGTTTTGCGAGACTGAGTGGTAGCGGACTCCAGCCAGCTTGGTCATAGGGTTCTGCCTCTTTTATTCCCCTCCAACAACCCTTTCGGAGGACGGCCCCCGCCCCTCCGAGAGCTACAGCGTAGATAGCTTCTGGTTTTCGAAATGGCCAAGGTAAGATCAGTATCGTTCGTCATCAGCAAATTATTGCTGTGGTGGTGGTGGTTGGTCGGTGGTGGTGGATGGTGGTGGCCGGCGGTGGTGGTGGTAGGTTGAGTGGTGGATGGTTGTTGGTGGTGGTGGTGGTGGTGGTGGTGCTGGTGTGGTGGTGGTGGTGGTGGTGGTGGATGTGTTGTGGTGGTGGTGGTGCTGGTGGTGGTGGTTGTAGGTGGTGGTGGTGGTGGGTGGGGTGGGGATCGGTGGTGGTGGAGGTGGTGGTGCTGGTGTGGTGGTGGTGAGGGTGGTGGTGGTGGTGATGGTGGTGGTGGTGGTGTGGTGGTGGTGTGGTGGTGGTGGTGGTGGTGGTGGTGGTGATGGTGGTGGTTGGTGGTTGTGTGCTTCTTCGGCTTGACCATTCTGGGCAGTGAGGAGTGGAGTGTGTGTGTGTGTGTGTGTGTGTGTGTTTGTTGTTTGGGGGATGGTTTTATTTGTGTGTGTGTGTTTGTATGTATGTTCTGTGTGTGTGTGTGTTTGTGGGTGTGGGTGTCTTTGGTGTGTGTGTGTGTGTGTGTGTGTGTGTTTGTGTTTTATTAAAAAATTTATTATATTCTTTATATCGGGATAGGGGACGGGATAGCTCGTTGGTCGCAAAGCACTCGCTTTCCACCAGCTCTAGGTTAAAGCAGCGGTCGAGCTGTTTGGTTACAGTTGGATGGGTGACCGTTTGCGCGCCTTGCTTCAGTTACAGTTCCCCAGTTCCCCCTGATGTAAAGGATTACCTGCCCTCTTTAGGGTCAGGGGAAGGTAAAGCAGCGATGGAGAGGAGATGTGCACCGCCCGCAATATGCTGGCCTAGAGAAGTGAGGTCTCGACGCCTCGCTCCCTACGACATTTATGGTTATGGGGACCTCCTTTTACCTATACTTTACCTATCGGGGATATGGAATAAGCATCTTATGTGCGTTTTTTTCATCCAGTACTTGTGTATGCGGTTTTGTAAATTGTCATCTGTTTCCTCCGGCACACATGGCCTACTCTTACCGAAAAGCGGGAACGGGTTTTAACGTGTGCGCAAGATGTTCTGCGTGTGTTTGTGGTGGGGAGGGGGGGTGTTCAACCAAAAGTATGCACATTGATCATTTTCTCAAAATCCGCTAGGAATCGATGTATCTCTCTCTCTATCTGTCTGTCTGTCGGTCTGTCTGTCTGTCTAGTAGCTAGCTATATATCTTTATGTGTATGTGTTTGGTGTGTTGTACTATCTACCCTATATACAGGTTACAAGTGAGATTGTAGTATTACACCGGGTGGAAGTTGCGTGTAGGCCTCTTTTCGAGTACTGGCCATTCAGACAGCCATACTTCGACTTCCGAGGTTTTTTTTTCCAATATGTTGGATCAGAGTGTTTAGTTGTCATGCTTTGTCGTTGTTGAATACAATCTAGCTTAAATTCTTAAACATAACAAACTCACAACCCGAACGCCGAAATAATGGACAGAACATGTGACATGTTACCCAGGTTGTCTATCTTCTTCGACGTCGTTTTGGGGGAACGCGCTGACAGCAACTACGCTCTCCGTTTGATGAGCGAAAAATGCCGTCACGCTGCCGTTTGCACACCTGACAAGTCAGGCCCAGCGCATCCGACGTCGGCCATAAGAGAGAATTTGTTATTCTGGTATGCCTTTCTGGATAAAAAGGCGGGAGAATTGAACCAAGAAAGCAGAAAATAGACAAGAAGGAGGGGTCTGGAAGTAATAAGGAACAAGGAGAGAACAAAGAGGAATATAGAAAAGAGGATAATTTCTAGCAGTTAACTTCCAGATGGTGGGGATTCTATTAATACTGACAGGCCACGGCAATTCCCACGGGAGTAGTTGTCTCAGGCGTGCAATATCAAAGATTGGCTCAGTGGTCAGAGCTCTCCGCTTTCTCCAAAGCCAAGGTTAAGCAGCATCGAGCGTGGTTACCCCTGGGATGGCTGTGACAGATGCGGCCCCTTGGCTTCCAGTTCAAGTTGCCCCTGTTCACCCAGATGTATCTGAGTCAGTGAGGTGACAGTCAGCGAGGATGATGGGTGCGACCTCATATGCTGGTCACTGAAGAAGCTAATGTCTCTGGACGCCTCGCTCCCTACGACACATAGTTATGGGAACTTGTACCTTTTTTACCACTCAAAAAAGGAGACAGAATAGCATGTCTGCTCATTGTTGTCCGGGAAATTTACAAATATACTACATAATCCTTGTTTGTTTCATGGCCATCATTGTCGAGATTCGAGGTCCCCGCGACCCATGCAAAATGTGTGTGTGTGTGTGGTGTGTGTGTTATGTGGTATGTGTGTGTGGTAATGTGTGTGTGTTGTGTGTGTGTGTGTGTGTGTGTGATGTGTGTGTGTGTGTGTGGTCATGTGTATGTGGGTGTATGTGAATGTCATGTTGTGTTGTGGTTATGTGTGTGTTCTATATTTTATTTTATTTTATTGAAACTTTAAGTCACGAGATTTATCTGCGATGAATTTTCGGGCTGTCTCCCGGGGGACGAGCGCGTCGCCACAAGAGCAGCGCCACCTTTTTCTAAAAAAAGGAATGTGTGTGTGTGTGTGTGTGTGTGTGTGTGTGTGTCGTGTGTGAGTGTGTTGTGCGTGCGTGTGTGTGTGTGTGTGGGTGTGTGTGTGTGTGTGTGTGTGTGTGTGTGTGCTGAATAGAGGAATCGCCAGTTCATGCACGATGCTGACTGGTCTGGACGTTCACTCTAAGAGGCCTGGTCTCTCTTCTGCTGCTGGGCGGAGGCTTTGCTCTGTATGACGGCTGCGAGGTTGAGCAGTGGCCTGCAGACCTTCTTCTGTGATTTCTCCATTTCATTAACATAACAACAACAACAACATATATAATAATATATGTATGAAATTTTATAGCGCTGCATTTGTTAAGCATGAAATCAAAGCGCATCAGATGGCTTTTTTTTCATTTTTTAAATTTTTTTATTATTGCGTGTATTGCGGTTTTGTAAATTTTGTCATGTTCCCACCGGCACCACAATGCCTACTCTTTCAATAGACGGATCTCGGATTTTTTAACGTGGTGCGCAAGCTGTTCTGCGGCGTTCGCACACGGGGGCCTCGGTTTATAGTCTCCTCGAAGGATTAACGCTCAAGCAGTTAGTTTGAAGGTCTGGGTAGGTTAGGTAGGTAGGTGGGTGGGTAGGAAGGCAGGCAGGTAGGAAGGTAGGTTGATAGGTTACGTTAGGGAGGTAGCTATTAAGCAGGTACTTAGGTGGAGAAGGTATTGATGGATGGATGGTTAGGTGTATTGGTCGATTGTATTTGTGTCTGTATAGTTTCTTAAATGAAACACAGATCTTTCTGTGTGATATCGGGCTGCTCACCCAGGGAGGGGGAGAGACGAGAGAGCGAGATGGACGAGAGAGAGAGAGGAGTAGAGGACGAGAGATTAGACGAGAGAGAGAGAGACGAGAGAGAGAGAGCGAAGCGTGTGTGTGTGGATTAATTGATATTGGTTAGTTTATATAGATCATAGATGGATAGATAGATAAATAGTGGATTATATTGATAGTACAGACGCATACACAGAGAGATAGACAAGTAGAAAGATAGGTAGATATGTTGGTAGCTTGGACAGATAGTGAAAAAAGACAGATAGATGATTTAAAAATATTATAAGTTTGTAGTTGAAGCAAATGCGTATATATATATGGGTGCTGGCTTGCGTTTGTCAGTTTTGTTTGTGGGTGTGTGTGTTTGTTGCGCGCGCGCGCGCGGTGGTGGTATTTATTCTAAAGTGCGTGCGTGCGCGCGCGTGTGTGTGTGTGTGTGTGTTGTGTGTTGTGTGTGGTGGGTGTGTGTGTGTGCGGTTTGCGTTCGTGCTGTGTGTGCCTCATGTGTAAGTGTGTAAACGGGGTTGGTGGGGATACTGGGTGTTTCAATATCGTGCTTATGTGTGTGGAATTTTAACATGAGTTTTATCCTTTCCGTGATAAATGATTTTTTTGTATTTTTTGTTCTTAGTACATATGGCTTATAAACCGACATGAAATTCGTTTGTTTATCATGATGGAAATATGGTATTGGTTATGTTCGGATAGCGCAGTGGCCCCGTAGCAACTCGCTTCCCCCCAGCACAATTTAAGCTGCGTCGAGCTGGGTTACCCAGTTGGAGGGGTGACCGTTTGTGCGCCTTGGCTTCAGTCACAGACCTCCCAGTTCACCCAGATTGTCCAATGATACCTGCCTCTGTTGGGTCAGGGATGGTAAAGCAGCGAGGGAGAGGAGATGGGCGCCGCCCTCAACATAGGATGCCCCTTCCGGAAAATTTCCGGGGCTAAATGTGACCTATTCGCTACAACCCGGATTACTTTCCGGGGTGTCGAACAAAAGGTAGACACCAGCTTCCCTAGACTAATTTTAAAGGGAAAAAGAACTCCAAAATATTTGTGGTGATCACTCTCTGTTGCTTCTGCAAAATCCAGTGCAAAACTAGTGGCAAAAACGATAGTTTTTTAGCTCGCATTTTGTGTTTTTTATGCATGGACTGATTGGGGAGTTTCTGGTTCTAAATGGTGACACGTCGAGTTGAAGGCAATCCAACTAACATTATACGTGTAATAAGAAGCAAATAAACTTTTGATTTACACGACAGTGATGAAAATGATGTGTATGATTCAGGAGATCGTGCATTTAAAAAAATTATGGAATGTGTTTGGGCGCTGGACTTTGTTTGACGTTATTGAGATGGGGGTACTCAGAATGATGTGGTGATGAAGATAAGCGTAATTATTTTACGATTTTGTTTACATTTTAAATTTATTTCGCAGTGGAATGCACTGAAATATCAATTGAGCTTGCTGGGAAGCAATCTTACGATATATATATTATATATATATTTTTTATATTATTATTATATAGAGTATATATATATTACTGTCATTGGGTTGACTATCAGGATTCTTCAGGCAGTAATTTCTGAGTAAGAGGGATATGAAACTTAGCAAGTGGTTATATAGAATATTATTCCCCGGGATATTAGGGTGCACTTGATGGGCAGTTAAGAGTAAATTTGCTGGTCCCCTAGAAGAAGTGAAGTCTCAGACGCCTCGTCTCTCATAGTTATGGGACACTGTACCTTTTATTTAATATCGCAGGCCACATTCATAAAGATGTGTGTGCGTGCGTGCGTGTGTTTGTATGTGGGAGGGGAAGGGTCTGTCTGTCTGTCTGTCTTCGCGCGTGTTTTCGTGTGCGCGGCTAGTGTGTGTTTGCGTGCGCTCTTTGCACTTTGCCGGCAGGATGTGTGTGTACGTGATGTGTGTGTGTGTGTGGGTGTGTGTGCGTGCGATGGTGTGTGTTCGCGCACGCGTGCTTGGTGTGTGTGTTTTTTATTGTGATGCGCGTGCTTTCGTGAGAGTGTGTGTGCATGTCATGACTGCACTTCAATCTCCGGATAACAACACTACTTTCCCCAAACTTTTAGACCGATCCAAACTATTATCTTATCTATCTATCTATTCTATCTTTATATCTATCTATCTATCTTTATCTATCTATCAGTCTGTCTGTCTGTCTGTCTATATATCTATCTATCTTATCTATCTTTCTATCGATCTATCTATCTATCTATTTTCTATCTATCTATCTATCTTTTATTATTATCTATAATAATCTGATGTATCTGCACTGTTTGTCTGTCTGCGTGGGCGGGGACTAGTGTAAAAAAGGCACAAGGGTGCGTATTCAATATCCTCAGATAAAGAATTTGTCATGGGCATTGTCTGTTTTTATTATATTTTCTATTTCTTTATTTTTTATTCCGAGGATAATGAATAAGCCCTCATCTGCTTTTTTTTACATCCAGTCCCCGTTGTGTATGCAGTTTTGTCAATTTTGTCATCCGTTCCTTCCGGCACAAAATGGCCTACTCTTCCCGAAAAAATGCGGAACGGGTTTTAACGTTGTGCGCAAGATCTTCTGCGTGCATTCGCACACGGGACCTCGGTTTTTAGTCTCAACCGAAGGACTTTTTGGGGAGAGTAGAGTCGGCTTTGTGTAACTCTAGAAGAAAAAAAAATTATTCTCTTGAACGGTATCAAACCAGGGTCAGCAGATCATGAATACATCACTTGACCACCAGGCTAATCCATCGTCTGTCTGTCTGTGTTTCTGCCAGGTGTCGGGATTGTCTCCAAGTGGATAGGCACGACAGCTGGAGGTGTTCAGCAGTATTAGACAGGTCGGCCTTGCTGCTCAGCCTTGAATACCACTGCTGCCCTTACTGAGTGTCACAGCACACCGCTATCTAATAACCTTGCTGCCCATCTCAGAGACCTGGTCAGTTTTGTATCGGATTTTTTTTTACTTTTTAGTTTTACGGTTTGGGTTTTTGGTGTTTTTTTTGGTGTTTGGTTGGTGATTGGTTGGTTATTATAAACCTTTTGGGGGAGCCTTGATTGGGAATGATGGTATGACAAATACACCTAAAGTTTTCTTTGAGTCTTATAGTTGAACAACATTCTAAAAAGTGTCAGAGGTGTGTGTGTGTGTTTGTGTGTGAGTGGTGTGTGCTGGGTGTGTGTGTGTGTGTGTGTGTGGTTGGTGTGTGGTATGTGTGTGTGGATGTGTGTGTTGATTTGTGATGTATGTGTGTGGTTATGAATGTTATAATGTGTGTGTTTTAGCGAGTGTTTGTGTAGTGAGTAGTGTGTGTGTGTGTGTGTGTGTGGTGTGATGTGTGTGTGTGTTGTGTGTGTGTAGTGTGCAGTGCGTGCGAAACATGGTTTCCTGCGGTTGCTGTGGGCTTCCTTCTCAGTATGTTGTGTTGGCGTGCGTGGCCTTCCTGCGATTATGCGTGACTATGCGTTGTGTTTGTGTGTTATGTTAAGGTATATTGGTGTGTGTGTGTGTGTGGGTTTTGGGTGTGTGTGTGTGTGTGTGTTTTCACGCGTGCATGCATACGTAGGGACATGTAAAGTGCATGCTTGCATGCTGTGTGTATGTATGTGTTACATTAAGGACAAACCGCGGAACTACTACTTGCATCAACTTACACACCAACACCACCACCACCACCACCACCACCACCACCACCTCTACTACCACCACCATCCACCACCACCAACCACCACACCACCACACCACTTACAACGAAAAACAGTCCCACACCAAATTCCACGTTTGGGTTGTTTAGTGTTTTCTGTGCGGGAGCCCGTCACATGTTGTTTTATGTCTTGTCTGTGTGGCTGCCTTGGTACACCTCCAAGCACGCTGTATCCAGTGGTATTGGCCACCTGGTTGGATTCCGGTCTCCGCTGTCCGCTCTCGTGTTGGTAGTGTGTTGGTTATGGCTGCAGAGTGAATTTCTTTCGCTGGCTAGGGAAGTTGTGATGTCTGGGCGGCTTGGAGTAAATGAAAGACTGATAGCGCAGGCGGCTAGGGGGACTGAGTCCTTCTACTTGCGGTTGTGGTGGGTTGTTGGTTGTTGTTGGTTGTTGTTGTTGTGGTTGTTGTTGGTTGTGGGTCGGCGCTTCCGCGTCCCGCGACCCTCTTCTCTCCTCCTCGTCGTTGTTGTTGTTTGTTTGTTTGTTTGTTGCTTGTTGTTTGTTGTTGTTCTAGTTTTCTTGTTCTTCTGGTTCTCTTGTCTCTTCTTTATTGTTCTTGTATTCTTGTTCTTTGTTCTTGTTCTTGTGCTTCTTCTTCTTCTTCATCTCCTCATCATCATCTTCATCTTCTTCTTCTTTGCATTTTCTTCAGCTTCTTTGCATTCTTTTCTTTCTTGTTCTTCTTGTTCTTTCTTGTTACTCCCTTCTTCTTCTTCTTCTTATTCTTCTTCTTCTTTTCTTCTTCTTATATTCTTCATTCTTGTTTGGATTCCTCTTCTTTGAAATTCTTTTTCTTCCTTTCTTCGACGTTCAATCGTAAGACTTGACTAGTGTTACGTTGTAAGAGCAAAAAGGCGCTTGCGGTGCCGTTATACGCTGTCAGTTCAGGCCCAGCACAACAGTTTTACATCAACACCTTGCTTTGAAGTGTTTTAATTGTTGAAAATGTCTACATCCATGATTTAACCCAAGCTTAGACACATAATTTCTCTTTTTTTAATTAAAGAAAAGCAATATCTGAAAGCCGATCCGCAATTATTGGAATGCGGTATCATAACTGGTGAGCCAAAAAAAACCCTAAAAACAACAAACCAAAACAAAAAACACCAAACTGCGCATACGCAAAATAAACTCGCTTTACAGTTCCAGCTGAGGAAATAAACAAACATGTCGGAGTCATGGGCTGCTTTTATGGTGAGGGTACTTGAAAAGAGCTTATACAGGAGGACAACGCATCCCGTAACTTTTTGTACTTAACAGTTTATTGTGATTCTTCAGGTGGAATTAATTAATTGAGATGAGTGCGTGTTTGAGCGAACATACGGAAGCACGAAACAGAGAGACAAGATCAGGGGGGGAAAAAAAAAACAGAATAAGGGTTGGATGAAAGGAAGTTTGGTTGATAGAGGGCAACCAGTGTATATCTATATCTATATCTATATCTATATCTATTGATGGAGGAGGGGAAGGCGTTCAGAGAGGGGAGACGAGGGCAGTGGGTAGGATCGGATTGTTTTGAAAATAACTCTTTGTGTGTGGTTTATTTATTTTTTTATATTTCATTTTATTCTTTTATATTTATTTATTCTTTTATATCGAGGATAATGGAATAAGCACTGATGTGCTTTTTTTTTTAACATCCAGTCCCTGTGTGTAGTGCGGTTTTGTAAATTTTGTCATTCTGTTCCCACCGGCACACTGTGCCCTTCTACGCTTACGAAAAGTGGGAACAGGATTTTTTAAGTGTGCGCAAGTTGTTCTGTATGCGCTCGCTCACGGGGCCTCGGTTTATAGTCTCATTCGAAGGACTTTTGGGGAGGTGTGGAGTCTGCGCTGATGCGTGAACTCCAGGGGTAAATATCCCTTGACCGGGAATCGAACCCTGGCCGTCAGATTGCGAGCGCAATGTTCTAACCACAGTTATCCCGTCCCGTCTGTGTGTGTGTATGTATGTATGTGTGCGTGTGTGTGTGTGTGTGTGTGTGTGTGTGTGTGTGTGTGTGTGTGTGTTTGTGTGATGTGTGTGTGTGTGTCTGTGTGTGTTTGTGTGTGTGAGTGTTGTTGGTTGTTGTTGTGGTTGCTAATGCTTGTGAGCTAACATTGTGCTTAGATTGATGAATGATGATGATGTTGATAATGACGAAGAAGAAAAGAAGAAGAAGAAGAAGCTAAGAAGGAGAGAAGGAGAGAGCGAGAAGAAGAAGAACAAGAAGAAGAAGATGTGATGATGATGATAGATTGAAGATTAAAATTTGATATTACTGCTGCTTAGAAATGGTGGACTGTTGTTTTGCTTCTGCTTCTGCTTCTGCTGCTGCTGTTACTGCTGCTGTTGCTGTTTTTAAGACTCAGCACCTGTGACAAACTCTGTATTTCTCTGTTTTGTGTGAGTGTGTGTGTGTGTGGTGTTGTGTGTGTGTGTGTGTGTGGTGCGTGAGTGCGTGAGTGTGGCGGTGCGTGCCTGTGTGTGTGTGTGTGGGTGTATGTGTTGTGTGCATGTGTAAGTGCATGAGTGTTAGGGTTTGTGCGTGTCTGTGTGTTGTGTGTGTATGTGGGTGCACAGGTTCGTGTGTGCCTGCTCTTTTTGCGAGTGCATTATTTGCGCATCGTGGCGTGTGAATGGGTGTGGTGTGTGTGTTGCGAGTGTGTTTATGTATGTGTGTAAGTGTGATGTGTGTGTATGTGTGCAGGTGTGTGTAAGTGTGCTTGCGTGCGGTGGTGTTGTGCGTGTGTGATATGTATGTTATTATTTTTTTGTAACACACATCTATTCTATCTATCTATTCTATCTATCTATTTATCTTTCTTTAGATCTTTCTATCTATCTAAACTATCTTATCTATACTATCTATCTATCTATCATCTATCAATCGATCTATCTACCTACTCTCTCTGTCTGTCTGGTGTCTGTCTGTCTGTCTATCTATCTTATCTATAAAAAAAAAAAATTATGTTCTTTCAGACAGTTCGGCCAATAGAGCCGGGAGCTATCCGGTTTCTGTTGCGTTAAGCGAAACTGAGGTTTTCACCACCCCTGTGACAGGGACACTATCTGTCGCCAGATACTTCCCCTGCTGTGTGAGTACCACTTGTTCACCTGGGGTGGGTGAGGAAATTGGGTAGAGGTCTTTCCCTAGGACACAACACCGAGCCGAGCGGGGAACGAACCCGCGGACCTCTTTGATCACGAGTTGACGCCTAAACCACTCGACCACGGTGCCTCATCCTATATATTCCGTCTATCTATCTATCTATCTATTCTATTATATATCTTTATCTATTATCTATTACCTATCTACCTATCTTTCTATCTACCTTCCTACCTACCTACCTACCTACCTACCTACATACCTACCTACCTACCTATCTACTCCTTACCTATCTACTTCCTTTCTACCTATCTACCATATCTATCTATCTATCGTCTATATTGTGTGTGTGTGTGTTGTTATGTTGTGTGTGTGTGTGGTGTGTGTGTGTTGTCGTGTGTGTGTGTGTGTGCAGGGGTTCTAACAATTGCTTCGGGTCACGGCAGCCAAGGTGCAGCAAGGGCTGAGAGTGAAGACCATGATACGAGAGGAGTACAACAAGCTGGGGACCCATCTCGTCAGTGGGCACTCTCCTTCTTGTTTTGTATTATTGTTCATCCTTTTTTTCGTTCATTTTTTTCCCAATACGCTTTGAGTCAGGTAAATCTTCTCTGCGTGAAATTCGGATTGACTCACTTCCTGGGAGGAGAGCGCGTCGGCCACAAGATCAGCGGCCACCCCACTCTGCGTGCCATCTTTTTTTCAGAAGTTTTGATCATCCTGTGCCAAGTAAAATAGGGATTGTGTTATTGTAGTAGTCTAATTGTGGGTGAAGTGTTTGGTTCTGGAATATATCATTGATTATAAAGTGAAAGGATGTCCCATTAAACCTATAAGGTCGTTGGGGAGCGAGGCTGTCGATGACCTCAATTCTCTAGGTGCCAGCCAAGTATTGAGGTTGCGCCATCTCCTCTCCCTCGCGCTTTACCTTCCTGACCCAAAGAGGCATGTACCCATTTTCAGTTGGGTGAACTGGGGACTGTACTGAATCCACGGCGCACAAAAGGTCAACCAATCCAACTGGGTTACCACGCTAAACACTACAATTTGTCTCAGCCAACTGCTTGACTTTATAAATTATATATATATTATATATATATATTATATTTATATAGTGTTATGCGTGATTACCCCAGTTGGTGGGTGACCATTTGCCGTCTTGGCTTCAGTATATATCTCTTCTTCTCAACATCCTTGGTCGGGACGACCGTTGGGGTTCCCGCCAGGATGCTGCAAGTGAGACGCCAAATGTTCTGTCCTGGGGCTGCTTTTCTGAGGTTTGGTACAGTGAGGCGTTTCCCACTCCTTGATGTTGGATATCCAGCTTGTTGCGTGTGGTCCCTGCTTCCTTGCTCCTTCCAACCTATTCCCTGCAGAGGGACAGTCTTTGACTGGCTTGTTATGCTCTTGTTGTGTGGCCAAAACCATTTCAGTTTCCTCCGTTTGACTGTATTAGCAAGGGTTCTTGTTTGCCAGCCAGTACCTCGATCTGATATGCCAGAGTAGTCGTTGGTTTTACGGTTCTCTGTGGTGGATGATCAGGATCTGCATGGGGCATTCATCGCAAAGGCTTGATGCGACGTTCTAAATCGGCAGTGAGTGTCCATGCTTTCAAGGCTGTACAAGGGATGATATGTGACAGAGTGCCTTGTAGAGTCTGACCTTAGTGGTGGGTTTCTGATGTTATGGGTTTCTTCACACTTTCGCAAGCTTAGTCATGGAGGATGAGTGTCCAGAAGTCAGATCTTCACCTCCTTGTGTGCTGCGTCCTTCTTTGGTGTTGACTGCTCCAAGGTAATTGAAAGTTTTCCACTCCTCTAATGTCTCGCCCTCACTTGATGCTGGTGGGAGGTGGTCGGTGTGGTACTGTTCACTGGATCTTGCTCTTTTCGTGCTGATCTCCCATTACCGTGGGCATTGGATGATGATTTCCAGTTGGTGGTGTGATCCTGGCAGATCTTCACTGCGACCCAATTGTGGATTTCAATATCGTCGGCGATTCGAAGATTGCGACTGGCCTTCCTCCTATTGTGATTGTGGTCTTGAAGTCAAGGGAGGCTCCTGCATGATGTTCTCCAGGGAAACGTTGAAAGAAACGGGGGATAGGGGGCAGCCTTGTCCGAACTCCAACTGAAGTCCGGAAGAACTCTCCGATTTGTCTCCACCCATGAGGATTCTGCGCTGTGGAGCTGTCATGACAGCGCATGGATGACTTCGTATCAGGTCCTCGTCGAAGCTATTAGTCTCTCTTGACTTTGCCCAAAACAGAGCTTCTTGCCACTCGGTCGAAGTCCTTCTTGAGTCAATGAATGGAGACTGCAAGGAGGCACCAGTGTGTGTGTGGTTTATTGTGTGTGTGTGTATGTGTGTTTGTGTGTGTGTCTTATGTGTGTGTGTGTGTGTGTGTATGTGTGTGTGTGTATGTTTGTTTGTGGTATGTATGTATGTATGCACACAATGGCCTACTCTTCGAAACGTGGAGCAGGTTTTAACGTGTGCGCGAGATGTTTTTGCAACGCGTACGCACACGGGAACTGGGTGTGTAAATCTTGTTGGTGATGGTGGTGGTTGGTGATGATGATGATGGTGGTGGTGGTGGTGATGATGATGGTGATATTAATGTTGTTGATAATAGTAGTAAGATGAAGAACGACGATAAATTAATTGTGGTGGGTGCATGATAATGATGATGATTATGATGAGGACGGTGGTGGTGGTTTAGTGATGATGATAATGGTGAGATGATGATGGCGGTGATGTTAATGACGGACGACTGAGATGATGTGATGATGATGGATTTGCGATGGTGACGACGACGACGCTGATAATAATGGCGTGGTGGTAGGGATGGTGATGATGTTGATGGTGACATTGATGATGTATGGTGATGAAGACGATGATGTGATGATGACGACGACGATTGATGATGAAGACGATGCTGATCAGACGGACGTATGATGATGGTTTGAGTGATGACAATGATGATGATGACAAATATGATGATGACGTGTTGATGAATATGATGTCGATGATGATGATGTGTGGCTTGTTCAGTTTTGCGGAGGAGAGCAGTCCTGTGTTTTTCACTCTGCTGGTTGCGCTGTGATAACACGAGACCTGGGGGGAGTAGGGGGGTGGGGGGACCTGATTTGAAAAAGTAAGTAACAGAGACGAGATGTAGTGAGAGAGAGAGATTTGAGGGAGAGAGAGAGAGAGAGAGAGAGAGAGATGATTGGTGATGGGTGGATGTGATGGTGATAGTTGATGGAATGGTTTGATGGATGATGATGATGATGATGGTGATGTTGATGATGATTGTGATGATGATGGTGGGGGTGATGTGGTGTGATGATTTGTATGTTCACACGTAAACAGCTGCAGAGAGAGACAGAAACAAGATACAGAGTGACAGAGACAGAGAGAGAGACAAAGACAGACAGAGTGAGAGAGAGAGTAGGAGAGAAAGGAAAGAGAGAGAGAGAGAGATGATAGCGGAGTGAGAGAGGAGAGAGGAGAGACTGAGAGAGAGAGAGACAGAAGGAGGAGACAGAGTAGAGAGGAGAGAAAGAGATGAGAGAGAGAGTGTGAAGAGAGAGAGATGAGAGAAGAGGGAGAGAGACGAGAGAGAGAGAAGGGAGATGGAGAGAGAGAGAGGAGAGAGGAGAGTGAGTGTGACCTTGATAATGACAAGTTCTTTTATTTCGAGGATAATAATTTAAGGCTCTCGTGCTTTTTTACATCCATTCCCCACCCGTATGGGTGCATTTCGACAGACAGACGAGTCAGGGAAATCGTGTGTTTTGTGTGTCTGAAAGTTGTTTTTTTTTAATTAAAAATGTTTATTCTTCTTCAAGTACAGGGTCTGTTGCAGGGAATCGGCGATCTGCCCTTCCATTCCTCTCTGTCTGTTCAGTTCTCCTGATGCGTTCATTTGTTGGGGGATTCTTTACTCCGTTGCAGTAGCTATTCAGACTGTCTGTGTATTTTGTGCGTTTATGTCTTCCTCTGTATTTGTTACATCAAAATCTTTCCACTAATATTTGCTTTTTCTATTCCCTTCAGCTTTGTGTATGTGCTCAAAAAAATTGTAGTTGTCTTTTTTCTTATGTTGTGAGTAGGGATTCTTTGTACCCGGCTTCATTACATTTTTCGTTTGACTATTTTAGTCATGATATTCTCAAAATTCTCTGATATATCCACATTTTTGCTGCTTACAAGTCTTCTTTCGAGGTCTTTTGTCAGCGTCCAGCATTCACTTCCGTAAGATGGATGGACCATCTGCAGGCTTTTTTAGAGTGCTTGATTTTGGTGCTGGTCTTATATTTCTGTTGGTAAAGATGGGCTTCATTTTGGTGAATGTGGTCTTTAGACAAGCGATTCTCCGTCTTTTTTTTGGCGTCTGGACGTTTTTGTGAAGCCCAAGTATTTAAGGTGCAATAACTGGTTTTATTTTTCACCTTTGACATTTAATGGTTACATACAGGCATGTCTGACTGTTTTGAGATTTCCATGCACTCAGTCTTCTTTGCTTCAAGTTGGAGTCCTTTGTTTTCACTTTCGTTTGTGACTGTGTAAGGATTTTTTGTGTTTTTCCTCCGAGGTCAGCAATTTTGCCACTGTGTCATCCGCATTTCTTAGATTGTTTATGTTGTGACCCTCCTTCTTTGACATTCATGCTGCTTATGTTAAGTAGAAGAGTATCATTATCGCTGTATGATATTGAAGAGGTTCTGGAGAATAAATGCAGCCCTGCCTCACTCCCCTTACAGATCGTCTGTATCACTGCAGTCATTTCACTTTATTTGCAAGCTTCTTGTTCCAGTACAAGTTATGATCACTCTAAGATCTTTTCCATACAGTAATGTCTTAGTAAAATGTCGAACAGATCTGAATGTATTACTTTGTTCAATGCCTTATGAATAGTCAATGAAGCTGAGGTACAAGTCCTTTTGTACTCTAGCGCCTTTCCATGAGGGTTCAGGGCAAAGAAGGCATTTTGGTTCTTTTATCTGCCAAAAACAAGATTTATGACTGTTTAATTGGACGGTTACAATTCCCCATTACACATGTGTCTTGCTGCATTGCATTACATTTGCATTGCACTGTTCCTTTGTGTTGTATAAATGATCCATCCCGGCATAGTCACTTGTTCAATCCTGACCCTCTTTTTCCCTATGAGAGCAACGCAGCACAACAGTCTGTTCCAATTATGCTTGTCTGCCATGGTTCTTTTCTTTGGTTGTCCTTTTGCGTTCTTCGGCTTAGAACTACCCGGAGTTCACTAATGGTTGTTTGTTTGGGTTTTATTTTTGCATGCGGAATGATGATGATAGTGATTATGATAGTGATGATGATGGTCCATGAAGATGATTGCTGATGATGCTGCTGCTGCTGAGATGGATGATGGTTGTGGTGACGGATGATTTCGGACGACGTCGACGACGTTGATGATGATGTTGATGATACGACGACAACGATGATGACGACAACAACGACGCGATGATGATGGTGGTGGTGATGATGATGACGACGACGAAGAGAATGATGATGATGGTTGGTGGTGTTGATGGTGATGATACACGTCGTGATGGTGATGTTTGATGATGAGTGATGATGATGATAACGATGACGGACGACGACGATGAATGTGGTGGTGGTGGTGGGGGTGTTGGTGGTGGTGTTGTGGTGGTCGTCGGTGGTGGTGATGATGATGATGCTGATGATGAGTGATGGTGAGGTGATGATTGATAAGATAAAATATTGGATTCAAAAATTAAAAGGAAATATAGGGGGAAGTGTGTGGATGGGTTGGGTTCTCTTTAACACTTAATCTTGACTTGGAATTCTCCTCATTCCAAGAGAGGCAAAGTGTGGCGATCGGGTCTGAATGCTAACTCCGGGGAAAGTGTTTCCCCCTTCTAACAGTGGTGGTGGTGATGATGACGATAATGGTGACCGACCAACGAAAACATCGATGCGACGACGGACAATGATCATGACATCAGTAGACGTGGAGAGAAAAACGCAACCCACGCCAGTAATTATGGTCTGTTTTGCGAGACTGAGTGGTAGCGGACTCCAGCCAGCTTGGTCATAGGGTTCTGCCTCTTTTATTCCCCTCCAACAACCCTTTCGGAGGACGGCCCCCGCCCCTCCGAGAGCTACAGCGTAGATAGCTTCTGGTTTTCGAAATGGCCAAGGTAAGATCAGTATCGTTCGTCATCAGCAAATTATTGCTGTGGTGGTGGTGGTTGGTCGGTGGTGGTGGATGGTGGTGGCCGGCGGTGGTGGTGGTAGGTTGAGTGGTGGATGGTTGTTGGTGGTGGTGGTGGTGGTGGTGGTGCTGGTGTGGTGGTGGTGGTGGTGGTGGTGGATGTGTTGTGGTGGTGGTGGTGCTGGTGGTGGTGGTTGTAGGTGGTGGTGGTGGTGGGTGGGGTGGGGATCGGTGGTGGTGGAGGTGGTGGTGCTGGTGTGGTGGTGGTGAGGGTGGTGGTGGTGGTGATGGTGGTGGTGGTGGTGTGGTGGTGGTGTGGTGGTGGTGGTGGTGGTGGTGGTGGTGATGGTGGTGGTTGGTGGTTGTGTGCTTCTTCGGCTTGACCATTCTGGGCAGTGAGGAGTGGAGTGTGTGTGTGTGTGTGTGTGTGTGTGTTTGTTGTTTGGGGGATGGTTTTATTTGTGTGTGTGTGTTTGTATGTATGTTCTGTGTGTGTGTGTGTTTGTGGGTGTGGGTGTCTTTGGTGTGTGTGTGTGTGTGTGTGTGTGTGTTTGTGTTTTATTAAAAAATTTATTATATTCTTTATATCGGGATAGGGGACGGGATAGCTCGTTGGTCGCAAAGCACTCGCTTTCCACCAGCTCTAGGTTAAAGCAGCGGTCGAGCTGTTTGGTTACAGTTGGATGGGTGACCGTTTGCGCGCCTTGCTTCAGTTACAGTTCCCCAGTTCCCCCTGATGTAAAGGATTACCTGCCCTCTTTAGGGTCAGGGGAAGGTAAAGCAGCGATGGAGAGGAGATGTGCACCGCCCGCAATATGCTGGCCTAGAGAAGTGAGGTCTCGACGCCTCGCTCCCTACGACATTTATGGTTATGGGGACCTCCTTTTACCTATACTTTACCTATCGGGGATATGGAATAAGCATCTTATGTGCGTTTTTTTCATCCAGTACTTGTGTATGCGGTTTTGTAAATTGTCATCTGTTTCCTCCGGCACACATGGCCTACTCTTACCGAAAAGCGGGAACGGGTTTTAACGTGTGCGCAAGATGTTCTGCGTGTGTTTGTGGTGGGGAGGGGGGGTGTTCAACCAAAAGTATGCACATTGATCATTTTCTCAAAATCCGCTAGGAATCGATGTATCTCTCTCTCTATCTGTCTGTCTGTCGGTCTGTCTGTCTGTCTAGTAGCTAGCTATATATCTTTATGTGTATGTGTTTGGTGTGTTGTACTATCTACCCTATATACAGGTTACAAGTGAGATTGTAGTATTACACCGGGTGGAAGTTGCGTGTAGGCCTCTTTTCGAGTACTGGCCATTCAGACAGCCATACTTCGACTTCCGAGGTTTTTTTTTCCAATATGTTGGATCAGAGTGTTTAGTTGTCATGCTTTGTCGTTGTTGAATACAATCTAGCTTAAATTCTTAAACATAACAAACTCACAACCCGAACGCCGAAATAATGGACAGAACATGTGACATGTTACCCAGGTTGTCTATCTTCTTCGACGTCGTTTTGGGGGAACGCGCTGACAGCAACTACGCTCTCCGTTTGATGAGCGAAAAATGCCGTCACGCTGCCGTTTGCACACCTGACAAGTCAGGCCCAGCGCATCCGACGTCGGCCATAAGAGAGAATTTGTTATTCTGGTATGCCTTTCTGGATAAAAAGGCGGGAGAATTGAACCAAGAAAGCAGAAAATAGACAAGAAGGAGGGGTCTGGAAGTAATAAGGAACAAGGAGAGAACAAAGAGGAATATAGAAAAGAGGATAATTTCTAGCAGTTAACTTCCAGATGGTGGGGATTCTATTAATACTGACAGGCCACGGCAATTCCCACGGGAGTAGTTGTCTCAGGCGTGCAATATCAAAGATTGGCTCAGTGGTCAGAGCTCTCCGCTTTCTCCAAAGCCAAGGTTAAGCAGCATCGAGCGTGGTTACCCCTGGGATGGCTGTGACAGATGCGGCCCCTTGGCTTCCAGTTCAAGTTGCCCCTGTTCACCCAGATGTATCTGAGTCAGTGAGGTGACAGTCAGCGAGGATGATGGGTGCGACCTCATATGCTGGTCACTGAAGAAGCTAATGTCTCTGGACGCCTCGCTCCCTACGACACATAGTTATGGGAACTTGTACCTTTTTTACCACTCAAAAAAGGAGACAGAATAGCATGTCTGCTCATTGTTGTCCGGGAAATTTACAAATATACTACATAATCCTTGTTTGTTTCATGGCCATCATTGTCGAGATTCGAGGTCCCCGCGACCCATGCAAAATGTGTGTGTGTGTGTGGTGTGTGTGTTATGTGGTATGTGTGTGTGGTAATGTGTGTGTGTTGTGTGTGTGTGTGTGTGTGTGTGATGTGTGTGTGTGTGTGTGGTCATGTGTATGTGGGTGTATGTGAATGTCATGTTGTGTTGTGGTTATGTGTGTGTTCTATATTTTATTTTATTTTATTGAAACTTTAAGTCACGAGATTTATCTGCGATGAATTTTCGGGCTGTCTCCCGGGGGACGAGCGCGTCGCCACAAGAGCAGCGCCACCTTTTTCTAAAAAAAGGAATGTGTGTGTGTGTGTGTGTGTGTGTGTGTGTGTGTCGTGTGTGAGTGTGTTGTGCGTGCGTGTGTGTGTGTGTGTGGGTGTGTGTGTGTGTGTGTGTGTGTGTGTGTGTGCTGAATAGAGGAATCGCCAGTTCATGCACGATGCTGACTGGTCTGGACGTTCACTCTAAGAGGCCTGGTCTCTCTTCTGCTGCTGGGCGGAGGCTTTGCTCTGTATGACGGCTGCGAGGTTGAGCAGTGGCCTGCAGACCTTCTTCTGTGATTTCTCCATTTCATTAACATAACAACAACAACAACATATATAATAATATATGTATGAAATTTTATAGCGCTGCATTTGTTAAGCATGAAATCAAAGCGCATCAGATGGCTTTTTTTTCATTTTTTAAATTTTTTTATTATTGCGTGTATTGCGGTTTTGTAAATTTTGTCATGTTCCCACCGGCACCACAATGCCTACTCTTTCAATAGACGGATCTCGGATTTTTTAACGTGGTGCGCAAGCTGTTCTGCGGCGTTCGCACACGGGGGCCTCGGTTTATAGTCTCCTCGAAGGATTAACGCTCAAGCAGTTAGTTTGAAGGTCTGGGTAGGTTAGGTAGGTAGGTGGGTGGGTAGGAAGGCAGGCAGGTAGGAAGGTAGGTTGATAGGTTACGTTAGGGAGGTAGCTATTAAGCAGGTACTTAGGTGGAGAAGGTATTGATGGATGGATGGTTAGGTGTATTGGTCGATTGTATTTGTGTCTGTATAGTTTCTTAAATGAAACACAGATCTTTCTGTGTGATATCGGGCTGCTCACCCAGGGAGGGGGAGAGACGAGAGAGCGAGATGGACGAGAGAGAGAGAGGAGTAGAGGACGAGAGATTAGACGAGAGAGAGAGAGACGAGAGAGAGAGAGCGAAGCGTGTGTGTGTGGATTAATTGATATTGGTTAGTTTATATAGATCATAGATGGATAGATAGATAAATAGTGGATTATATTGATAGTACAGACGCATACACAGAGAGATAGACAAGTAGAAAGATAGGTAGATATGTTGGTAGCTTGGACAGATAGTGAAAAAAGACAGATAGATGATTTAAAAATATTATAAGTTTGTAGTTGAAGCAAATGCGTATATATATATGGGTGCTGGCTTGCGTTTGTCAGTTTTGTTTGTGGGTGTGTGTGTTTGTTGCGCGCGCGCGCGCGGTGGTGGTATTTATTCTAAAGTGCGTGCGTGCGCGCGCGTGTGTGTGTGTGTGTGTGTTGTGTGTTGTGTGTGGTGGGTGTGTGTGTGTGCGGTTTGCGTTCGTGCTGTGTGTGCCTCATGTGTAAGTGTGTAAACGGGGTTGGTGGGGATACTGGGTGTTTCAATATCGTGCTTATGTGTGTGGAATTTTAACATGAGTTTTATCCTTTCCGTGATAAATGATTTTTTTGTATTTTTTGTTCTTAGTACATATGGCTTATAAACCGACATGAAATTCGTTTGTTTATCATGATGGAAATATGGTATTGGTTATGTTCGGATAGCGCAGTGGCCCCGTAGCAACTCGCTTCCCCCCAGCACAATTTAAGCTGCGTCGAGCTGGGTTACCCAGTTGGAGGGGTGACCGTTTGTGCGCCTTGGCTTCAGTCACAGACCTCCCAGTTCACCCAGATTGTCCAATGATACCTGCCTCTGTTGGGTCAGGGATGGTAAAGCAGCGAGGGAGAGGAGATGGGCGCCGCCCTCAACATAGGATGCCCCTTCCGGAAAATTTCCGGGGCTAAATGTGACCTATTCGCTACAACCCGGATTACTTTCCGGGGTGTCGAACAAAAGGTAGACACCAGCTTCCCTAGACTAATTTTAAAGGGAAAAAGAACTCCAAAATATTTGTGGTGATCACTCTCTGTTGCTTCTGCAAAATCCAGTGCAAAACTAGTGGCAAAAACGATAGTTTTTTAGCTCGCATTTTGTGTTTTTTATGCATGGACTGATTGGGGAGTTTCTGGTTCTAAATGGTGACACGTCGAGTTGAAGGCAATCCAACTAACATTATACGTGTAATAAGAAGCAAATAAACTTTTGATTTACACGACAGTGATGAAAATGATGTGTATGATTCAGGAGATCGTGCATTTAAAAAAATTATGGAATGTGTTTGGGCGCTGGACTTTGTTTGACGTTATTGAGATGGGGGTACTCAGAATGATGTGGTGATGAAGATAAGCGTAATTATTTTACGATTTTGTTTACATTTTAAATTTATTTCGCAGTGGAATGCACTGAAATATCAATTGAGCTTGCTGGGAAGCAATCTTACGATATATATATTATATATATATTTTTTATATTATTATTATATAGAGTATATATATATTACTGTCATTGGGTTGACTATCAGGATTCTTCAGGCAGTAATTTCTGAGTAAGAGGGATATGAAACTTAGCAAGTGGTTATATAGAATATTATTCCCCGGGATATTAGGGTGCACTTGATGGGCAGTTAAGAGTAAATTTGCTGGTCCCCTAGAAGAAGTGAAGTCTCAGACGCCTCGTCTCTCATAGTTATGGGACACTGTACCTTTTATTTAATATCGCAGGCCACATTCATAAAGATGTGTGTGCGTGCGTGCGTGTGTTTGTATGTGGGAGGGGAAGGGTCTGTCTGTCTGTCTGTCTTCGCGCGTGTTTTCGTGTGCGCGGCTAGTGTGTGTTTGCGTGCGCTCTTTGCACTTTGCCGGCAGGATGTGTGTGTACGTGATGTGTGTGTGTGTGTGGGTGTGTGTGCGTGCGATGGTGTGTGTTCGCGCACGCGTGCTTGGTGTGTGTGTTTTTTATTGTGATGCGCGTGCTTTCGTGAGAGTGTGTGTGCATGTCATGACTGCACTTCAATCTCCGGATAACAACACTACTTTCCCCAAACTTTTAGACCGATCCAAACTATTATCTTATCTATCTATCTATTCTATCTTTATATCTATCTATCTATCTTTATCTATCTATCAGTCTGTCTGTCTGTCTGTCTATATATCTATCTATCTTATCTATCTTTCTATCGATCTATCTATCTATCTATTTTCTATCTATCTATCTATCTTTTATTATTATCTATAATAATCTGATGTATCTGCACTGTTTGTCTGTCTGCGTGGGCGGGGACTAGTGTAAAAAAGGCACAAGGGTGCGTATTCAATATCCTCAGATAAAGAATTTGTCATGGGCATTGTCTGTTTTTATTATATTTTCTATTTCTTTATTTTTTATTCCGAGGATAATGAATAAGCCCTCATCTGCTTTTTTTTACATCCAGTCCCCGTTGTGTATGCAGTTTTGTCAATTTTGTCATCCGTTCCTTCCGGCACAAAATGGCCTACTCTTCCCGAAAAAATGCGGAACGGGTTTTAACGTTGTGCGCAAGATCTTCTGCGTGCATTCGCACACGGGACCTCGGTTTTTAGTCTCAACCGAAGGACTTTTTGGGGAGAGTAGAGTCGGCTTTGTGTAACTCTAGAAGAAAAAAAAATTATTCTCTTGAACGGTATCAAACCAGGGTCAGCAGATCATGAATACATCACTTGACCACCAGGCTAATCCATCGTCTGTCTGTCTGTGTTTCTGCCAGGTGTCGGGATTGTCTCCAAGTGGATAGGCACGACAGCTGGAGGTGTTCAGCAGTATTAGACAGGTCGGCCTTGCTGCTCAGCCTTGAATACCACTGCTGCCCTTACTGAGTGTCACAGCACACCGCTATCTAATAACCTTGCTGCCCATCTCAGAGACCTGGTCAGTTTTGTATCGGATTTTTTTTTACTTTTTAGTTTTACGGTTTGGGTTTTTGGTGTTTTTTTTGGTGTTTGGTTGGTGATTGGTTGGCACTTAATGCTTGGTGGAGAAAACCCAAACTTACACATCCCCAAACCACTTAAATTTGGAGCACTTAAACACACAAAAGAATTTTTACCACCACAAACATTTAAATTTAAACCCTTTTAAACACACGAAAGAATCACCACGGGGTTTACTAAAACTCGGGCCTTTTCCGCTTGGGGGGCCACATGGAGCCCCTCTTGAAGGGGTCTTGCCCCCGGGGGACGTCCCGGGAGAGAGGGGAGGGGGAGAGAGAGGAGAGAGAAAAGGAGCGAGCGTGTGTGTGTGGTTTAAATTTAATATATGGTTATTTTATTTTAAAAACCAAAAGATGGGGATAGATAAATAGAGGGGATTTATTGAAAGTTACCGACCCCCAAAACACGGGAGAGTTAGAAAAGTAGAATTTAGGTAGATAAGTAGGAAGATGACGATAGTAAAAAAAAAGAAATAGTTAGATTTAAAATATTATAAGTTTGTATTTTGAAACCCAAAATGCGTTTTATATATATGTGGGTGGCTTGCGTGTCAGTTTGTTTTTTTTGTGTGTGGGTTTGTGCGCGCGCCCCGCGCGCTTTTGTGGGTTTTTAAAGGGTGCGTGCGTGCGCGCGCGCTGTGTGTGGGGGTTTGTGGTGTGGGGTGTTTGTGTGGGGTGGTGTGGGGTGTGGGTTTTTGTGTGGTGAGTGCCTCATGGGTAAGTGTAAAGGGGTGGGTGGGGTTTACTGTGTTTTTCCCAGCTCGTGTTTAAAGTGTGGGAATTTTTTTTAACTTTGGGTTTTTTTACCCCTTTTCCCGTGAAAAATGCTTTTTTTGTATTTATTGTTCTTAGTAATAGGGCTTATAACCGAATGAAATTCTTTTGTTTTTTAAAGTTTTGGGAAAATTTTTTGGTTTGGTAGTCGGATAGCTCAGGGGCCGTAGCACTCGCTTTCCCCCCAGCCAATTTTAAACTGCGTCGAAACGGGGTTTTCCAGTTTGGGTGGGTTTTACCCTTTGTGCGCCTTGGCTTCAGTACAGGAAACCCCCCAGTTCACCCAGCTGTCAAAGCATTTCCCGGCCCCCGTAGGGTCAGGGAAGGTAAAGGGCGAGGGAGAGGAGTGGGCCGCCCTCAACCCCCTGTGCCCCCCTCCCCGGGAAAATTTTCCGGGGAAATGTGCACCCTTACGCCCAAAACCCGGAAAATTTCCGGGGGGGTCGAAACCCAAAATAGACAAACCGGGTTTTCCCTTTACTACAATTTTAAGGGGGGGAAAAAAAAACTCCAAAATTAAGGGGGGGATCATCCCCCTGTTGCTTAAACAAAATCCCGCCCGCCCAAAAAAAGTTGGCAAAAACGATTTGTTTTTTAGCTTTGATTTTGTGTTTTTTTTGCATGACTGCTTGGGGGGTTCTGGTTTAAAAAAGGGTGACACGTCTTGTTGAAAGGGATCAAATAAAATTTTTTACTGCTGTAAAGAAGCAAATAAAATTTTTGATTTACCCGACAGTGATGAAAACGAGGTGTATGATTCAGGAGATCGTGCATTTAAAAAAAAAAAAAATAGTTTTGGGCTGGTTATTTTTGGGCCCGTTTTGGAGGGGGGGGTACTCGGGAATGAAGTGGTGAGGGAAGAAAGCTTTAATTTTTTTTTCGAATTTTTTTACTTTTTTAAATATTTTTTCGCAGGGGGAAAGCACTGAAATTCAATTTGAGCTTCCCTGGAAGAAATTTCTACGTTTATATCTTATATATATATAATAATATTTTAAAATTATAATATTATTTATAATATTTTATATATATATACTGTCTTTGGGGGTGACTATCAGGATTTTTAAAGGCAGTTTTTTCGGGAGTAAGGGGATATGAAAAATAGCATTTGGTAAAAAAGAATTTTATTCCCGGGTTATGGGGTTTTTGACTTGAAATTTGGCATTTAAGAGGTCAAAATGTTTGGCCCCCTGGGAAAAGGGGAAGTCTCAGACCCCTCGTTTTCCTCAAAAGGTTATGGGACACCTTTACCTTTTTTTTAAATTTTTGCAGGCACACCCCAAAAAGTGTGTGTGCTTTGCGGTTTTCGTGTGTTTTTATGGGGAGGGGAAGGGTCTGTCTGTCTGTCTGTTTCGCACGTGGTTTCCCTGTGCGCGGTGTGGGTTTTTGGGCGCTCGTGCCTTTGCCTGCAGTCATGTGTGTGTACGTGATGTGTGTGTGTGTGTGTGTGTTTTGTGCCCTTTCGAGTGTGGTGTGTTCCCCGCAAAGCGTGCATGTGTGTGTGTGTGTGTGCGGTGAGAGGGGTGTGTGCATGTCATGCCTGGCCCCTTGCATTCTCCCGGGTAACAAAAACTACCTTTTTCCCCCAAAATTTTTTTGACCGATCCAATATTATTTATCTATTTTTCTATCTTTTTTATCTATCTATCTATCTAACTTTTATCTATCTATCTATCTATCTATTATCTTTATCTTTCTGTCCCTTTTGTCTATCTATCTATCTATCTATCTATCTAAATTTTTACCCATTAAACTATCTATCTTTATAAATTTATGTATTGCATGTATGTTTTTGTCTGCGTGGGCGGGGGCTGGTGTAAAAAAAGGCCCCACGGGTGGTTTTTCATTATCCCCCGAGTTTTAAAAAAATTTTTCATTGCCATTGTTGTTTTTATTTTATTTTTTTTTCTTTTTTCTTTTATTCCCAGGGGTAATGGGAATAAGCCCTCATCTGCTTTTTTTTTCATCCAGTCCCTGTTTTATGGGAGGGTTTTTTCAATTTTGTCAATCCGTTTTCCCTTTCCCCGGGGCAAAAAGGGCCCATCTTCCAAAAAAAAACGGGAAAGGGTTTTTTAAGTGTGCGCAAAATTTTTCTGCGTGCAAAACGCACCGGGCCCCCGGTTTTTTTTGTCTCAACCGAAGGGGCTTTTTGGGGAGAAATAGAGTCGGCTTTGATGTTAACTAAGAAAAAAAAAAAATTTCTTGAACGAGAATCAAAACCAGGGTCCGAGATCATGAATACACAATCTTTACCACCAGGGTATCCCATCCGTTTTTGTCTGTCTGTGTTTTGGGCCCGGTTTTCGGGATTTTTTCCAAGTGGATAGGGACGCGGGAGGTGTTCCGCAGTTTTAGACAAGGTGGCATGCTGTCATCCTCTGGATACCCCTGCAGCCCTTTCTGAGGGCCCAGGGAACACCGCTATTCCTTTCCCCTTGCTGCCCATTATCAGAGCCTGGTCCGTTTTGTATCGGTTTTTTTTTTTTTTACGTTTTACGGTTGGGTTTTTTGGTTGTGTTTGGGGTTTGGTGATTGGTTGGGTTGGGATGGGGTTGGGTTTTTTTATTTGGTTTGGGTTTTTTTGGTGGTTGGGTTGTTTGGGGTTGGTTGGTTTGTTTTGGGTTTGGTTGGTTGGGTTTTATGGGGTTTGGGGGGGGGGTGGGTTGGCTAGTTTGGTTGATTTTGGGTTGGGTTTGGGGTTTGGGTTTGGGGGGCTAGTTGGTTTTGGGTGGGTGGGGGTTGGTTGGGTTTGGGTTGGGGTTTTGGTTTTTTTGTTTGGTTGTTTTGGTTTTTGTGGGGGTTGGGTTTGGTTTGGTTGGGTTGGGGGGTTGGTTTGGGTTTTTCTGGTTGGGTTGGGTTTACTGGGTTTGGGTTGGGTTGGGTTTAGTTGGTTGGTGGGTTGGGTGTAATGTGTGTGTGGTGGAGGTGGGTTGGGGGGGGGCGGTGTGTGTATGTGTGTGTATGTTTTTTGGGTCTTGTGTTGCGTGTGGTGTTTTTTGTGTGCATCAGGGGTTTGTTTGTGGGGGTGTGTGGGGTTTGTGTGTGTGTGTGTGTGTGTGTGTGTGTGTGTGGTTTTTGGGTTGGGGAGGGGGTGGTGTTTGAAAAGATGGGGTTTTGTGATGGGGGGGGAGGGGGTTTGTTTTTGTTGTATTGGGTTTGTGGCTTTTTTGTTTTGTGCTTTGTTGTTATTGTCGTGTTATTCTGCCCCCATCAGCCAAAAATTCATCACAAGACAGTATCTTCTGCATTCCTTTTCCCCTAAGAGGGAAGGGGCGGAGGGTTTTAAGCGTTTCCTCCCAAACAAGTAAACCGTGGGTTTTTGGGGTTCGATTCGAGCCTCGCCCTTTCTTCCCGTTTGACCAAAACATCAAACGAATGTCAAGCCCTTCGGTGAGCAAAAAACCGGGGCCCCCCGGTGCGAACGCATGAGAATCTTGCCCCAACGTTAAATCCTTTTCCCGCTTTTCGAAAGAGTAGGCCTTGTGTGCCAGGGGAACGTGACAAAGTTGACAAACCCGCATACAAGGGGGACGGGATGAAAAAAAGAAAGAGTGCTTTTTTCTTACCCTTGAATAAAATTTAAAACAAAATAAATAAAAAATAAACAAAAATTGATCTGTTGAGTGATATGTGTGATGATGATGTGTAATTGTTTTGTTTCTAAAAAGGGTATTGTTTTTATTTTAAAAGGTTATTTTCCGAAACACTGTTAGTTAAAACTGCAGTTAAGTCTTCTTCTTTTCAGTTTTATTCATTAATAATATTATTTCGTGGGATATTTGGGATTCGGAAACGTAACCTTGACAAATTTCCCCCCCCTGGCCTTTTTTGCTAGTCCTGTGGCCACGCCCCCTTGTTTCGTTTTTGGCACAAAAAAAGGAACATGGTTGGTTATTTTGGGGAAACTTATGGGACTTTTTTTCCAAAAAAAAAAAAAGGTAAGGGGTGGGGGCTAGGGAACGCGCTCCCTGAAAGCAAAATTCCTGGGGAAAGGTGACTTTAAATTTTTTTGGAAAATTCCCCCCAATTGGCCCTTTGGGGGTTGGGGTGCTAGTTTTCGGGGTTTGGGGGATAAAAACAGTGTTTTTTTAAACATGTTGTTTGCGAGTAAAGAACCCACGGCAACAGAGAGTTGCCCCAGGCAAAATTCTGTAGAAGAACCCCTTCGATAGGCAAACAAATATAGTTGCGGACAGGAAAAACAAAATAAAATTTGGGGCGTGTTTGTGGCGACGTGCTCTCCCCGGGGAGAGCAGCCCGAATTTAGCAGAGAATCTCTGGTGACTTAAAGTTTTTAAAAAAAAAAAAAACCCCTTGTTTTTTTGGGGGAAATCAAAGGAAATGTATGTTTTTATTGTTGTTGAAAATTGTTGCACATATTAAAATTTTTTTGCAACTATATTTTTTGGGTTTTTAAAGAAAATTTAAATAGGAAATTTTTGGTTTAAATAACCAAACCAAAATTATTTTTATCTATCTTTTCCTTTTTTATTTCTATCTATTTTTATTATTAAATTTTCTATCTATTATCTACTTTTTCTACCTATTTTTAAAAAAGTTTTTTTTTTTCAATCATTTCTATAAGTCTCTCAACTTTGGATTTATACGTTGGACTTCTTCATCTTCAACTTTTTTCATCATCTTCATCAAACTTCCCTCATTCTCTTTTCTTTTTTTTTCTTCTTCTTTTTTCTTTTCTTTTTTTCTCTCTCTCTCTCTTTTTTCACTATCACTACTATATTTCTCATTTTTACTATACTATCTTTTTTCTCTGCTTGCTGTTCCTCCTCCTCCCCCCCTCCTCCCCCTCCCAATACTCTAACTTACTTACTTTAATTTAATTACTTTCTATCGATACTTTATCTTTTATTTACTGCTTGCTTGTTCCTCCTCCTCCCCCTCCTCTCCCCCCCTTCCCCCTTATTTAAAACTTATTTAAATCTATATACTACACTAATACTACTTCTTCTTCTTCTTTTCTTCTTCTTCTTTTCTTCTTTTCTTCTTCTTTCTTGACCTCTCCCCCTTTTTCGAATTCTTTTTTTAAATAAAAGAATTTAAATTTATATCGTTGCAGTTTCAGTAATTTTGTGGGGGGCAGGAAAGGGGAGGGTGCATGCTGTAGTAAATGCCACTGTTACCATAACCCCCTGGCCATTTGCTGCAGTGATAATGACGCCCTTTGTTTGGGGAAGGATATTATTTAATATGCTGTGAAAATTGTTGTTGGTGCTGAGGATATTGGTGCTTTTTGGGTGTTGTGATGGGGTGTGTTATTTTGGTATTTTTTTTGTTGTTGAGTTAGTTATATCCTCTCAAAAAGGGGCCCCCTGAATTCTTTTGGTTTTCAGATGTCACCCGGGAATTTGTCATGAACTCGTACTTTTCCTTTGTTTGGTGTGGCCCCCTCTTTTGGGGGGACCATCTTTGATTTTGACAACGTCCCTTCAATTTTTTTAACGTTCGCCACAACGATTGCCAAGCTGATGGGACTGTCCCCATCCGCGCCCACAAACATTGAGGGTCCCAAAAACTAGCAAAAAATTTGGACTGCAGTTGTCATGGTACAAATTGTTTAAAAAAGGAGTTTTTTTCCGTGTCAAATTTACGTCTTTCACTGGTCGATCCCAGACAGTCCCCGTTGATGAGACTATAATCCCAACAAGCCAAACATAAAACGTCCACTTTATTGGCTAAAAAGGGGGTTGACTACATGTAAAGGAAATTTAAAAACATAAAATTCTTTTCTGTACTTTTTAAAGTTAGTGTCTTTTTCGTGAATATCAAGCTGTCATCCGTTGATGAGAATCGTCCCAACCATGTCAATTGAGCCCTATTACTAGCAATGGTGACTGCATGTTACCATCCTTTATGAGTAGAATTTGAGTTTTGACATTTCTAGTAGTCCCCCCTCAAATTTACACAGATTTTGTGATGAAATATCATTATTTACATCCAGTCTTTAAATGTTCACATTGAAGTCTATATTATTTGGAAAAAAAAGTGAGGTATTTTGAGTCTCACCTGGTTTAAAACCCTTTGTCAAGTCTTTTTCACAATTATGAAATTCACCTGTGAGACAAAACCACACCCATTAATTTTTGTCTGATTTTGTTAAATGCTTTTCGATTGGTCCTGGGGTTTAATTTTTTTGATTGGTATTATCCAAGCTAAGATAGGATAAAAAACAACTGTGAACACAGGGCATTACTTAATCTTTATTTTTTTAGTTGGTTTAGTTTATCGATTTCAAGTCCCCAAAAAATTTCCCCCCTTGATCACTGTGCTGTTCTGTTTAATGTATTTCACTCGCTATTTTTGTTTTTTTTATTGATTTTTAATTTTTATCGTTTTCCCTTTTTTCATATGCATTTATACTCAATTGTGATCTTTCCTACAAATTTGGGTTTTTATATGATTCATTCGGTCTTTTTTCAGTTTTGCTTGATTCGTTTTTCCTTTTTTTTCGGAAGCCCCCATTCATATTGTTGGGGGTTGGGGTTACATTTGATTGTTCTAATTTCAGGTTTTTTACTTTCAAAAAGGGGGATGACAAAACAGAAGTATATAAAAAAGAAACATAAATTTTGGCGAAGTTGATACTGTATTTTTAGGGAATCAAACAAACGGCCAGCAAAGAAAGGGGAAGAAAAAATGCTATTGAGGTAGCTATCACGCCCCCTAGCAGGGTTTCGACCCCGTCACCCCTTTAGATGTCCGTTTAATAGCCGAAAAATTTGTGTTTTGATATTTTTCTTTTTATTTTAAAAGCTGCTTCGTGGGGTTATTCGCCAAAATGTCTTTGTTGGATAGGGGTTTAACTTTGATTCAGTCTGTATGGGGTTTACATTTAAATTTATCACACCTCATTGCGAAAATGAAGTCCAATCATTTTGGGTTTTTACTATCCGGGTTTTATTTGACTCATCTTTTGTGTAAAAACTTCCCGTGTATTTTCGCCCTTCACTGACGAACCTAAATGAAAACTGGGCATCACAAATCCCCTTTTTTATTGGGTTTTAAAAAAGCGATTTTTTGAGTTTGCCCGTGTTTATGGACATTGGGTTCCCGCTTCTTTTTCTCAGCCTGTCCCTACAAAGTAATACCCACTTTCTTAATCGTTACTTTCCATATTTTGGATCAGTGTCACTTTAGTAGACTGGGTGAAAGGAAATCACGACTCCCACGCTTTTTTTTAGGCAGATCAATTGCTGTAATTCTTGTTTTAAAATGGTAACTTCCAGGGGTTTTTTAAAGTGGTGTAAAAAAAAAAAAGAGAAACATGATTTTTTTTACGGGTGGTGGTATTCACAACGATGTTCCCAGTATTTGTTAGGTTTTTTCTTTTCAAGCAATGTGGTGTTTACAAGGGTCTGTGTGTAATCAAATTTGTGGCATAAGGTTTGTATTGAAACTATGAACAAAGGGTTTTGCTAATTTATAATTATTTAAAAAAAGAAGGTTTAAAGATGTTTTGAAAAAAATCGTGTTACAAAAAAGTGCAGTAAGAAACATTTCGGGTTATTAACTATCTGTCACAAAACCACATCATAGATGGTCGCAATGAAAAACCTCCCCACCCCTAAAAAAAATCCAAAAAAATAAAAAACCAAAAAGCCCCCAAATAAAAGCAGAAACAAAAAAACCCCAAAACCTCCCTGCAAAATGTTCCCGGTTGGTGGGGGGGGCGTTGTACTGATAAAATGCTGTTCCTTTTCGTTTGTGGCGGTGTGTGTAATCCCTGGTCTTGACGTCGCTTCGAGGTCCTTTCAGTGTGTTGTCTTCCCAGTGTTTTCCCCTGACTTCATCTTTTCTCCCCCCCAGGTTGTCCCTTTCACGTAGACATTGAAAGCGTCGATGTTTGAAATGTCTGTGTTCAGTTTTTTTTTTCCCCCAAAATCGGAATGTGGTACCTTCATTTTGAGAAAAAAACGGTTGCTGTGCAAAAATAATCTCAGATATGGTTTTAATAGAGGTTAGGCGAGGATGGAACAAAAAAAAACAAGCGTTTTGTCTTCTTGATGTGGACGGGTAGCTGATGGTTAGAGTGATGCTTTTGGGTCTGTACCGGGTTCGAATTTCGTTCAAAGGTTTTTCTTTGGAGTTGCAGCCCCTCCACTCTCCCAAAAGCCTTCAGCGAGACCAAAAACGAGGGGCCGTGTGCGAACGCAGCAGAACGTCTTTTCCCCCCAGTTTAAAATTGTTCGCAAAGGAAAAAAGTAGGCCCCTTGTGTGCTGCCCGGGGGGACGGGACAAATTTCAAAAAGTACACGCGGGACTGGATGTAAAGAATAGAAAGGGTTATTTTATATCCCCGAAATAAAGAGTAAAGTAAATACAAAAAGTTAAAAAAAAAAATGAGGGGGGGGGGGGGGGGAAGGTGTCCATGGAGTTTGTGGGATGTGTGGGAAGTTGCCCCCTTTCTCCGGTGACACGTCCAGGTGTGGAAAAAAAGTACCTTTCAATAATATGGGATCAGTGAAATGGGGGTGAAAACTTGCCGTTTTTTGGGTGAGATTCGAACCCGGAACCTTTTCTCTGCGTAGACAGGCCCCCTTAGTGTTAGGTCACCGATTGCGGGTATTAAAAGTTTAAATTTTTATATATTTAATATATTTTATATATTTTTTTTTATATTTATAATTATATTATATTAATTTTTTATATATATATAAATTTAACTGAAGCTGCAAAAAGATGGGCTTAAAAGAAATGGAAAAGAAACGCCTTGGGCAACAGGGGCACGTGACATGACTCTGTACCGGGGAAAAGAAAAAAATGATTTAACACAAGATGGTGCTCAAAGAATCGAAGTTTGTGGTTTTTGTTTTTTTAAACTGCAAAAATTTTGAATTGATATTTTGGTTTGTTTTTCATTCCTTGTGTACAAAATTGTTTTTTGGTGGAGAATAAAACTGTTTGATAATGGTGCAAAAAAAAAAATATTTAGGATTTTTGGGGGTGGAAAAAAAATTTCTTTTTTTTATAAAAAAAAATTGTTGCGTTCGTAGGTATGTATGTTTGTATGCATGAATGTTGAAATTTATGTATGTATGTTTTTGGGTTTTATGTATTTTTTGTATGTATTTTAAGAATGGTGTGTGTGTGTATGTATGTATGTATGAGTGTATGTAGTATGTAGGTAGTAGGGTTTGTATGTATGTATGTTTTATGTGTATGTATGTATGTTGTATGCATGTGTGGTGATGTATGTTTGTATTCAGGGTATTTTATTCAGGGATATGTGATAAAAATGTTTTGTGAAAACCCTGTGTGAAGCATACTATTCCAACAAGCTGAAATGTGGAGAGAAAACCCTTCCCAAAAAACGGATCTACTCTTTGGGTTTTTTTTAAAAAAAACCCGTTTTGTCTAGCAAGAATCTAGACATGGTGCCCCTTTTCTGTCTGAAAATTTTCCCCTCTGAAAAAAAGCAAGTTAGCTGAGCGGGGGTTTTCTTAAAAAAGGGGTTTCCAACACCTTAAAGCTTGAGTTTGCATTTCCGGGCAGGGGGGTTTCTTAAAAAGTGGCCCAAACCTTAAAGCCTTGAGCTTTTGCAATTTTGGCAGCTGGAGTTTTTTAAAAGAAGGATCCATCCCTTTAAAACCCTTGGGGTTTTGCGGGGGGAAAACCCCGGGCTCCCCCCCGAGTAGACTCGGGCTCGGACGCCCGTTTAAGGGGTTGTTTTTTCTTTTTTTAAACCTAAACCCAGCCCCAATTTCCCCACCCCCTTTTCAAAATTCTTTGAAATTTGGATTAAAAAACCTAGGTTACGGGGGAAAAAACAAACCCACTGCAAAAACTTTTTTGCTAAAGTTTAAAAACCCTGTTCCACTTTCCCAAAGTGTAGGCCATAATGATGTGCCCGGGGGAAAAATGATAATAGACTTTGCAATAGTTAGTCATCATTTTTTCCCCTCCCTTTCAAAACCCCTGGTTTAAAATCACAGTTCGGGGGATTTTTTTAAAAATTGGTGGGGAAGGCAACAGCAAGTAGGGCTGTATGACAAGCGGTTTTTCCGCTTACGGAATTCCCTTTATGCTTGGTTTTCAGTGATGGACTTTGACTCTCTGACTAGGGGCTTGACTCGCACAGCCCTTTATGTGCTGCCCCCCGGGGGGCTGGAGGGCCTTTGGGAATGTTTAAACCCACTGATGTCTGTATATCCTCCCACCCGAGGAGTGGGGATGGGCTGTGGGGAAGACATTTTCCCAAAATAATCAGTTTTTGCCCGTTTTCCAAAACAGAAATTGTTCCCTCTGTGTTTTGGGGGTCATCGTCGAAAAACGAGGAAAAAACCAGTATTTTTGTTCACCCAAATTTGGGCCCTTTCCCCCCCCCTTTGAATTTAAAAAATGGTTTAAAATTTGTGTCTTGGAACCCCTTTCATTTGCGACTATAATGTAGGTCGCCGAAAACAAACCCAATTCTGTCTTCTTTGTAAAAGACAAACCCGGGTTTTGAGTCAGTGGTTGGGTTTGGGCGGGGAATATACCCGATGCAATTTTGCCCCTGGCAAAGGGGTTGACGTTACCATTTTTAAAACTTGCTTTAGGGGGCTGCATGAGTTTTCTAGTTAACTGGAGTTAACAACAGTGCAGACTCCACTTCCCCCAAACCCCTTCGGTTTGAGAATAAATTGAGGGCCCGGTTTTGCGAACCACCCCAGCCCATCTTGTGCACACATTGAAATCCTGTTTCGTTTTTCGAAAGGGAGGACAACGTGTCCCTTTGGGAACGGGATAAATACTTTTTTACAAAACCGCTACACACTGGGGACGGAAGGTGAAAAGCAAATAAGTGCTTTTTTCCATTATCCTCGATAAAAAAGAAAAATTTAAAAAGAATAAACAGCCCAAATACGCAAAAAAAATAAAAAAATTAAATGAATGAAAAAATAGTTTTTAATGTTACAAAAAGCTACTTTTAGATAAAAGGGGAAAAAATTTGTTAGGTCAATACTAATTGAGAAAGCGGAAACCACCGGGCATTTCATTTCTTTTTTCAGAAAAAATTTGAAAAATAGCGGTTTAAAACCCATGCAGACAATATCGGGTTCCAGGTTTAACAGCAACACAATAATGGTAAAAAATTGCTGGGGGGTTTTCCTGTTATGAGTTAGAAGTCGTTAACAAAGACAAAAGGCAAAAAAGGGAAAAACCAATGGAGGAGCGAGAGAAAAGGAGAAAATGTTTTTTTTTTTCTGGCACCCGATTTTAAAACAGCATTTGGAAAATAATAATAAAAATGAAAATTATAATGAAAAATAATAAAAATAATGCTACACTACTACCAAAAATAATGATGGTGTTTTTTTTTTTGATAATAAAATTTAGTAACAAAAACAACAACAACAACAAAAAAAATTTAATAAAAAATAAAAACAAGAAGAGGAAGGAGAAGAAGAAAAAATTTGTTTTTTTATAGTGCTATATTTTTTGAAACCAAAAAAATTTTTCCAAATTAATTAGGTTCGGTGTGTGCTTTTTCTTTTAAATTGCCAAAGGGTTTTTCTTTAAAAACAAAAAAAAACATTTTTCTCCATTTGGGTACGCCTGTCTCTATCTAGGTTTCCCCTCCCAAACATCAGTGTTATTATCGGGGCGATCTTTGTTTCAAAAAAACCCCCTTGAAATCTCTTATGTATTATTCTATGTATTAGCGCAGAAACCCACCTCAATGTCCCTTAGTTTTATATTAGATTTATTGTTTGATATTTTTTAAACAAAAAAAAAAGGGGAAATTTTTTCTTTCTAAAAAAACTGGTTGATCATTTTTTATGGGCATCTTTTTTTGCTTAAAAACTAGTTTTGTCTTAAATGCCCGAAAAGCGTTTAATTTTTAAAATTTTTGTTCATGAAGACTAAATGCTCATTACGGTAAAAAGTATTTAGTTGAAATTTTAAACCCCGGTTTTTTTATTGTGAAACTAGCCATAGGTCAAATTTTTGAATTGGGTGTACACACATTTCAAAGGCAAAAAAACAAAAGGTAAAAAAAAGGGAAATTTATAAGAACGGGTTCATGGGGACTGTTTTTTTGGTTTTAAAAGTGACAGGGGCTGTCAGTTTTGCATTACTTTACCTTTGGGATAACATTTTTTTAAATTGAATAGGGGTGTTCCTAAGGCAATTTTTCTGGGAATTTACAATTGAAACTTAGCGGGGCCCTTTTTTTGAAAAATCCAAAATTTATGCCCGATTTCCGTACTGTAAATTTTAAAAAAAGAGGGAAAAAACCCCGGGGCAATCATTTTTCCCTTTTCTTGTGTCTGTTCTTTTTTGGTGTTTTTTTTGTAAAATTTATCCCCCGATCAGCATCATGCAATTTATATTTTTGGTTTTTAATAAATATAACGAAACTTTACAGTAGCTCTCCCCTCTGCATTTCTGCGTTTTTCCAATTTTTCTGCAAAAAAAAATGTCCCTGGAATTCTACACAAACTTTGGGTCTCCCTTTTAAAACAGTTTATGTTTCTGTTTTAAGAAAAGAGAAAAAAAAACATTGGAAAATTTATGGGTAAGTTTGAAAGAGAAAACACCCATGTCTAAAAAACCCTTTTCTTTTTGGGAGGGATTTTCAAAATGGAGAACGTGTTTTTCTCTTTTGCAGAACATTCAACCCCAAAAAGAATCTTGTCCTCCTCTCGTCCAACGTTCGAAGGGCTCCATCGGTGCCTGTATGTGAGTGAAAATCCGTTTTTTGCCCGCCTTTAAGCGCCCCGAAAAATCGGCCGCACTTCCGAAATTCGGTGTGGGAGAGATTTGTAATTTAAAATTTTTGGGAAAAAAGGGAGGGAATGGACCAAAAAAAGCAGAAAATGACCCCCCAAAAAGGTGCGGGAAAAAAAGGGAAAAATTCAGAAACAAAGAGAGTAGATAAAAAGAAGGGGCATTTAGGCACCGGGTTTTCCCGAAAGTGGGATGTATTTTACTGACGCACCCCCCCCCCCTGTATCCCCCCTAAGGATATAAGAAACTTGTTTCAGCCCCGGCCCAAAAAACTTGTTGGTGTAAAAAAATTAGGCCCGGTGGATAAATATACACTTAATTAAATTGAAACTAGTTTTAAAGTGTTTTTTATATCGAAAAACTTTTGCTTCATTTATAAAGGTCAGTTTTTGGAACATAATTATGGAATCCAAAAAATTCTGCTAATTTTGTGTAGTATGTTTTATGCACGTGGCATTGGGAGCAAAAACTCTGGAAAAATTTTAGGCCCCAAAGCCCGGCAGCGAAATTTCCCTTTAATTTTTTCTGTTTCTGGAATCCCAAATAAAATTTCAAAAAAAAGAAATATTGAAAAAAATTACGTTTTCCCTTTAATTTAAAATTAAAGTTAAGGGGGTTTTTATGCAATATGTAGAATTTTAAAATGGAAAAAAAGAAAGGAAAAAAATAGGGATAAAACGGTGCTTTACCTAAAAAAAAAATCCCCGTTCTGGCAATGTCCCAAATTTTTTTTTTTTAGTAAAAACCCACCTCCTTCCCTTTTCTGTCTTCCCCAAACCCGTTCCCCAGATGAAAACCCCCTTTTAAAACCAGACAACTAAACTTTAAGTAAAAATTAAAATCATCAAAAAATGAGAAGTTTTGGGTTTAAAACCAAGCGGCTTTTTGAAAACGAATAACAAATAAAAGTTAAAAAAAGTTCTGTTTAAGGAGTGTTTTTTTCCTTGTTTTGTTTAGGTGTTAAGGTTTAAAAAATTTTTTCTGGGGTAAGCAATTCGGGTTTCTTCATTGGTTCGTTTCTTCTTTGTGTGTTTTTGTACATTTCGCTACGGTTTTAGTCTACTTAAATTTGGTGTGTTGGATGGGTTTTTTCACTTTTCGGGTTTTAAAGATTTTTAATTTTATGGAAAGTGATGTTTTTTTATATGTATGGCACTTGGTCAGCATTTAAAAAATATTAGCCGATATGGAGTTTTTTGGGTTTTAAAAAAAGATGTAGCTTGATGCCTTTTCCCGCTGTAATTTATGTTTTCTTGGGGCGTATTGCTCATTTCGTTTTTTCACACATCAAAGACTGACAAAGTTTTGGCCTGGGCTAAACCAAGGGGGCAAATTCCCTCCATTGTCAATAAAGGGAAAAGTCTTCAGATTTAGTAAACTTCTTTTTTTTTTAAAAGAAGAAAAAGCCCCCCCCCCCCAAATTTTGGGCCCAAAAATATATACGAACATTCCTCATTCAGTATGTAGAATTGTCTTACAGTATTTTCCCGTATGATAAAAAAAAATGTACAAATTTTTGTAGGATCCTCCAGGGAGTTAAACTGGGGAAAACCCAAATACAATAACGTTAAAACCTAGCTTTAAAAAATTTTACTAAGGGAAAAAATTAAATTAAAGGTTTCAAATCCCCCTTTCCCGAGACGGAATATTATTATACGTTTGGGGGTGATGGGGTTTTTTTGGGGTTTGGGGGTTTTTGGGTTTTCGGGGGCTTTGGTGGCATTTTGGGTTTCCCCCTGAAGGAAAGGGGTAAAAATTTCCATCCCCGGGGGATTGGGGGTTTAAAAAATAAAAGGAAATTTTTTTTAAAAAGCCGTTATTTTGGGGCCATTTTTTGGGGGGGGTTTTTCTTGTTGGGGAAAAAAAAGGGCGGGGCAAAATGGGTTTTTGTTTACCCAAACCCTTTTTTTTTTTGGGGTGGGGCCCATAAATTTTGGGGCAGTTTTAAAAGAAAGGGAAAAAATCCCCAAAAAACAAAAAAAACAAAAAACCAACCAAAAAGGCGAGGCAGGCAAACACAATAAAGAATTTTATTCAACCAAAACCTTTTTTGGAAAAATTTCAAAAAAACCTTTTAGGAAAAAAACCCCGGAAAAAACCCTTTCCCTGTTAAAAAATTTTTTGGTGGACAAAAACTCTTTGGGAGGCAGTTAAAAGTTAAAAATTTTTAAAACAAAACACCAACAAACCAAACAACAACAAAAAAACCCCAAAAAAACCCAAAAAAACAGGAAAACCCCAAAACCCCAAAAATTTTAACCCCAAAACCCAAAAACCCACACAAACCAAAAAAAAATGACAACCCTTACAATGTTAATTTTTTTTCCAGGGGGTTTTTTATTGCATTTACCGAAAAAGCCCACCCCCAAAAACACTACCCTTACCCAAAAAGCAAAAACCACCACCCACCAAAACAAAGGCAACCCACAAATTTAAAAACAAACTCACCACAACCAAAACACAATCCAAAATTAAAAGGGTTTAAATTTTTTTTTACAAAATTTTCCTTCCGCATTAAACAAAAAAGTTTCTTTACGGTGCCCGATTTATTTTAAACGACCCCTGGGGTTTTTTTTAACCCCCCCGGCCTAAAAAAAAAAAAAAAGGGAAAATTTTTTAAAAAAAAAGGGGTTTATTTTTCTTTTTTTTTCCAAAAAAAGGGTTTTTCCCTTTTCCGTTTTAAAAAATTTTAAATTTAATTTTTAAAAAAAAAAATAAAAAATTTTTTAAATTCCTTTTTTTAAAAAAAAATTTTTTAAAAAACCCCGGGGGTTTTTTTAAAAATTCCCCAAAATTTAAATTTTTTTTAAACCCATTTTTTTTTTTAATTTTTTTAAATTTAAAAATTCCCCCAAAAAACCCCCTTTTAAAAAAAATTTTTTTTAATTTTCCCCGAAACCAAAAAAAAAAATTTTTTTGGGGTTTTTTGGGGAAAACCCCCTTTTTTGAACCCTTTTTTAAAAAATTTTTTTTCTTTTACCCCAAAAAAAAAAAAAAAAAAAAAAAAAAAAAAAATTTAAAAAAATTTTTTTAAAAAAAAATTTTAAAAAAAAAAATTTTAAAAATTTTTTAAAAAACCCAAAAAAAATTTTTAAAAAAACCCAAAAAACCCTTTGGAAAAAAATTTTTTTAAAAAAAACCTTTTTTCTTTTAAAAAATTTTTTTTCCCCTTTTTTAAAAAAAAAAACCCAAAATTTTTTTTTTTTAAGGAAGGGGAAAAAAAATTTTCCCCAAAAAAAAAAAATTTTTTTTAAAAGTTTTAAAAAAAAAAAAATTTTTTAAATTTTTAAAAAATTTTTTTGGGGGGGGGTTTTTTTTTTAAAAAAGAAAAAAGGGGGAAAAGGGAAAAAAAAAAAAGGGGGAAAAAAAAAAAAAAAAAAAAAAGAAAAAATTTTTTTTTTTTTTTCCCCCAAAAGGCCAAAAAAAAACCAAAAAATTTTTTAAAAAAAAAAAAAAAATTTTTTTTTAAAAAAAAACCCCCCCCCAAAAAAAAAAACCAAAAAAAAAAAAAAAAATTTTTTTTAAAAAATTTTTTTTTTAAAAAATTTTTAAAAAATTTTTTTTTTTTTTTTTGGGGGGTTTTTAAATTTTTTTTAAGGGAAAAAAAAAAATTTCAAAAAACCCAAAAAATTTTTTTTTTTTTTTTTTTAAAAAAAGTTTTTAAAAAAAATTTTTTTTTTTTTTAAAATTTCCCCCTTAAAAAAAAATTTTTTTTTAAAAATTTTAAAAAAACTTTTTTTCCAAACCGTTTTTTTTTTTTAAACCCCCCTTTTTTTTTTTTAAAACTTTTTTTTTCCCCCTTTTTTTTTTTAAAAAAAAACCCCAAAAAAAATTTTTTCCTTTTTTTTTTTGGAACCCCCCCCCCCCAAAAACCCCCCTTTTTTTAAAAATTTTTTTTCCCCAAATTTTTAACAAAAAAAAAGGTTTTTTTTTTAAAAAATTTTTTTTAAAAAAAAAAAAAAAATTTTTTTAAAAAAAAAAAAATTTTTTTTTTTTTTAAAAAAAATTTCCCCCCAAAAATTTTTGGAAAATTTAAAAAAAAAATTTTTTTTAATTTTAAAAACCCCCCTTTCCCCCCCAAAATTTTTTTAAAAAAAAAGGTTTTTTACTTTTTTTTTTAAAAAAAAAATTTTTTAAAAAATTTTTTGGTTTTTGGAAAAAAAAAAAAAATTTTAAAACCCTTTTAAAAATTTTTTTTTTAAAAAAAAAATTTTTTTTGGGTTTAAAAACCGGGGGGGGGGGGGGGGGGGGCCCCCCCCGGGGGGGTTTTTTTTTAAAAATTTTTTTCCCCCAAAAAAAAAAAAAAAAGGAAAAGGAAAAAAATTTATTTTTTTTTTTTTTTTTTGGGGGGAAAAACCCCCCCTTTTTTTTTTTTTTTGGGGGAAAAAAACCAAAAAATTTTTTTAAAAAAAATTTGGGGGGGGGTTGGAAAAGCCCAAAAAATTTTTTTTTTTTTTTTTTTAAATTTTAAAAAAGGGGGGGGTTTTTTTTAAAAAAAAAACCCCTTTTTTTTTGGGGTTTTCCCTTTTGGGGGAATTTTTTTTTTTTTTTGGGGGGGGGGGGGCCCTTTTTTTTCCCTTTTTTTTTTTTTTTTTTTGTTTTCAAAAATTTTTTTTGGGAAAAATTTTTTTTTTTTTTTTTTTTTTAAAAAAAAAAAACCCCCCTTTTAAACCCCCTTTTTTTTTAAAAAACCCCCCCCCCCCCCCAAAAGGGGGGAAAAACCCCCCCCCCTTTTTCCGGGGGTTTTTTAAAAAAATTTGTTTAAAAAAAAGGGTTTTTTTTTATTTTTTTTTTTTTTTTTTTTAAAAATTTCCCTTTTCCCAATCCCCCCCTTTTCCGGGAAAAAAAATTTTTTAAAAATTTTTTTGGGGGGGGTTTTTTCCTTAAATTTTTTTCCCCCCAAATAAAACCCCCCCGGGGAAAATTTTTTTTTTTTTTTTAAAAATTTTTTTCCCTTTTTTTTGGGGCCCCCCTTTTTCCCAAAAAAAGGGGGGGAAAAAAATTTTTTTTTCTCCCTTTTTCCCCCCCCCCCCCCTTTTTAAATTTTTTTTAAATCCCCCAAAATTTTTTTAAAAATTTTTTTTTCCCCCCTTTTTTTTTTTCCCCCCCCTTTTTTTTTTTTTTTCCCCCCAAATTTTTTTTTTTTTTTGGGGTTTTTTTCCCCCCCCCCCTTTTTCCCCAAATTTTTTTAAAAAAAGGGGGGTTTTTTTTTTTAAAAAAAAATTCGGGGCCCCAAATTTTTTTAAAGGGGTTTTTTGGGGTTTTCCGGGGTTTTTTTTAAAGGGTTTTTTTTTTGGGAAGCCAAAAAATTTTTTTTTTTCCCCCCGGGGGTTTTTTTTCCCAAATTTTTGGGAAAAAAAAAAAAGGGGGGTTTTTTTGGGGTTTTTTGCCTTTTTAAAATTTTTTTTTTTGTTTTTTTTAAAATTTTTTTTTTTTGGGGAATTTTTTAAAAAATTTTTTTTTTTTTTTTAAAAAATCAAAAAAATTTGTTTTTTTTTTGATTTTTTTTTCCCCTTTTTCCCCTTTTCTTTTTTTTTTTTTTTAAAAGGTTTTTTTTTAAACCCCTTTTTTTTTTGGGGGGGCCAAAAAAAAAAAAGGGGGGGAAAATTTGGGTTTTGGGGCCCCAAAAAAATTTTTTCAAAAAATTATTTTAACAACCCCCCCAAAAAAAAAAAAATTTTTTTTTTAAAAAAAAATTTTTTTTTCCCCAAAAAAAAATTTTAAACCCTTTTAAAAAATTTTTTGGGAAAAAATAAAAACCCCCTTTTTTTAAAATTTTAAAAAAAGTTTTGGGGAAAAAAAACAAAAGTTTTTTAAAAAAAATTTTTTTTTTTGGGCCCCTTTAAAAAAATTTTTTTTTTAAAAAAATTTTTTTAAAAAAAACCCCAAAAAAATTTTCCAAAAAAAAATGGGGGGAAAAAAAAAATTTTTGGAAAAAAAAAAGGGGGGGGGGAAAAAAAAACCCAAAAAAATTTTCCCCCCCAAAAAAAAAAAAAAAAAAAAGGGGGGGGGAAAAAAACCCCAAGGGGGGGAAAAAAGGGGGGAAAAAGAAAAAAAAAAAAAAAAAAAAAAAAAAAAAAAAACCCCTTTTTAAAATTTTTTTTTGGGGGGAAAAAAAAAAAAAAGGGGAAAAAAAAAAGGGAAAAAAAAAAAATTTTAAAAAAAAAAAAAAAAATTTAAAAATTTAAAAATTTTAAAAATTAAAAAAAAATTTTTTTTTAAAAAAAAAAAAAAAAGGGGGGTTTTGGGGGAAAATAAAAAAAAAAAAATTTGGGGGGGGGGGGCCTTTTTTTTTTTTTAAAAAAAACCCCGGGGGGAAAAAAAATTTTAAAATTTTTTGGGGAAAAAAAAAAAAAAAAAAACCCCCTTTTCCCCCTTTCCCCCAAAAAAAAAAGGGAATTTTTTTTTAAAAAAAAGGGGGGGGGGGGGTTCCTGGTCCCCTTTTTTTGGGGAAAAAAAAATTTTTGGGGGGAAAAAAAAACCCCCCCTTTTTTTTGGGGGGGGGGGGGGTTTTTGGGGGGGGGGGGGGTTTTTTGGGGGGGTTTGGGGGGGTTTTTTTTTGGGGGGGGGGAAAAGGGGCCTGGGCCGGGGGGGGGGGGAATTTTTGGGTTTAGGGGGGTTTTTGGGGGGGAATTTTAAAAAAAATTTTAAAAAAAAAATTTTTTTGGGGGGGGGGGAAAAAATTTTTTTTAAAAGGGGGTTTTTTTGGGGGGGGGTTTTTGGGGGGGGGTTTTGGGGGTTTTTGGGTTTTTTTTTTTTTGGGGGGGTTTTTTTTGGGGGCCCCGGGGGTTAGGGGTTTTTTTGGGGGGGGGGGGTTTTTTCCTTTCCTTTTTTTTGGGGGCCGGGGGGGGGGGGGGGTTTTGGTTTGGGAAAGGGGGGGGGGGGTTTTTTTCCGGGGGGGGGTTTTTTTTGGGGGGGGGGGTGGGGGGGGGTTTTTTTTTTTTTTTTTTTTGGGGGGGGTTTTTGGGGGGGGGTTTTTTGGGGGTTTTTGGGGGGGGTTTTTTGGGGGGGGTTTGGGGGGGGGGTTTTTTTTTAAAAAAAAGGGAAAAAGGGGGAAATTTTTAAGGGGGCCTTTTTTTTTTTTTAAAAAAATTTTTTTAAATTTTTTTTTTTAAAAAGGGAAAAAATTTTTTTAAAATTTTGGTTTATAAAAAAAAATTTAAATAAAAAAAAAAAAAAAACCCCCCCCAAATTTTTTTTCCCCCCTTTTTTTTTTTTTTTCCAATAAATTTTTTTTAAAAGGTGGGGGAAATTTTAAAAAAAAAAAACCCCCGGGGGAAAAAAAGGGGGGGGGGGTTTGGGGGCCCTTTTTAAAAAAAGGGGGGGTTTCTTTTTTTTTTCCCCTTTTTTAAAAAGGTTTCCCCGGGGGGAAGGGGGGGGGGGGAAAAAACCCCAAACCCGGGGGCCCCAAAAAAAATTTTTAAAAAAAAAAATTTTCCCCCCCAAAAATTAACCTTTTCCCAAATTTTAAAAAAAAATTTTTTTTTTTAAAAGTTTTTTTTTTTAAAAAAAAAAAAAAAGGGGGAAAAAACCCCGGGAAAAAACCCCCCAAAAAAAAAAAACCCCCCCCCAAAACCCCCCTTTTTAAGGGGAAAAAAAAAAAGGGGGGAAAAAACCCAAAAAAAAAAAAAAAATTTTTTAAAAAAAAAAATCCCCCCAAAAAACCCAAAAAAAAAAAACCCCCCGGGGGAAAAAGGGATAAAAGGGGGAAAAAAAAAAAGGGGGGAAAAAAAATTTTTGGGGAAAAAATTTTTTTTTTCCCAAAAAAAGGGGGGGTTTAAATTTTGGGGGGAAAAAAAGGGGGAAAAAAAAGGGTTTTTTTTGGGGGGGGGGAAAAATTTTAAAAAGGGGGGAAAACGGGGTTTTTTAAAAAAAATGGGGGGGGTTTTAAAATTTTAAAAAAGGGGGGGTTTTTTTTTTTCCCCCAAAAACCCCAAAAAAACCCCAAAAGGGAGGGGTTTTTTTTTCCTTTTTTAAAAAGGGGGGGTTTTTTTTTTTAAAAAAAAAGGGGGTTTTAAATTTTCCAAAAATTTTTAAAGGGGGGGGGGAAAAGGGGTTTTTTTTTGGGGTTTTCCCCCAAAAAACCCCTTTTCCCTTTTAAAAGGAAAAAAAAACCAAAAAAGGGGGGGGGGGTTTTTTTTTTTTTTGGGGAAAAAAAAACCCCAAAAAAAAAGGAAAAAATTTTTTTTTTTTTTTGGGGGGAAAGGGGGGGGGAAAAATTTCCGTTTTTTTAAAAATTTTTAATTTTCCCCTTTAAAATTTTTTTGGGGAGAAATTTTTGGGGGGAAAAAAAATTGGATAAAAAGGGGAATAAAAAAAAATTAAAAAAGTTTGGGGTTTTTTTTTTTTTTAAAAAAATTTTTTTAAAAAAAAGGGCCAAAACCTTTTTTTCCTTTTTCCTTTTTAAAATTTTCCCTTTAAAAACCCCCAAACAAAAAAAATTTTTTTAAAAACCCCCCTTTTTTTTTTAAAATTTTTTTTTTTTTTTTGGGGGGAAAAAACCCCTTTTTTAAAAAAAATTTTTTTTTTTTTAAAAAAAAAAATTTTTTTAAAAAAAAAAAAACCCCCCCCCCAAAAAAAAATTTTTAAAAATTTTTTTAAAAATTTTTTTTAAACAAATTTTTTTTTTTAAAAAAAAAAATTTCCCTTCCCCCAAAAAACCCCCCCAAAAAAAAAAAAATTTTTTTTTTTTCCCCCCCGGAAAATTTCCTTTTTTTTAACTTTTTTAAAAAAAATTTTAACATTTTTTTTTTTTTTTTTAAAAAAAGGGGAAAAAAAAACCCTTTTTAAAAAAAAAAAAAAAAAGAAAAAAATTTTTTTTTTAAATAAAATTAAAAATTTAAAAAAAACAAAAAAAAAAAAAAAAATTAAAAAAAAAAACCCCAAAAAACCCCGGGAAAAGGGGGAAAAAAGGGGGGGGTTTCTTTAAAAAAAAAATTTTTAAATTTTTTTGGGGGGAAATTTTTTTAAAACCCAATTTTTTGGGGGAAAGGGGAAAGGGGCAAAAAAAAAACCCAAAAAAAGGTTAAAAAAAAAAAATTTTTTGGGGGGGGTTTTTTTTTTTTTTTTTTTTTCCCCCAAAAATTTTTTTTTCTTTTTTCCCCCAAAAAAAAAATTTAAAAAATTTTAAAAAAATTTTTTTAAAAAAAAAATTTAAAAAAAAAAAAAAAAGGAAAAAAACCCCCTTTTTTTTTTCCTAAAAAAAAAAAAAATTTCCCCCAAAAAAACGGAAATTTTTTTAAATAATTTTCCCCTTTTCCCTTTTTTGGGAAAAAAAAAAAAAAAAAAATTTAAAAAAAAATTTTTTTAAGGCAAAAAAAATTTAAATTTAAAAAAAAAAATTTTTTTTTTTCCCCCCCTTTTTAAAAAATTTTTTAAACCCCCCAAAATTTTTTTTCCCCCCCCCTTTTTTTTTTGGAAAAAAAAAAAAAATTAAAAAAAGGGAGGCGGGGCCCCCTTTTTTAAAAAAAAAAAAAATTTTAAAAAAAAAAATTTTTTCCCCCCCCGGGGGTTAGGGGGGTTTTAAAAGGGCCTTCCTTTTTAAAAAAAATTTTTTTAAAAAAAAAAGGGGAAAATTAAAAAAATTTTTAAAAAAGGGGGCCCAAAAAGGGGGGGGGGAAAAAACCCCCCTTTCCCCAAAAAAACCCCCGGGGGGGAGGGGGGGGGGGGGTTTTGGGGGAAAAAAAAAAAACCCCCAAATAAACCCCCCCAAAAAATTTTTTTCCCCAAAAAAAGGGGGGAAAAAACCCCCCTTTTTTGGGGGGGTTTTTTTTTTTTTTTTTTTCCCCCTTTTTCCAAAAATTTTTTTTTTTCCCCAAAAAAAATTTTTTTGGGGGAAAAAAAAAATTTAAAAAATTTTTTTTCCTTTTTCCCCAAAAATTTTTTTTAAAAAAAAATTTTTTAAATTTTAAAAATTTCCCCTTTTTTTTTTCCAAAAAATTTAAAAAAACCCCCCCC
>CM054157.1:27212084-27242084 GCA_028751875.1 Rapana venosa | reverse complement strand
AATAAAAAAAAAAAAAAAAAGGGGGGGAAAAAAAGGGGAAAAAAAAAAAAAAAGGGGGGTTTTAAAAAAAAATTTTTAAGAAAAAAAAGGGGAAAAAAAAGGGGAAAAAAACCCAAAAAGGGGGGGGGGGGGTTTTTTAATTTTTTTTTTTTAAAAAAAAAAAAAAATTTTTTTTTAAAAGGGAAAAAGGTTTTTTTAATTTTAAAAAAAAAAAAATTTTTTTTCCCTTTTAAAAAAGGGGGGTTTTTTTCCTTTTCCCGGGGGGGTTTCCCCCCCTTTTGGAAAACCCCCCCAAAAAAAAAAAGGGGGGGGGTTTTTAAAAAAAAAAACCCCCCCTTTAAAATTTTTAAAAAAATTTTAAAAAAAAAAAACCCCCCAAAAGAGAAAAAAAAAGGGGAAAAGGGGGAAAAGAGAGGGAAAAAAAAAAAAAGAGAGGGAAAGAAAAAAGAGGGAAAGAGAGAAGGGGGGGGAAAAGAAAAAAAAAACCCCCGGGAAAAAAAAACCCCTTTTTTGAATTTTTTTTAAAAAAATTTTTAAAAAAAATTTAAAAAAATTTTTTTTTTTTTTTTTTTCCCCCCCAAAAAAAAAAAAAAAAAAAAAAAGGGGGGGGGGTTTAAAAATTTTCTTTTTTTTCCCCCAAAAAGGGGTTTTTCCCAAAATTTTTGGGGGGGGGGAAAAAAAAAATTTTAAAAAACCCCAAAAATTTCCAAAAAAAAAACCCCCCAAAAAAAAGGGAAAAAGGGGGGAAAAAAAAGGGAAAGTTGGGGGGGGAAAAAAGGGGGAAAAAAAAAAAAAAAAAAAAAAAAAAAAAAAACCCCCCCAAAAAAAAAAAAAAGGGGGGGAAAAAAAGGGGTTTGGGTTTTTTTAAAAATTTTTTTGGGGGAAAAAGGGGAAAAAAATTTTTTAAAAAAAACCCCAAAAAATTAAAAAAAAATTTTTCCCCCCTTTTTTAAACCCAAAAAAAAAAAAAAACCCTTTTTTTTTTTTTTTTTAAAAAAAAAAAACCCAAAATTTTTTAACAAAACCCCCTTTTTTAAAAATTTAAAAAAAAAAAAAATTTTCCAAAATTTTTTTTCCCCTAAAAAAAAAATTTTTTTCCCTTTTCCCTTTTTTTTTTAAAAAAGGGGCACTAAAAAAATTTTCTTTCAAAAAAAACCCCCAAAAAAAGGGGGGAAAAAAAAAAAATTTTTTAAAAAAAAATTTTTTAATTTTTTTTTTCCCCCCCCCTTTTTTTTTCCCAAAAGGGATTTTTAAAAAAAACCCCCTAAAAAAAAAACCCCCAAAATTTCCAAAACATTTAAAAAATTTTCCCGTTTTTTTAAAACAAAGCACCTTTTTTTTTTAAAAAAAAATTTTTTTTTAAAAAATTTTTCCAAAAAAAATTTTTTTGGAAAAACTTTTTTCCAAAAAAAATTAAAGGGGGGTTTTCCCCCCAAAAATTTTGGGGAAAAGGGTTTTTTTTAACCCCCCCGGCCTAAAAAAAAAAAAAAAGGGAAAATTTTTTAAAAAAAAAGGGGTTTATTTTTCTTTTTTTTTCCAAAAAAAGGGTTTTTCCCTTTTCCGTTTTAAAAAATTTTAAATTTAATTTTTAAAAAAAAAAATAAAAAATTTTTTAAATTCCTTTTTTTAAAAAAAAATTTTTTAAAAAACCCCGGGGGTTTTTTTAAAAATTCCCCAAAATTTAAATTTTTTTTAAACCCATTTTTTTTTTTAATTTTTTTAAATTTAAAAATTCCCCCAAAAAACCCCCTTTTAAAAAAAATTTTTTTTAATTTTCCCCGAAACCAAAAAAAAAAATTTTTTTGGGGTTTTTTGGGGAAAACCCCCTTTTTTGAACCCTTTTTTAAAAAATTTTTTTTCTTTTACCCCAAAAAAAAAAAAAAAAAAAAAAAAAAAAAAAATTTAAAAAAATTTTTTTAAAAAAAAATTTTAAAAAAAAAAATTTTAAAAATTTTTTAAAAAACCCAAAAAAAATTTTTAAAAAAACCCAAAAAACCCTTTGGAAAAAAATTTTTTTAAAAAAAACCTTTTTTCTTTTAAAAAATTTTTTTTCCCCTTTTTTAAAAAAAAAAACCCAAAATTTTTTTTTTTTAAGGAAGGGGAAAAAAAATTTTCCCCAAAAAAAAAAAATTTTTTTTAAAAGTTTTAAAAAAAAAAAAATTTTTTAAATTTTTAAAAAATTTTTTTGGGGGGGGGTTTTTTTTTTAAAAAAGAAAAAAGGGGGAAAAGGGAAAAAAAAAAAAGGGGGAAAAAAAAAAAAAAAAAAAAAAGAAAAAATTTTTTTTTTTTTTTCCCCCAAAAGGCCAAAAAAAAACCAAAAAATTTTTTAAAAAAAAAAAAAAAATTTTTTTTTAAAAAAAAACCCCCCCCCAAAAAAAAAAACCAAAAAAAAAAAAAAAAATTTTTTTTAAAAAATTTTTTTTTTAAAAAATTTTTAAAAAATTTTTTTTTTTTTTTTTGGGGGGTTTTTAAATTTTTTTTAAGGGAAAAAAAAAAATTTCAAAAAACCCAAAAAATTTTTTTTTTTTTTTTTTTAAAAAAAGTTTTTAAAAAAAATTTTTTTTTTTTTTAAAATTTCCCCCTTAAAAAAAAATTTTTTTTTAAAAATTTTAAAAAAACTTTTTTTCCAAACCGTTTTTTTTTTTTAAACCCCCCTTTTTTTTTTTTAAAACTTTTTTTTTCCCCCTTTTTTTTTTTAAAAAAAAACCCCAAAAAAAATTTTTTCCTTTTTTTTTTTGGAACCCCCCCCCCCCAAAAACCCCCCTTTTTTTAAAAATTTTTTTTCCCCAAATTTTTAACAAAAAAAAAGGTTTTTTTTTTAAAAAATTTTTTTTAAAAAAAAAAAAAAAATTTTTTTAAAAAAAAAAAAATTTTTTTTTTTTTTAAAAAAAATTTCCCCCCAAAAATTTTTGGAAAATTTAAAAAAAAAATTTTTTTTAATTTTAAAAACCCCCCTTTCCCCCCCAAAATTTTTTTAAAAAAAAAGGTTTTTTACTTTTTTTTTTAAAAAAAAAATTTTTTAAAAAATTTTTTGGTTTTTGGAAAAAAAAAAAAAATTTTAAAACCCTTTTAAAAATTTTTTTTTTAAAAAAAAAATTTTTTTTGGGTTTAAAAACCGGGGGGGGGGGGGGGGGGGGCCCCCCCCGGGGGGGTTTTTTTTTAAAAATTTTTTTCCCCCAAAAAAAAAAAAAAAAGGAAAAGGAAAAAAATTTATTTTTTTTTTTTTTTTTTGGGGGGAAAAACCCCCCCTTTTTTTTTTTTTTTGGGGGAAAAAAACCAAAAAATTTTTTTAAAAAAAATTTGGGGGGGGGTTGGAAAAGCCCAAAAAATTTTTTTTTTTTTTTTTTTAAATTTTAAAAAAGGGGGGGGTTTTTTTTAAAAAAAAAACCCCTTTTTTTTTGGGGTTTTCCCTTTTGGGGGAATTTTTTTTTTTTTTTGGGGGGGGGGGGGCCCTTTTTTTTCCCTTTTTTTTTTTTTTTTTTTGTTTTCAAAAATTTTTTTTGGGAAAAATTTTTTTTTTTTTTTTTTTTTTAAAAAAAAAAAACCCCCCTTTTAAACCCCCTTTTTTTTTAAAAAACCCCCCCCCCCCCCCAAAAGGGGGGAAAAACCCCCCCCCCTTTTTCCGGGGGTTTTTTAAAAAAATTTGTTTAAAAATTCAAAGCAAAAATACACATTAGGCACAAATCTACTTTTAGGCTAAAAGCATTGATATCTAATACTAAGATTAAATAAGTTCTGCCGAGATGGTACTAATCTTCAATAATATTTCTGCAAAAAGCAGTTTTTATCTTGGTAGTTGTTGCTGTATCTGTTAAGATTTTTATTCAAGGGAAGAACATAAAGTCTGGCCTGTGACAGTGCATCACTGAAACAGTAAATTTCGATGTTATCAAGATACAATTCTTTTTCAAAAATAGTCTTAAAAGATCTATATGTTTCATATCTATTACTCTCTCTCATGACACCAGACCACTCCTGAATAAACATATCAATTAATCTTTGCTTGAAAATTCTAAAGAATCCCTGAATATTTCCAACATCCTGTTGTAGCCAAACAATGTAAACCCTGAACTACATAACAATTCCCTTATACCTGTTACCCAACATTTCTTACCTTTTTGATCTAGAGTTAATTGCATTTCATAAGCCTGTCAAGGCAACCTTTGCTGGCTCACTATTTTCCCCTTTTTACCAAATTTTGTAAGGGTATTTTTTCAGGAACTCCAAGAAAACGCTTACAAGCCATCAGATGCATTTTTCGTAAAATATTCTAAACTATTTACCCCAAAACTTCAGATGCATATAGTAATATTGGTTTAATTTTTTACATCAAAGACTTTGAAGTAAACCTGGTAAGATATATCCTTGTTTTTTGAAAAGGTCGAATTAGAATTATTAGTGCTTTTTTCCCTTTTACACTCAAATACTCAATACCCAGCCTAGGACTAAGCTTTGTTGAGAAAACATACCCCAAATAACAAAATTTATTTACGTTTTGATTTTCAAAAAGCCATTCCTCACCCCTACCCAAGATCCCCCCTTTTCTAAAGACCATCACTTTGGTTTTATCTGTACTGATTTTTAATTTCATTTCTACACAACAGATTTGGAGTATATTCAACTGATTCTGCAGCCCTATTGGAGTCAAATATAACAAACAGCTCTACAACACCTAGTAACAGTTGTATACCATGTCTTCTCTTCTCAGACATATGATTTGCTAGTTGGATTGATAAATATTCCAGACAAGGTAGGATTCAATACACAGCCTTGACGAACCCCTAGAGGGCAGTCAAAAATCTGAATATTCATTATTTGATCTAAAACATGACATCAAACTACTATACATTGCACATAGGGAACAGAAAAATTATCCTTTGATCCCCTGTTTTTCTATGTAATTGTAGTAGCTTGTCATATCTTACTAAATCAAAAGCTTTTTAAAATCAACACAATTCTGTTCGAAGAAAAAGGAAAAACTATAAAATCATTCTTCAAGATGTAAAATACATGGGGGGGGGGGGGGGGGGAGGGAGAGAGAAAGCGAGAGAGAGTCCTGCCTGTGCATGTGTGTGTATTCCTAGGCTTGAACTTCATACCTTCTAGTTTAAAAAAAAATTACACCGAATTAAGGACACAGTCCTTGATTTTACTTGGGTGAGTTTATGACTGGCTGAGGCATTGCTGATTTGTAGGTGCTTTTCATATGATGATGGGTGTGTGCTGATGTTTGGATACTGTGTTGTATTTTTTCCTGTGATATTATATTTATGTTTACTGTTTTTATGTTTGGCTTGTAATTCGCTTGAATTTATCTGTCTCTTAGATCATAAAGTGTTTGAATTGAAATTGACTTGAACTGGTTACCAAGTGGATGGGTGACCATTTGCCCGCTTTGGCTTCATTACAGTTCCCCAGTTCACCCAGTTGTAAAGGACTACCTGCCCTCTTTAGGGGAAGGCAAGGTAAAGCATTGACGGAGAGAAGATGGGTGCTGCCCTCAATATGCTGGTCCTTAGAGAATCTGAGGTCTCTGACTCCTCGATCTTCAATAAATGTTAAGTTATGAGAATACCTTTACCTTTTACCTGGTGGTGCTTGTTTTGGCCTTAACCACACATGACACAATCTACTAAGATCCCCACTGACAATAATAATAACTTAGTCCTGGAACCAAACCGATGGAGGGACCCACCCGATGTTGACCACCATCACAGTGTTCCTGCAACGACCTTCTCCCATTTACCTCCAATCCTGAAGGCTCTGACACAAACTCACCACATGCAAAGATGTGTATGACAAAACCAATATTGGGATCACCTTCAGACCAACGCAGATCAATGACGATGAGGATGACGTAATGATACTGCCGTGGGGAAGTACATGTGCTTTGAGCCCATGGGAAAACAACACCAGAGAGTGAATTATCCTTGAGTGGAACAACATGCTGCAGAAAGCTGAGGATGCTGGTTGCAAGATCTTCAGTTATGCATCAACCCCTCAGCTAGACTACAGGATAAGTAACAGGTAAAGAGATTGGTATTTCACAGTAAGACATTCAATTCTGGCTAGTGTTGTCTGAGAAGTAGAAACACTATTTTAAATTGAAAGTCATGTTTGGTTGGTATTTTAGATGACGTCTTCATGTGTGTTTTAGATTGCTTGGTATTTTTTTCTTTATAGTCTCAGTTTACTGGGGTAACTTTTTTTTCATTCTTAAATAATTAAAAAAAGTTTGAGTTTGAAGTTTTAACTTACCCATGCAGGAAGCTACTTATAAATAAGAAGAAAAAGATCACACAAGTTGACTGTGTGTTTTACATCAGACAAACTTTTTTATATTCTTGAATATGTCTCAAAATGTAGAGAAAAGGAAATGTTTTACAAGTTATTACCTATGTTTGGTATAGTATTCACTAAGAAGAAAAGGTAGCTCCAGTAGATGATATTTACACGAGGAACAAGAAAAGGATTTTTACATTTTTTTCCCAAAACACACAAAGGGGCACATTTTCAAGCTGTGATTCTTATGCTACCCACCAACTAATCACAGATAAGTGATGGATGCAGGACTACAAATGAGAACACTTTGTCTTTTCATTAACATCTCCATAGCAAATATATTCATTATACTATCAGCACATGTTAAACAGTTATATTCAAGGTAAAAATTAAGGTCATTTTCCAGTCTTAGTTTCAATGTTATTATTTCTGTGAGTGCATTCTTTTTCTGCTTTGTTGCTGTTGGGTGCCCATGTGAATTATATGCAAAGAAAGACAGATCATGCTTGTGTGCTTTGAGGAATTCGTTTTGCTCCCTCGTCAGTCCAGTACCTGCATGGTTGCTGGGAGATGTGATCATAAGTGTTGTTTTCAAGTGGTATGGTTTTGTATGATGGCACACGTAGCTAGGTTAGTTACAGTCAGTTTCATGAACCACTTATTTATTTTATTTATTTATTTATTTATGTATTTATACCATTTTAAGTTACGGCAGATTTCTCTGGTAAAATTCAGGCTATTTTCCCCAAGGAGAGCATGTCGCTACAAGAGCAGCACCACCCATTATTTTTTTCTCTGTCTGCAACTGCATTTGTTTCCCTATCAGAGTGGCTTTTTTCTACAGAATTTTGCCAGGGACAACTCTCTTGTTGTCGTGGGCTCTTTTACGTGCACTGAATAATTATGTGTAACACACGGGACCTCGGTTTATCGTCTCATTCGTAAGACAAGCACCCAGACCACCACTCATGGTCTAACGGTTGGGGGAAAACTTTCGGGCCCAAACGGCATTCGAACCACCACACACTTCCGACCTGAACATTTTGCTTTCTAGGCAGGCGCGTTACCTCTAGACCACCCATCCACTTATGCCAGAATACTGTCATGATCACATTACATTGCATTCACATATCCTGTAGTTTGACAGACGAAAAAGCTTATCAGTTGTTGATGAGGCTGGGTGCTGAGGCACACTGGTATGTTATGTCGTCAGCTGTTTTTCTTTGTGTTTCTTTCTAATTTTTAGTAGAAGAAGCATACCTCAAACTTGTGAAGAGTTACATACGAACATTTCAGTATGTAGCAGTTGTCTTACAGTGATTTCCAGAGGTAATGAATGAAATTGTGTATATACTACTACTACTACTACTACTACTTTACTACAAATAAAAAGTAAAAATAATAATGTATGGAATTTATATAGCGCTGAATCTTGCAAAGGAAAAAATCACAGTGCTTACATTCAAAACATTTACACTTATGCAATCACTAATGAATAAAATTAAAAAAAATAAAGAAATCAATATTACACACACACACGCGCGTGCGCGTACAGCATGCCTATACACGGTGATGGAGATGTGGGTGGCCTCTGAAGCATATGGATAAATAATGACAGGGAAGATCTTAGTAAGGAAATACATGTTTTGAGGCAGGTTTTGAAAGTATCGAATGTAGGCTTTTGGCAAAGGGACAGAGGGAGGTGATTCCAGATGGATGGACTACAGATAGAGAAAGAGCAATGGCCGACAATGGTTAGCTTGAATCTCAATGTACGGAAGCACAGAGTATCCGAAGCTGAACAAAAGGAGCGGGATGGAGTGTACAGGTTAAAACAGTTGCAGAGATAAGAGGGTGGAATTTGTGGAGACATTTGAAACAGAGGGTGCAAATCTTGTACTTCACTCTTTGTGAGACAGGGATCCAATGAAGATATCAAAAGAGAGGAGTGATGTGTTCAGATGTTTTTCTTTCTTAGGATTAGTCGGGCTGCAGAGTTTTGCATGCGTTAAAGTGAGTGGATGGACAATGCTGGTCGGCCAGCCAAAAGAGAATTGCTGTAGTCCAAACGTGAGACAACAAGAGATGTAGCAAGGTTGCATGTTGCATCTGGCAACGGATACTTTCGAAATGCACTTATGCGCCGTAATTGATAGGCTAATAGCAGGACTGATAGGTCTGTGTGATTTTTTTTTTGCATTGAGAATGTGTTGTCGATAACAACATCTAGATATTTCAAAGAGCTGGACAGAGGGACTGATGCATTGCTAAATTCTATTGAAGTTGTTGAGATGGAGGAAAGTTCATGTTTGGTGCCCATGACGTATGGCTTCAGTTTTATCTGCATTAACTGTAGCTTGTTCTGTATCATCCAGTTTTGAATATTTTGGAGGCAGTGGGGCATATTTGTCAGGAGTGATGGCAAGTTTTTAAAAAAGTATCACTGCATTCAAGCTGAGTATCATCAGCATAGAAATGCTGATCGATTTGATAGCAGTTTATTATATTTGAAAGTGAAGCAGTGTAGAGAGTGAAGAGAACAGGACTCAAAACTGATCCCTGTGGGACTCCACATACAGTTTGGAAGACACTGATTGCATTTTGCTCACAATTACTGTCTGGCAGCGATTTGTGAGGTATGAACTAAACCAGATGAGTGCTGTGCCAGCAATACCAAACGTATTTTGAAGGCGAGAGATGAAAATTGAGTGGTCAATAGTATCAAAGGCTGCAGAAAGGTCAAGAAGTGTAAGAAAAGAGACTTTCCCTTTATCAGAAGAGAGTAGAAGTGTATCTAAGGTGTGGACTAGGGTGGTTTTGGTACTGTAGTTGGAGCTATAGGAATACTGAAAGGGATGAAGGAGATTCTAAGAATGAAGGTGGTTGTTAAGCTGTTTTAGAACTACTTTTTCGAGTACTTTAGAGACAAAAGATATGTTTCGGACAGGTCTATAGTTTTTCAAAATGTTCGAATCAAGGTCATGCTTTTTGAGTAGAGGTCTGACTATTGCAGTTTGAGAGCTGATGGAACATTTCCTAAAAGAAGTGATAAGGTAGCTATTTTGGTGACTGTAGGTACAATTGTTGAAGGTACTGTGAGAAAAGAGGAGCAGGTAAGGGATCAAAATCGCATGATTTAATATTAATTTCTTTCAGGATCGTCTAATTTCTTGTTCACTTATGGGATGTAAGGAACGGAGAGGAGTGCCAGTGAACTAAGGATCAGAAGGAGCAGGCTGGACTAAGGCAGGACTAGAGTCTGATCCAGTCTGGAGCAGATATTGTGGACGTTGTCGGAAAAGTAGGAAAATAAGATGAATGGAAGTTCAGACAGGCTGTGGGTGGTAGGCAACGGGCTTGTTTTTGCAGATCCAAGAAGGTTCGAGGTGAGGGAAATAGTGATTTAATGGATGTAGCATTTTGAACTTGGGAAGAGTAATATAGCAATAGTATGTCGTAGCAGAATGAATTAAAGGTTTGAATTTGTTTTGGAAGAGCTGTTTGTTAATTTCAGTTTTTGTTTTTCGCCACTCTCGCTCGAGTTGCTTCCGTTTGCGCTATCAAGTCATCATGGGTGTACCATGGCGTGCAGGGCCTATCAGGCAGGAGGTGGTCAATTGGAGGTGCATGTACGTTGGGCAGTTGGCGGAGAACAGAATTGTAATGTTCGGAGAGGTCAGTGTGATCAACAGTTTGTGAAAGGTGTTCAGCAGCTTGCAAGAGAAATGTTGAATGTTAATATGCTCTTAAGGTTGCAACAGGTGATGTTTCTCCTTTCTGATAGGTTTTTGCTATGTTGAGGAAAAAAGAATGGCGGAATGATCAGATTGCAGTTCATAAGTGACAGATACAGATGTGACCAGATTGGGTAAAGGATTGGTGATCAGCCAGTTAAAACTATGATGGGATCTGTGTTACCTCATTTATCAGCTGGGAAAGAGAGTGGTTTGACAGAGACAGAGAAAGACGCTTGACATTAGGAGAAGACTGATTGCCATAATGGAAGTTAAAGTCTCCGATCTGTATGACCCCAAGGAGTTAAGCTGGGGAACACCCAACTACGATAACACTAACAACAAAAACAACAACAATCTAGCTATAAACCATCATGCTAGTAAGTATTAACTTAAGGATTTCAAATCCCGTCTTGAGACATATTTTTTTTCTTATACGGGCGACTATAATGGGTGGTATGTGCATCAGTCTTTTGGATGAGAGATAAACTGACCTCCTGTGTGCCAAGCAAAGCCAAGTTCAAACACTTTAATCATCCAATGAAATGCAACTACATGTATTCGATACAAAAAATAGAACTCATAGCAACAAGACACTTGTTCCTGGCAATATTCTGCAGAAATAAAAATCCTTTCTTGTGTAAAAAATACACACAAGAACAAGACAAATCTAGTATTCCCAGTGGCAACACACTGTCCTTTTGATGGACAACATACATTTGCACGGAGGCATCTCAAAATGACTGTGGGTAGAAAAAAAACAAAGCAAAAAAAAACCAACAACAAAGAAACGAGAAAACACGCAAACACACAGAGAATTGTTATTAAACCAGTACCTCCTGATCTAGCAAGATCCTTTAGGCAATGAACAGGAAGCCCTTGACAGAGCCCTTGTAGTGTTGTTGTTGCTGGTGCTGTTGATGTTTGTGTTGGTGGTTGTATCGTAAAAATGGTGGTCTTGGTGTAGTTGTAGTAGTGACTGTGACAGCTTTATAACCCCCTCCACACACAAACACACACACACACACATACAAACAAGCAAACATACCCACCAGGAAACACACACACAAGCAAACACAAGGAAACACACACACACACACACACACACACACACACAACACACACCACACACACACACACACGAACACAAAAACACACACAGGCAAATACACAGACAAGCAAACACACACACATGCATAAACACAAACGTAAACACACACACAAACACACATGTTCACATGAACTTTTTTCCAGATTTATTGTTAGCATTCACTAAAAACATCCCATAGGAAAACCTATTACTACTATTACTACTACTACTACTACTACTGCCACTGCTGATGCTATAATACTACCACAGCTACTGCTACTACTGATTTACCAATGCAACAAACATAAAAAGCATAACTCTACACATAAAAGATATTGCAACAATCCAAATGTGAGAGATACTGCTTCAAAGTATATTTACAAATTGCTTCGCCAGTTAAATCAAACCATTTGTCTTTACTGGTGCTGTTTATAAACAGACCATGGCGCTTATTTCCTGTCACGTGATTGTCCACTGCTCAGCTCTACTGGGCTGGTGGGGCACACTCTTTGCGTGGTCGGATGCAGTACTGCACACAGTAACAACAGACAGCAATGAACATCCGATCTTAAAATCATATTACCAGGAAAACAGAAATTTCCATAACAAATTGTATGGGTAAGCTCCCCGATTCAAACTGGTTCAGAATTTCTAAAACGAGAAAAGCAACTAGGTAAGGGCCAGCATATTGAGGGCGGCGCCCATCTCCTCTCCCTCGCTGCTTTACCTTCCCTGACCCTAAAGAGGGCAGGTACCCATTTACAGCTGGGTGAACTGAGGGAACTGTACTGAAGGCAAGGCGCGCAAACGGTCATCCATCCAACTGGTAACCACGCTGGACGCTGCTTAACTTGGCTGGGGGAAAGCGAGTGCTCCGACCACTGAGCTATCCCGTCCCCAGCTATGTATAAAAAGAGCTATTATTTCAAGTGATTTAAACGTCCTCTCATTCTTGTCTCCTCTGTATTCCAGTAGTGGGTGAGATGCATACTGTTTTGTTTTCTCCTGCGCTTGTAGGTGTAGGAGGTCTGCCCTCTGGCTTCAGTTGACACATTTCGCTGTTTTATGTGCACGTGGATAGGCTGGTGCACACACATACAGGCAGCCTTCCTTCAGCATGTGCATGCACGCTTGTGCTTAAGTGTATGACTGGAAACAAAGAGACCAACTGTAGCTTTAGCTGACAGTGCCCTCGTTTTGTTGTTGTTGAATTCAGGTAGCTCAAGGTATGTACATTTGTATCACTCACTTGTAATTCCCATTCATGGGAGGATTAAAGTGTTTTTGACATGACTAGGCACACCAAAAAGTCTTTATTTTCTGAGACCATAAACACATACTGGAGGAGAAGCTTGTGTCTGTGCTACAGGTGTCTTATGTATAAAACCATGTTGGTAGCCGTAATTAGTCTTCAAAAAACCGTTTTCTCTTATAATAGAGTACACATAGCTAAGCTAAGAGTTTTACATGGATGAAGACATTTTCATCATAGCATTTAAAATCATAGCATATTTCAGCTAGACCATGGCATCTTGTTCCCATCAATAACTGACACAGTCTGTTGGCCTCGACAATAAGCATTTTGATGATTTGTTTTTCCTTTGATGGAATAGTATTCTAGCAATGTTGTGAGTGTTATTTGAAACCTACATGACTAAAAAGTGTAACACGGTCCATCACAATACCTATATTTGTATTGTAATGGGACTGTTTACATATCATCAAATTTCAATCTCAGCTCTGCTGTTATATTCTAGTGAATACACACAATCAAATCTGCATAACCAATTACATCACATGCAACTTATTAGTCCTTTCAAATTTATTTGCATGAAATTCAGGCTGTAATCTCTGGGAGGAATGTGTTTCCGCAAGAGTAGACCCAGATTGTTCTTGCCTTTGAATGCATGTGTCACTCTATAAAAATCAACTTTGCGTACATATTTTTTTTCCAGGGTAAACTCTAGTTGCCTTGTTCTTTTTAACATGACTCTAGTTATCCTGTAAGAGTGGGGAGTTTATTTCTACTGAATATTACCAGAAGAAAACCCAACTTTTGTTGCAGTTCAGTTTTTACAGGATTTTTAGCTGATGTCTTATGTGAAAGACTGGCACTCCGACCACAGCTGAAGAAAAACAGTTCTCAGCATTCAGAGCTTACTTACCCCAGAGATTGGACGCCAGGGGCACGTGGGTGTGACTGGGACAGACTTGTAGAAATTGTAGATTGTAGATGTCCTGGTACGTGCAGAGTGAAGGGCAGCAGTTATTCAAGGCCTCGATGGCACATTTCCTGGCCTGACCAAGCCTGTTAAAGCAGATCATGGTAGACACGATGATAAGAATAATGATCGACATGATAGCAACAAAAACAGCAATGATACGAAGAAGAGTGATGGTGACAGTTAAAGTTAATGTACTTGTACAACGATGAATAAAAAGAATAATAAAAAGACATGGAGAAGGAAGGGGGGAAATTGGAGAAGTAGGAGGAAGAGAAGAAGAGGAAGAGAAAAAGAAGAAAAAGGAGACTACTACTACTATTACCACTAGCACCACTACCACTTTTGCAGAATGAGAAGCAAGTTTAAAGGACTTATATCAAACAGAAAAATCAAGAATTTTCAGATACCTTGCATTGTCTTCCAACATATATATCAAAGCTCATGCTCCTGCACTAAAATTTGAGTGGTGATGGTACAACACACACACACCACACACACACAACCCCACTACACACACACACACACACACACATACACACACACACACACACAACACATCACCAGGGATCTGTACTCGTGTGGCACACGTTTTGAGGACTGTGTTTTTTTCAATTGATTGCGGGTTTTGGGGTAGTCGGTCTGGGGTAACATAACGTGCAAATTTATTCCTAGAACTTGTGAAAACTGTGTCATTATCAAAAGCATCGATTCTTTTCATATTTCGATATGAGAATTACTTTTCTTAGATGGCCTAGGCCAAAAGCTGTGTCAGTCACAGACATAGATTTTTGTTTTCTAAGCCTACATCAAAACGTTGTTAACTTGAAAGTCGTTAGCATTCTATTTAGCATAGTTACAAGCTATTATCAGCAAACGAAATACAACTTTCTAAAGAAAACAATCATCTGAAGCCAGAGTGTGGCTGCCAGTGTGGTGGAGCATCAAAGGAGTCATGCATGCAAATTCTAGACTGGATACTTTCAAGCTCACGGTGTCTTTCATGTGACAGTGAGCGAGGGGTGGTGGGGGGGGGGGGGGGGGGGGGGTTATCTGCGTGGCTCCTGAAGTATGAAGCTAGGGAACGTCTAACAACAAGAAAACCAACACTGACACTAACAACAACAATCATATTGGCTGAAAGACTGGTGGATACGTACAAGCAGGTACCATTTGCTGTTAGGGGTATTTGGTTAGCACAGGCGTCATAACTATAGTCGATTGTCTCCTGGTTGGGCATCACACAGTTGGTCAGTTCTGGCTTCACATCTAAAACAAACATACACACAGAGTCAAACAAACACACAAACACACAGACAGAGACAATACACAAAAAACACGCACATACAACACACTCACACATATGTGCGTGCGCAACCATCCACACTTACATTTGCTCCCATTACCCAATTCACTCAAACAGACGCATACACGCATGTGCGCCCATGTCACAAACACAAATCAACACACACACATACACACACCCACACTTAACACACACGTACACACACACACCAAACACAAACACACAACAAAACACACACGTACACACACACACACACAATACACACACACACAAACACACACGCACACACACAAAACACACACACACACACAAAGACTGACATTGACTCTGACACCGAGTTGGTTTACTGTTTACTAAAGCTATTAATATTAAAGGGAGTGGAAGGGCAAACCATGGTTTTATGATGGAGTAGTAATTCAGCCTTAATTTACGAACATCTTTTCAATTTTCCTTCACAAAACACCAGCACTTCCTGATTTATACTGCACGCAAACCCTCACACATTAACACATACACAGACACACACATACACACAAAGGAATGGATGCAAGGTTACACGCATGGATACACAAATACACACACACAAAAACGCACGCCACGCACGCATACAAACACTCACACTGCGCACAAACACTGGTACTTGCACACACACACACACAACACACACACACACAACAACACACACCACACACACACACACACACACACACACACACACACACCACACCACACACACACACACACACACACATACACACTAAAGAACAAGCCATAGAAGTTGATTGCCCCACAAATTTCCTTACCATCCACGATATCGGGCTGGCAAATATAGTCCACCGCATCCAAAGAGTCTGACAGGGCACTGGCCTGGCACTCATCTGGCAAGGCAGCATAACAGGATCTGCGGTCTTCTTGAGTGCTGTTCCAGAACAAAATTAGGAAAACCAATTATTATAGTCACATTGACTATATGAAACTTTGATAGTGCTGAATCGTGAAAGGCAAACAAATAAAAGTGCTTTGATTCAAATCACTAGCGCCGCGCCACCATTCGCAATAAAATGAACAGATTTTAAATTTACACACACACACACACACACACACACACACACACACACAACACACAACACACACACACACACACACACACACACACACACACAAGAGTTTAACACATGATAGAGACCAAGAAGGCTGATTGAACATGAGGACAGATGTGAGGTGTAACGATACAGGAAGATGGAGGTAGGAAGAAAGCGTGTCTTCAGGCTTGATTTGAAAGCGTCAAATGAAGGCTTGTGCTGAAGGAATAAATGGAGGTTATTGCAGACAGATTGTCCAGAAATAGAGAAAGAAGTATATCTAATTGTGTCTTGTTTGAGTCTGGACATTTGTAAGCCCAGGGTGTCTAAAAGCAGACCGGAGGGAGCAAGATGGAGTGAGCAGGTGAAGACAGACAGAGATATGAAGGTGCAGATTTGTGGAGAAATGTGTAACAGAGGGTATCAATCTTTCACATCACTCTTTGCCAGACAGGCATAGAGAGTCTGCAATCAGAAAAAAACAGCTGGATATTCCAGAGGTGAGCAGTCTCATTCCCTTACAGTTTCATCATCATCATCATTAACCATTACACCCAGTGGTGTGTAGGGCAGCAACAAAGCGCTTCCACTCCTGCCTATCCTGGGCCAACCTAGTCACTGATCCCCAAGAGTGCTGCATGGCCTTCATTTCACTTTTTACAGTCCTCCGCCACGTTGCTTTTGGTCTTCCTTTCTTTCTCCTTCCTTCTGGGGTCCAGTGCAATGCTGTTCTTGTGATTGACTGTGGATCTCTTCGGAGGATGTGCCCAATCCACTTCCACCGTCATCTGGTGATGATGGTTCCCATGTCTTCTTGCCTGCATCTCCATAGTAGGTCTTCATTGGAAATCTTCTCTGGCCAAAAGATTTAGCCTAGGGTAAATGCTTTGTCAGTAATTCAGGCCAGTGCCAAAGCTTACATCAAACGAGAGAGGGAGAGAGAGAGAGAGAGAGAGAGAGAGAGAGAGAGAGAGAGAGAGGAGAGGAGAGAGAGAAGAGAGAGAGAGAAAGGCAGAAGGAGAGAGAGAGAGATGGAGAGAGAGAAAAGAAGAGAGAAGAGGAGGGGAGAGAGGGGAGAGAGAGAGAGAGAGCAGAAGAGAGAGAGGACATGCAAATGAAAGAGATCAACCTGCACAAGTTGTCCAAATCGTCTGGTGAAATAACCCTGTCGAGTTGAGGACACTTTGCTACTTCAGCATCACAGTCCACAGTGTCTTGTGCATGGGAGACCAGGAGCAGGCAAGAGAGCAATCCTGTCAACAGTATAATATAAAGCATGGGTATTTCCGCACACATACGCAAAGGTACATGCAGAGAGAAAAGATGTGTTGTTATTCCCATAGTCTGGTTCACGCCACAAGCTTAGTCGATTATTGATGATAGCTACATGCCAGGGCCAAAGCCAAAGTGTTGTTATGATGATGTTATGCTAAGAATGTCTTCAACCATAACAAGCATGTTTCCTGTAAAGAAAAACATTCTGAGTCAGAGGAAGGCTGACATTATGGTGAAGTCCTTAATCCAAAGTCCAACCCCTCGCCACAGTCGTGGGAAACGGAAACAGGTCAAGCTGGCTAACGGGGCTCTGGTGAACGTGTGATGGCCCTAGCAAGCCGACAGTGGATTTATAAACTGTTTAAGAAAACTGAAAAAGATACAAACGGACGGATACCAACGGCAAACGACCTCGCAAGGGAAAAACGGCATCGAGATAGGAACAGTGATTTACATTGGAACTGGAACATCTGCGGCCTAACAAAAAAAGGGAACCAGAAATTGTGGAATTCATGACCAAAAGAAAGATCTCCATCATGGGCATTTCAGACACTAGGAGAAAGGACAAGGAACGAAAGAAATCCATTCAAACTTTTTTTCCATCTGGAGTGGAGTCAGGAGAAAACCAGAGAGCAACCCCATGGTGTGGGATTCATCCTACACCCAGACATAGCAAAGAATCTCATGAGCGCAGAACACATATCAAAAGACTGATTAAAATGGGTGTAAGAAAGCCCAAACAAAATCGTCTACTATATCCAAGCATATGCACCGTGTAACGATTCGTACTCAGAAAGGAGAAAGACTCATTTCTATCAAGAGCTCTCCGACCTCATCAACAGCACCCTGACAAAGAGGACCTGTATGTCATGGGTGATTTCAACGGCAGAGTTGGTGAGTGAAAAACCCGTGGACAAAACATCTTGGACCCCACAGTGACCACAGAACACCTTGCAATTACAACGGGAACCACGTGCTTAGAACTATGTGCAGAGCATGATCTGTTTCATCACCAACACCTTTTTTTCCAAAAACCGAGCCTCCCAAATTTACCCCTGGTACAAGTGGAACGACCTCAACATCTCGTCTCAAATCGACTTTATACTTGCAAGATCTAGAACACGTTACGCCATCAAAGACTCAAAAGCCATCCCCAATGCCAACCTTGACACGACCACAAGCTGTCATTCTATCCTCCATAACTCAGAAGAGAAAATAACAACTGCTAGAAAGAACAGCCTGAAAAGAATCAACCTCTTCAAACTGGAAAGAAAGAAGTGCAAGAACAGATCCTAGTGCATCAAGGTGAAACTTGACTCCTTTTGATACAACACTTCTCAACATGGAGCAAGTCTGGGACACCTTCAAACCAGCTCTCTTGAACCTTAAGGGGAAGTTTGCGGGACAAAGAATGTGGAGGAAAAAAACGGGAAAGTTTACAGCTTGGTGGAACCAAGAGGTGAAGGAACCCATCAAGAAAAAAAAAGCAGCTTTTTAAAAAAGCTTGGGTCAAGCCCAAAGACGAAGAGGACTACGTCAAGTACAGAGTCGCAAGAAGATATAGTAAAGGGTTTTGGGTGAAAGCCTCTAAAGAAAAATTTTGGGGCGACTTATGGAGAGAAGTTAAGTGAAATTTGTAAGAACTCCACAAGAGAATTTTTCAAAAGTGGGGAAGACGTGAGAGTAAGAGATGACCATTCAATCCAACAACATTTGTAAACGATGCAAATGGAGAGGCACTGCACAAAGAAAGAAAATTCTGAAAACGATGGAAAGATTATTTTAAAGATTTTTTTAAACCCATCTGGAGCACAACCTCCAGCTCTCAGTTCTCACCACGCAATAAAGACCAGTTAGAGCCCCAAATCCTTGAAGCTGAAACAAAAAAAGCAATTAAGACCAGCCCATAAGGGGAAGCGGCAGGCGATGACGGCATAACAACTGAAGCCATCCTTGCATGCGGAGAAACGGGAGTTAAGTGGCTCACCATCATTTTTCCGAAAAAATGGGAAGAGAGGAAAAGTACCAATGGACTGGCAAAATGCAGTAGTGGTGCCAATTTGGAAAAGGGCAGCAAGAGAGACTGCAGCACCTACGAGGCATTTCCTTCTCAGCCCTGTAGGGGAAAAAATATGCAAAGATTCTGGAACAGCGCACAAGAGCCAAAGCAGAACACCTATGAGCAATGCCCGTTTGGCTTTCGGAAAGGAAGAGGGTGCACAGATGCCATTTTCGCACTTTCCCACAGCTGTGTGAAAAGAGCCATCGAATACAACCAAGACCTGCATACAGTATTCGTTGATCAAGAGAAAGCTGTCGACCGAGCAAAAGAGACAAGCCTGGAAGATCCTGGAGCAGTACGACGTGAGGGCAGTTGCTTGATAAAAATCAGAGCCATCTATGCCAACAGTTATGAAACGCAGTCCGAACAGCCAGTGGAACATCCGACTGGTTCCGGTTACTCAGGGTCAGGCAGGCTGCGTACTCTCTCCCTTCTCGTGTCTACATGGACCAGATTACAAAGGAAGGCAACCCAGTTTTTTGAGGCCCTGAATGAACTATTATTTGCTGACGGGCCAGATCACTTAATGAATCCGAACAAAGCGCTCTTCAAGAACACACAGACCCCCAAATCAACACAAGCTGCGAGGGGGATGACACGAAGATCACAATCACCAAAACAGAAGTTATGTCCGTCAGCAGAAATCCAGAAAGCTGGAAATCAACATCAACGGCACCCAGTTTGAAACAGACCAAAGAATTAAATACCTTGGGAGCCTCTTCGCTGAAGATGGAAAAAAAAAGGACAGAGAGATAGAAACAAATGCCAGAAAGCAAACGCAGTCAGTTACCAACTCGCCCCCCTTCTAAAACATTCCAGCATCCCAATGAGCACCCAAAGGCAAAAATCTCAACGCCATCTTCGTTCCAACACTCACATACCTGTCAGACATGGGCCCTAACAAAAGCCTTAGAGAGAAAATTGGTCACATGTGAAATGGTGCCTGAGAAAAGCTGTCAACAAGACCAGACGCGACAAGATCAGAAAAGAGGTGATCAGAGACAGGTCGGACTAACACCAATTCTCCACCATATCGAACCAACAAAGGATCAGGTGGTTTGGTCACCTCACTAGAATGCCGCCCCAACCCAACCAGGCCCTACGGGCATACACTACCAAACACAATGGCTGGAAAGCCAGAGGTAGACCAAGGAAACGATGGAGCGACTCCGTGGCTGACGCCCTGCGAGCCCATGACCTGTCACTACATCAAGCCTCCCGCCTAGCTGCAGACAGACATCTGTGTCTCCCCGCGACGCCGAAAGGCACCAGCGGCAGATGAAAGAAGAAAGAAAGAAAGAAGAAGACTTAATCCATACAGGCACATTTCTTTTTTAGTGTGTACTTACACTTCTAAGGGGTTGCCCAGGTGGGAGGAGTGTATCAAAGTGATCCCAGTGATCTCGGTGATTCTGGGTATCCCAGGGGGTTAAGCAACAAAACCAGCAGCTACAATAAAATTTCTGTGTTAACTAAGTGTTAAACTCACTTATCAAATATCCCATAGATGAGAGATTTGCGGTGTGTGTGTGTGTGTGTGTGTGTGTTGTGTGTGTGTGTTGTGGTTGCGTGTGTGTGTGTGTGTGTGTTTCTTTATCATTATTTCTCCTTTTTAGACCTCTCCTCAATCCCTCTCATAGACCCCCAATTCATCCAGGTTCAAGTTCCATTTCGATTAACAGAAGAAAAAACTTCATTTTGGAAACATTAATCTAAATGTAGAATTGCTATAATATAATGAGAAAGGGCAAACAGCAAAATTTTTTTTTATTTTTTTATGTGCATATGCGAAGTCAGCGCGCTCTTGTGTGTATGCGTACGCATGTGTGTGTGTGTCGTGGGCGCGCGCGCGCGCGTGTGTGTGTGCGTCCAGCATTTCACGCGCACTTGTATGTGTCTATGTGAGTGAATTGGGTGGGGGTGGGGAGGTGAGTGTAAGTGTTGATGGGTGCGTACATAATGCGCGCGTGCTTGCAACCGAACTTTTGCATAGTTTATCTGATTGGGAGGACAGGGGGTGAGTGAATTTGTTTCTAAAGTAATGTCGTGCAGGGTTGATTACCACCCCATTTTTCCTTTTATGGCATCGAATGTTACATTACATGAATGAGTTACAGCCTAGTACAAACATTTTTGCATACAACATTGCGTTTACAGTGCATTAAACTAGGGCTGCCCTGGTTGTGTTTGGTGGGAACACATTTTTATGGCATTGTGATGCTTTGAGAAGCATAGCTTGTGAATATTGTAACTATTTAGAAAATGCAAAAGTTAGTGAGCATTTTATGATTTCAGCTGTAAAGATTTAAGATGTGCTTGATGTTTGTATTTTGTACGTGATAAGGTTGATATATCGGGTACAACGCACCAATAACTTTGTTCACAGATCTATTATCATTTTGCCATATCCTAGGGAGCAGCTTAGGTGAACTAAGAATTGTTTCAGCTGTGGTTTGTTTTGATTTTGGTATACGTCAGCTTTTCTTCAGTCATGAATTAATAATAAATATATTCAAGAGTAAACAGTTTTTAGTGCACATCAAGGTATTGTGCAAAAGTATATCATAGTTTACAAGAAGTTATATTTCAATTTTGCATCTTCTTTTTTGCCCCTCAAAGTGTATTGTGGCCTAGGGCCAATGTATATTACACCATTTCACAAGCTTCTCTCTCTCTCTCTCTCTTCCCCATCTCTCTCTCCCTTTTCTCTCTCTCTCCTCCCCTCTTACTCTCTCTCTCTTTCTTGACTGAAAATAATTTCCAGCCTTCTTGGCTCCCATTTTTCACATCATTTAATTTTCTTCTTTTCTTTCTTCACAATACTTTTTGTTTTCACTCTTATCCAATCTTATTGTTCTAGCCCTGCTTACCAAAAGAAACCATACCAAGGCTGCACTTAAAGGGAAGGTAAAGGTGTCCATAACCTTTAGGTCTAGGGGGCGAGGCGCAGAGCCTCCCCTTCTTTCAGGCCAGAATATTGAGGGCGGCGGCCATCTCCTCTCCCTCGATGCTTTACCTTCCCTGACCCTAAAGAGGACAGGGACCATTTCAGTGGGTGAATGGGGGAACTGACTGAACCACAAGGCGCACAAAACGGTCACCCATCCAACTGGTAACCACGCTCGACCTGTTTTAACTTGGTAGGGGAAAAAAAGTGCTCCGACCACTGAGCTCCCCCGTCCCTGTCACATTTAAACGTAATTAAAATAAAATGACAACTACATCCCGTTCAAGCAGATTGCAAAGATCTTTCGCCCTTTGTATCAACGCCCAGCAAACCCTGGGGTTTTAACCCCGGGGTTGGTGAAATCTGTATGATGTTACTGTCATTTACCTTTGGGAAAGATGATTGTACTGATATCTAGAATCGTTCAAAAATTGGGTTTTGAAGAACACCAACTGAAATCATGCGAAACAGCCTGCACCATAGAATTTTGGCTACAAGTTCTGGGGGAAAAACAACAAGCCGTTTGTTGAAAAAAAAAATGCATATTCGTAACTTTTAGGCGAAACGGATAAAATTTAATATGCTTGTAGAAAACTTTTTGGTTTTTATCATGTTTCTACAGCTTCCTAACAAATTTGTATCGATGTAAAAATCCCGTTTCAAGAGAACAGAGCGACTATTATTGTCTGTAATATGAGCAAAATTGCTTTCACTTCTGTTAAGCAACGGGCATTTAGGCCGATACACCCCACTTCCCATGGGAGAGATTTTAAAATGTTAAGTATTTCTGGAAAAAAGGACAATTTTAAAATGGCCCAAAAAGGGGAAAAAACTAAAAAGAAGGGGGAAAAAGGGAAAAAAAAAGAACAAGGCAGAAACATAAGAGGTACAATAAAGAGTGAAATTTTGCCAAAATTTCCGAGTGGGGATGCTTTTAATGGGCGCCGCATCCCAAAAGGGGGAATTTCTATTAAAAAGGCCGCAACTCCCAAAATGGTTAGTGTGTACATGTGCCTGATATGGCGTGTTGAGGGGATGACTTTTTCGATTTGCAAGAGGGCAGCTTTAGGATGGTTCCAGGTTGAATTGATGAATTCATCCAAAAAATTTTTGAAACATAAAAAAGGTAGAAGCTTTTTCCCTTGTGAACATGATTTTGTGTGTTGTGAAAAAAAATGAAACCCCCTTTTAAACAAGTAGGGGCCCTGTTAATCAAAATAAAAAAAAATCCCCAATAGAAGGGTTAAAATTTGTTCCAAAGGAAAACAATACAGACTGAAAGCGAATTACAAACAATTTTAATTTAATTTATTTGTTACCAAAGAATTTGGGGTTTAGTAGTTCTCTTTTTTACCAATAAATTTTATATAAATATATTATGCAAAATGAAAGAATACCCGTTACGTCAAAACGTCAGAGGGGGGACATGGTGCCTTCTTTTAAATTTTTGGGTGCAGGAAAGGCTGTGAAAAACTTTTTTTTTAACTTCAGCAAGTTCAGAAAAGTAAAGTTGACTTTATAAAGGGTCAAAAAATCACAATGAAACTCTTAATATAAGAACGAAAGGGGTCAAGATCCTTTGGTCCTGTAGGGGTGGTTACGGGGTCTGACTGGGAAATTTGGGGAATCAATGACAGGTTTGTCAAAAAAAAACCCCCGGGCACCCCCAACACACCCCGGGCCCTTATTGTAAATACCCCCAACATACACACCAAACGGCTTAAAAAAGTCATCATAAAGGTTTAAATTCTTTTTTTTTAATTAAAAATTAAAAACCATCGTATTTAAAAAATGAAAAAAAAAAAGTTTTTATTTATATTGCTTGTGTTATATGTGACCTAGGCATTTTTCTCTCTTCCCTTTTCTCGTCCACAATGGTAACATAATTTTTCTCTAGCTAGTTGTGCCCCGTTGTTAAACAAAATTTTTCTTCCAGAAATGATTAGTTTTCCCCCCCCACCCATCACCACTCAAAAATTTCCCCGGGGTTGTAAGAGGGGGTTTCGGGTGGAACATCCTGTACCTTAAAAGCAAAACCAGGTTTTTGTTTGCTTGCGGGTTTTCTTGCTCTTCCCCAAAAGACCCCCCCCGGGGGTACCCAGAAAAAAACATCTGACTAATTATCCCCTCAGAGTCATTGGGAATCTAAAAAAACCTGGATGGAATTTTGCATATTTTTTTTTTTTTTTCAAGCCCTTACCATGTAGGGCAATACTAGATTTAAAAGGGGTTTTGGGGTACTCCCATCTGGCCAATTCGTGTATAAAAAGTGTATGTTTGGTTTGGAGTATTTTCTTTTTGCAGCAATGGCAAATGAGTCCCCCTAATTGATTGAAAATTTGATTATTGCATGTCATATACAAAAACCAAGACTTTTTCAAACGAAAACACACACACCAACCACCACACACACACAACCACGTATTTTTTTATCCTTATTGAACTAAACTGACAATTAAAAAAAGGGTTTCACAACCGAAAGATTTTTGGGGCCGGAAAAATTCAGGCAGCAAAAAAACTTTCCCTGGTTTTAGAGGGTAAAATTTGGCAAGGTTATTTTTTTTCCCTAAAACTGGGCTCATGCTGTAGATTAGGCGCGCGCTAAATTAATTGTTTGTATTCATTTAAAATCAGGGGAGATTTTTTTGCCTAAATTTGGTCTGCGTCCCGGGGGGGAAATGGGCTGACAAGGCATACCACCCCTTTTTCTTTTTCTTTTTTTCTGCATGTCATTTGTTTCCCCATGGAGTGGTTTTATTTTGATTCCTATTAAAATTTTGTTTATACAATTTTAACAGGGAAAATTTCTTGTTCCCGTGGTTTCCGACTTGCAAAAATACGTACTGCCCCCGGGTCTCAGTTTATTGTCTCACCCGAGACTAAAAAAACCCAGACCCCCAATCTTGTCCAGTTGGGGGGGAAAAGTTTGGTAAATGGGGGAACTAACCATACACGCTTTAAGCTGCATTTTGCTTTCTAGGCGGTAATTTTTTCATCCCAAAGTGAATCTGTTGTTTCTTTTAAAAATGCCATTTCCTCAGAAACAAAATCAATTTTTCCCTGGTTCCCACAACAGTTTTGTCACCTTTTTCTTTTCATTTTTTCCAGACCGAAACGCTTCAAACGCATTTGGTGATAAGTATATTCTGAAAAAGAAAAATTTTTTTTTGGAAAAAAAGTTGAAAAGTTTTGCTCAGGTGAAAAAAGAATTTTTTTGAGTAAAGGGTAAAACCCCCAAAAAAGAATAGTAACTGATTAAAACAAAAAATCAAACCTGTCCCAGATGTTGTTATTTTTCTAGGGAAAGTAGAGCGGTGTGAAAATATAAGTTTTTTAACAAATTGAAATTTGTGAAAATTGAACTTATTCATAAAAATTGCTTGTCTTCCCTTTTTCTTTAGATTTCTTTAATTTTTTTTATAAATACACGTTATCAATTTTTTGTTATTGCTTTTTTGGGTAGCATTTGTTTGTCATTTATGTTTTGGTTGGAAGTCTTGAATGTTAGAGTTAAATGTCCTGAATAAAAATTTTCAAACGGTTTTTGGGCATGATGTGGGCAGCCAAAAACTAAGTGGACTTGTTTCCCTGGTTTTGAGTGAGGGAGGAGTGGCGTTTTTGGTTTTTAAAAGAAAGTCCCTTTTTTCGCCAGTGGGAGGGAATCCACCCGTGGTAAAATACTTTTGGTTCAAAATGCAAACCTCCCCGAGTTTGCTTCAAAATAAGTTCATTACTAAAAAAAAGAAAATGGTCTCAACACATGAACACAGAGAGAGAGGAAAAGAGAAGAGAGAGAGAGAGAAAGGGGAGAAGGGGGGAAGAGAGAGAAAGAGAGGGGGGAGAGAGAGAGAGAAGCTATGGGGAATGGAAAGGGATGGTGTGCGCGAATGATGTTTTTGTTTTTTTGAATGTGAGTTGTTGTTGTGTTATTTGTGCTGGTTTCCGATCTTCGGTCAAATTTTTTTTTTTTAAATCTTACCTGTTGATCCATGTGTGCTTAGAAACAAATGTTACGTTTTTTGTGTGTTTTTCTTTCAATTAAGAAACGATTGTACTATTATGTATTCTTTCAAAATGGGACTAATTACGTCCAAAGCTTTTGTGTGTGTGTGTGTGTTGTGTGTTTTTGGTGTGTGTTGTGTGGTTGGGGGTCCGTGGTGGGTTTTTTTGTTTTGTGGTGCGCGCGCCCTTAAAAAAAAAACCAGTCCCCATTGTATGCAGTTTTATAAAATTTGTTCTCCGTTCCCGGGGCAACAAATGTCTCTTCCGAAAAACGGAACGGGTTTTAACATGCCCGAAAGGTTTTCTGCTCTTTCACACGCGGGACTGTTTATAGGCTATGGAGGACTTTTGGAGGGATTGGGGGTCGCGCCTGATTTAACTCCAGAGGAAGTTTTCTTGAACGAGTTTTCAAACCGGGTCAGCGTCCACGAATGCACTCTTAAAAACCAGGCTTCACCAGCCCGTGCGTTGTGTGTGATGTGGTGTGTGTGTGGTGGTGTGTGTGTGTGTGAGTGTTTTGTGGGTGTGTGTTTGAGTGTGTGTGGGGTGTGTGTGTGGGGTGTGGGTGTATGCAAGCAAGAATCTGGGTCCTTGTGGAAATGAATAAGCTACAAGTATGTCTTGGATATATGGATGTCGTATATGTGTGCCTTCCTTTTGGCGCGAAACATGAGATACATTGATTTCATATAACACCACAACTTTGATGAAACGTCTGATGCACGTTCTTAACGAAGACATGATTATGATGATGTTATCTATTCATTCATTTATTCAGTTAGTGCGTGGGTGTATGTGTGTGTGTAGTGTGTGTTGTGCGTGCGCGCATGTGTGTGTGTGTGTGTGTGTGTGTGTGTGTGTGTGTTTAAATGCCTGCTCGTAAGCTATGTCCTTTTCTGTTTAAAATAAAGTATGCGTAAATGTTTTCGTATAGGCAATTAAGCATGTATGTCGTTCATATACACTGTCTTATGTTTAATGTCTGCATTTGTGATTCACTCAACCATGTATCCATAGTGCAAAAGAGCAGAGAAACTTGGAAATGTCGTTTTAACAACAGCTTGCCATGTTAGTCTGCAGCAATGCTAGTCTATTATCCCTTGCTCTGTTAGTTTTACATCAAAGATTGTGTTTACAGGCCTATATCATCATTTTAGCAGGTATTCTTTGGTGGGTCGGTGGTCAGGAGGTAAGGTGCCAGCCTGGGAAAAGAAGTCACGGATTCGATCCCTGTTTGAATCCCAACTTTTACCCACCATTTAGACCGTTGGTGGTTGTATCACAGCTGTCAGATTCCCTCACCTTCAGCAACTCTCAGCCGCTATCTATTCAATCCCAGCTGGTGCTGACTATAGCAGAAACTGACCAGACTCGGACTTCATGAAAGGAAGGAGCTAATATCAGCACTGGGCCCTGGACCCTTGCCGGAGTTATGCTGGATTTTCGCACTGTGGTATAGATGTTAGTATTTTAGATGAAATGATAAAGCAAGGTCCTGTGGACAATAGACGTTTATAGCAATAAATAGAAAGCAATCCAAAACATGGCAAAAAGGCAGATGTCCTGGTAACATTTTGTAGATAAAAAAAATCCATTCTTATAAGAAAGCAAACATATTTTGCAATCAAGAACGTAGCATAAAATATTAGTTGTGCCGTTTTTGTGGCAAAACTTTCATCCCCAGGGGAACAGTCCAAATAACTGGAAGGAATTACATATAATTTTTTTTGAACAACATCTCTCTCTCTCTCTCTCTCTCTCTCTCTATATATATATATATACCAAAATATATATTATAATATATATATTATATATATATTTATATAGTATATGGGGTGTTTTGCTTTTTTTGGGGATTTTGGTTTTTTGTTGTTTGATGTTGTTTTTGTTGTTGTTGTTGCTGTTTTCGTCCAGGTTGCTGGCAGATCACATAAACATAGTTTTTTTTATTTCTTTGTACGGGGATTTCAGAAACTTTCTACTATGAAATGTTTTTGACAATAAGTTTTTTGGAATGTTATTTTGTAAATTTGAAAAAAATAATTAATATATTACCTCGGGCTTCCCTTTTATATATATATAAATTTATATATATATTTATATATAAATTTTATATATAAAATTATATTTTATTTTTATGGGTGTTTGTGTGTGTGTGTGTTGTGTGTGTGTGTGTGTTGGGGTTTTTACAAAAGACAAACACAAAATTTACTTAAAAAAAACTTCTTCCAACCATTTTAAAAAAAAAGCAATCAACAAACCTCTTACCAAAAATGTAGGAGTATCAATTTAAGGAAAAAGTCAGTGGTTCACCATTTACTTTTCCCGCAAAGTACATTCCCAAAAAGGCATATATTGGAAAAAATTTAATCATTCTTGACTTCCCTTAAGAAATCTATTCTTTCAAGTTTTCATACAACCTAAAAAAGTAGTTAACCCTGTGACTCGCTAGTGAAAAACACATCAACGGGTTTTTTGATGTATAAATGTGCTCTTCAACTGTCCCCTTCTGAAGAAAACAAACTTGCTTGAAGTGCTGTATTCAGTTTAAAAATTTTTTCCCCTACACCAAAGGGGCAAAATTCAAAAAAAGGCCCCTTTGTTTAAAAAAATGCAGGAAAAAATTCTCAAATCGTAAAAAAACAATTTTGCTTACGAAATTTTTTTCAGAAAAATTGAAAATCCAAATGCCCCAAATTTAAGAAAAAAATAAGTTGTCCCAATTTAAAATTTACTTTTCTAAAGCCAATGCCGTGGGAAATCCCCTTTCCCATTCAATTTGCGCAATCACAAAAAACTTTTGAACCACCTCTTTTTTCCACTTGATGTATAAAAAAAGCATGTACAAAAAAAGTGCTGCATTGCTAATATCTAAAAATATCTATTCAAAAATTTTTAAAAATTTTTTATATTTATATATTTTAAATATAATATTTATATAAAAGAGGGAGGAGAGAGAAGGAAAAGAGAGAAATATTTTTTGAGTAGGTCTCTCTCCCCATTATATTATCCTCCCTTACCTAATGCCACACCCTCCTCCCCCTTATCTCTCTCTCTCTCTCTCTCTCTCTCTCTCTCTCTTTTAACGTTAACTTAAAATCATCAGTTGTGATTAATAATAATAATAATAATAAGAAGAAGAAGAAGAAGAAGAATGTATGGAATTTATATAGCGCTGAATCTTGTAAAGCAACAAATCAAAGCGCTCAGATTTCATTTCATACCACTTTAAGTCACGGCAGATTTCTCTCCGTGAAATTCGGGCTGCTCTCCCCGGGGAGAGCGCGTTGCCACAAGAGCAGCGCCACCCATTAAGGATAGTCCCATCTCAGGTCAAGAGTGGTATGAAAAAATGTATGTTAATAATTATCTGTAACCCTTGGGAATAAAAATCATCAACTAATCAATCAATCAATCAATTTAGTCATTTTCTCTCCCCTCTCTCTCTCTCCTCTCTCTCTCTCTCTCTCTGGGGTTCATGTCTTTTGTTTTATATTCTGTTATTTAATGTTACTTAATTTCAAGGCATACCCTTTCCTTTACATGGAGCCAATTGATGTCATGCGCGTGCACCTGTGTGTGTGTGTGTGTGTGTGTGAGAGGGAGAGAGAGAGAGAGAGAGAGAGAAGAGGGATGGGAGAGAGAGAGAGAGATGAGAGAGAGAGAGAGAGAATCAGTACCCTTTTTTTTTCCTTTAAATGCTATGCAAAATTTCCTTTTTTCTTTTTGAATCTGTTACAAATGTTCTTTTGTAGTTTGCAGCTGGCGCAAAGATTTCATGATGGATGTTGGCTAAGTTTCTTCTTATCCCCATTTCACCAAAGCATTATTTTGTTCTTGTTTTTATGTTTTTGTTTTTGGTTTGTGTTTTTTTGTTTTTTGTTGGTATTGATTTTTTTTGTTTTTTTGTTGTTGGGTTTTTTTGGGGGGGCATTGTATTATTTCTTTGCTCAGCTTTTATCCCCCTAAGGGGGGGGATGGTGTAGGAAAGCCCTTCT
>CM054157.1:27193834-27211584 GCA_028751875.1 Rapana venosa | reverse complement strand
GGCTTGGTACAGTTTTCCCCCTGTTCACCAGCTGTAAAGGGGTACCTGCCTTTTTAGGTCAGCGAAGGTAAAGAGCGGGGGAGAGGGAGGGGGCGCCGCCCTCAATATGTGGCCCTGAAAGTGAGGTCTCTGACGCCTCGCCCCCTAGCCCGTATAGGTTATGGGCTCCTTTACCTCCTTTCCCTAATTTTCCCTTCAACTTTTCATATAAACTATTAGATAATACAATTATTTTTTTTTTTTTTTTTCGGAACAGCACTCAAGAAGACCGCAGATCCTGTTATGTTTGCCTTGCCAGATGAGTGCCAGGCCAGTGCCTTGTCAGACTTTTGGATGCGGTGGATATATTTGCCAGCCGATATGTGGATGGTAAGAACAGGATTAATTTGTGGGGCAATCAACTTCTTGGGTTTGGGTGCATGTGTGTGTGAGGGGTGTGTGTGTTTTGTTGTGTGTGTTGTGTGTGTGTGTGTGTTTTGTGTGTGTGTGTGTGTGAGTGAGTGTGTGTGTATTTGTGTGTGTGTGTGTGTTTGTGTGTGTGTGTGGTTTGTGTGTGTGTGTGTGTGTGAGTGTGTGTGTTTTGTATGTGTTGTGTGTGAGTGTGTGTGTGTGTGTGTGTGTTGTGTGTGTGTGTGTGAGTGAGTGTGTGTGTATTTGTGTGTGTGTGTGGAAGTGTGTGTGAGTGAGTGTGGTGTGGTCTATGCGTAGGTTCGTGCGTGTCCGTGTGTGTGTGTGTGTTCATGTGTGAGGGTTTGCGTGCACATAAAATCATGAAGTGGTGTTTTGTGAAGGAAAAGTTTAAAGATGTACGTAAATCAAGGCTGCATTTCTTCATCATAAAACCATGTTTGGCCCTTCCACTCCCTTTAAAATTATTGGCTTTATTAATGCTAAATAAACAGTAAACCAACTCAGTGCCAGTGTCAGTGTCAGTGTCAGTCTGTTTGTGCTTGTGTGTCTGTCTGTGTGTGTATGTTTTTGTGTGTGCCTGTTAGTTTGACTCTGTGTGTATGTTTGTTTCAGCTCTGAAGCCAGAACTGACCAACTGTGTGATGCCCAACCAGCAGACAATCGACGACAGTTATGACGTCTGTGCTAACCAAATACCCCTCACAGAAACTGGTACCTGCTTGTGCGTATCCACCAGTCTTTCAGCCAATATGGTTGTTGTTGTTAGTGTCGGTGTTGGTTTTCTTGTTGTTACACGTTTCCTAGCTTCATACTTTAGGAGCCACGCAGATAACACACCCTGGCTCACTTGTCACATTTAAAGATCACTGTGAGCTTGAAAGTATCCAGTCTGTAAGAAGTTTGCGTGCATGACTCTTTTGAATGACTCCACCACACTGGCAGCCACACTCTGGTTTTAGGTGACTTTTTTCTTTTGAGGGTAGTATTCGTGTTGCTGATAGGAGCTTGTCACTTCTTCTTCTTCATCGAACGCTCAGACAGCAACTATTGTTGTCTGTTATCTGAGCGAAAATGCGTCACGCCGCCGTTAAGCGCCTGACAAGTCAGGCCCAGCGCATCGGACATCGGCACAAGAGAGAATTGTTACCTTTTAAGTTCTTTCTGGAAAAAGGGCAGGAAAATGGACCAAGAAGGCAGAAAATAGACAATAAGGAGGTGACAGGAAGAAAAGGAACAAGGCAGAAACAAAGAGAGTGCTCATCATCATCATCAGACCCGTGACCTTGGCGGTCGTGGGGGAGACATGAAAGACGATGCCGTGGTAAGCCTCCTCCATCCATCTCGGTCCTCGGCTCTGCGCAGTAGTGCCGAGTCATTCATCCTGGTCCATTCTCTGATGTTGTCCATCCACGACTTGTTCCGTCTTCCCCTCCTTCTGCCACCTTCGAGTGTTCCCTGCAGTACTTTTTTGGGCAGAGTGTTGTGGCGGGTGACGTGGGCCGAACCATGTCAGCTTTTTCTTCTTGACGATGGTGAGAAGGGGTTCCTGTGGACCTGCCAGCCGTGTTATTTTGACTCTTGACAATTTCGTTGGTCTTTCGTTCTCTCCAGGATTATGCCAGTAGTTTTCTATGGCATTTTGTTTCGAATGACTGGTTTTCGCTTTGCTTTTTTCAGCAGTCAAATGTCCAGGTTTCACTTCCGTACAGCAGGATCGACTGGATTAGGGCTTTGTAGAGCTTTAGTTTGTTTGGGAAACTGATCTCTTTACTTTTCCATAGGGTGGTGAGTTTTGTCATGGAAGATGTTGCCAATGGCTATTCTGACTTTGATTTCTGTCGTCGTCGCCCGTCCTTTGTGAGTGTAGCGCCGAGGTATTTAAAAGCGTTCTACCTCTCAGTTGTTGGCCTATGAAATTTTAGCGGTGGCATTGCTGTGCTGTTCACAAGTACTTTACTTTTCCGAGCTCACCTCCATCCATGCTCAGTCTGTTCTCAAGTTGGTCGTAAGATCTTGCAGCTCTGTGTTACTTCCCCCCATGAGGTCAATGTCATCGGCAAACCGTAATTTTGTTGAGGGGTCTGCCGCCAATGGAGATGGTAGAGTGGAAGTCATGGAGGGTCTCTCTCATGATGTTTCCCAAAGAACAGATTGAACAGGACTGGAGATAACAGGCATCCTTGTCGGACCCCAACTGGGGTTTTGAAGTAGTCTCCGACCTGATTGTTCAGAAGGACTGCACTGCTTGCAGTGTTGTATAGTGCTTGAATGGTTTGCACTAGTCCTTCTTCAATGCCAAACATTCTGAGGACCTGCCACAGGCCTTCGTGCCATACTCTGTCAAAAGCCTTCTTGAAGTCGATGAAGTTGTGGAACAGGTCTCTCTGATGTTGAAGATGTTTTTCCATGTTTTTTGAGAGTGCTAGAGAAGAGGAAATTTCTAGCACAGAATTTCCAGAATGTGGGGATGCTATTTATACTGATAGGCCCCCGGCATCCCCTCGGGGGAGGAGCTTGTAACTGCTAAATAGAATGTTAACGTTTTTTCAAGTTAACAACATTTTGGTTTAGGTTTAGAAAACTTAATCTCTGTCCGTGACTGACACAGCTTTTGGCCTAGGCCATCTGAGAAAAGTAATCCTACTATCGAAATATTAGGAAAAGAATCGATGCTTTTGCTTGAGCTACTGTATAAAGGTTGGAAGAAAATGCAATGTATCTGAAAACTCTTGATTTTGTTGTTTGATAGAAGTCCTTTAAACTTGCTTCTCATTCTACAAAAGTAGTGGTGATAGGCCTAGAAGTAGTAGAAGTGGTAGTGGCGCTAGTAGTAGCAGCAGCAGCAGCAGTAGAAGAAAATAGTAGTAGTAGTAGTAGTCTTCTTTTTTCTTCTTCTTTTTTATTCCTCCTCATCTCTTCCCCCTACTTCTCTGCCATCTTCTCTCCTTCCTTCTCCAAGTCTTATTTCTTATTTTTTTTATTCATCGTTGCTTAATTTCCTTAACTAATACTGTTGTCACCATCACTCTTTTTCTTATCTTTGTTGTTCTTATTGTCATCATGATGATCATTATTCCTTATCATCGTGTCTATCATGATCTGCTTTAACAGGCTTGGCAAGGCCAGGAAATGTGCCATCGAGGCCTTGAATAACTGCTGCCCCTCACTCTGCACGTACCAGGACATCTACATCTACAATTTCTACAAGTCTGTCCCAGTCACACCCACGTGCCCCTGGCGTCCAATCTCTGGGGTAAAGTAAGCTGTGAATGCTGAGAACTTTTTTCGTGAGCTGTGGTCAGAGTAAGATAAGACGATCATCAAAATGTCCCGTAAAACCTGAACTGCAAGAAGGGTTGTTTTTTTCTGGTAATATTCCGTAGAATATCCAGTCTGTGCCCAATCGAATCAAGTCAAGTCAAAAACAAAAACACTTAAATCATCCCATGAAGGGCAATTACAAATGAGTGATACAATGTACATATTTTGAGCTACCTGAATTCAACAACAACAAAAGGAGGGCACTGTCAGCTAGAGCTACAGTTGGTCTCTGTTTCCAGTCATACACTTAAGCACAAGCGTGCATGCACATGCTGAAGGAAGGCTGTCTGTATGTGTGTGTGCACCAGCCTATCCACGTGCACATAACACAGCGAAATGTGTCAACTGAAGCCAGAGGGCAGACCTCCTGCACCTACAAGCGCAGGAAAAAAACAAAACAGTTTGCATCTCACCCACTACTGAAATGCAGAGAAGACAAGAATGAGACCAGTTAAATCACTTGTACTAACAGCTTTTTTTACATAGCTAATTACTATTTCTGTTTTAGAAATTCTGAACCAGTTACAATCAGGAGGCGTACCCATATTTCTCTATGCAAATTTCAGTTTTCCTGGTAATGTGGTTTTAAGATGGGATATTAATTGTTGTTTGTTGTTACTGTGTGCAGTACTGCAACCGTCAACGTATGGAGTGTGCCCCACCAGCCCAGTAAAGCTGAGCAGTGGACAATCACGTGACAGAAATAAGCGCCATGTCTGTTTATAAACAGCACCAGTATAGACAAATGGTTTGATTCAACTGGCGAAGAAATGTGTAAACATACTTTGAAGCAATATCTCTCACATTTGGATTGTTGCAATATCTTTTATGTGTAGAGTTATGCTTTTCATGTTTGTTGCATTGGCAAATCAGTAGTAGCAGTAGCTGTGGTAGTATAATAGCAGCAGCAGTGGCAGTAGTAGTAGTTGTAGTAGTAATAGTAGTAACAGGTTTTCCTATGGGATGTTTTTAGTGAATGCTAACAATAAATCTGGAAAAAAGTTCATGTAAACATGTGTGTTTGTGTGTGTTTGCTTATGTGTTTGTGTTTATGCATGTGTGTGCGTGTGTGTGTGTTTGCTTGTCTGTGTATTTCCCTGTGTGTGTTTGTATTCGTGTGTGTGTGTGGTGTGTTGGTGTTGTGTGTGGTGTTGTGTGGTGTTGTGTTGTTGGTGTCTTTTTGTGTTTGCTTGGTGTGTGTTTCCTGGTGTGTATGTTTTCTTGTGTGTTGTGTGTGTGTTGTTGTGGGGGGGGGTTTACAAAGCCTTTATGTCATATGCAATCACAAGACCCCATGTTTAGTACAACCACCAACCCCAAACTAACACACCGAACAAAAACAAAAAAGGGGCCCCCTCTGTCGGGGGCCCCTCCCTTTTGTTCATTGCCAAAAGGATTTGTAGATCAGGAGGGTATGGTTGAATAAAAATTTCCGTGTTTTTGGGTTTGTTTCCTGTTTTTTGTTGTTGTTTTTTTGCTTTTTTTTTTTTTCCCCACAGTTTTTTGAGATCCCCTCTTTTGAAATGTATGTTGTATCAAACGGGTGTTTGTCACTGGGATACTAGATTTTTTTTGTTATGGGTGTATTTTGACCCAAGAAAAAATTTTTTTCTGCAGAATTTTCCGGAAAGAAGGTTTGTTGTATGAGTTTTTTTTTTTATCGAATAATGCAGTTCCCTTTATTGATGATTAAAGGTTTGGATTGGTTTTTTGGACACATGAGGTGTTTATTCTTACCCCAAAAGGGACTGATACAAAAAATTTTAGTTGTATAAAAAAAAAAAGTCTAAAGGGACGGGTTTTGAAATCTTTAAGTTGTTACTTTAGTGAGGTTTATAGTAGTTGTTGTTGTTTTTGTTTTAGTTTATCGTAGTTGGGGGGTTTTCCCCCGCAAAACCCCCGGGGGGTCATACGAATGGAGACTTTAATTCATTATGGCTATCAGTTTCCTGATGTAAGGTTTTTTTGTCTTGTAAAACACCTCTTTCCGCTGATAAAAAAGGTAACTCCAGATACCATCTAGTTTTAAACTGGCTAATCCCCAAATCCTTTTTACCCAATTGGTCACATCTGTATCTGTCATTTATGAATGCAATCTGATCATTTCGCATTCTTTTTTCCTCAACATAGCAAAAACTATCAGAAAGGAGAAACTCACCTGTTGCAACCCTTTAAGGGGCATATTAACATTCAACATTTCTCTTCGCAAGCTGCTGAACACCTTTCACAAACTGTTGATCACATTGACCTCTCCAAACATTACAATTCTGTTCTCTCCGCCAACTGCTCAACATACATGCACCTCCAATTGACCACCTCCTGCCTGATAGGCCCTACAGCCATGATACACCCAAGGTGAATTGATAGCCCAAACGGAAGCAACTCGAGCGACAGTGACGAAAAACAAAAACTCAAATTAAAAAAACAGCTCTTGCAAAAACAAAGTCAAATCTTTAATTCATTCTGCTACGACATACCATTGCTATATTACTCTTCCCAAGTTCAAAATACTACAACCATTAAATCACTATTTCACTCACCTCGAACCTTCTTGGATCTGCAAAAACAAGCCCGTTGCCTACCACCCTTAGCCTGTCTGAACATCCATCAATTTTTCTTCCTACTTTTCAGACAAGTCCACAATATCTGCTCCCGACTGGATCAGATCTAGTCCTGCCTTAGACGCCCCGTCCTTCTCATCCTTTGTTCACTGGCATCTCTCCGTTCCTTACATCCCAAAAAGTGAACAAGAAATTATACGATCCTGAAGAAATTAATATTAAATCATGCGATTTTGATCCCTTACCTGTTCCTCTTTTCCCACAGTACCTTCAACAACTTGTACCTACCCTCACCAAAATAGCTACCTTATCACTTCTTTCAGGAAATGTTCCATCAGCTCTTAAAACCGCAATAGTCAGACCTCTACTCAAAAAGCATGACCTTGATTCGAACATTTTGAAAAACTATAGACCTGTCCGAAACATACCTTTTGTCTCTAAAGAACTCGAAAAAGTAGTTCTAAAACAGCTTAACAACCACCTTCATTTTAAGAATCTCCTTCATCCCTTTCAGTCTTCCTATAGCTCCAACTACAGTACCGAAACCACCCTAGTCCACACCTTAGATACACTTCTACTCTTTTCTGATGAAGGAAAAGTCTCCTTTCTTACACTTCTTGACCTGTCTGCAGCCTTTGATACTATTGACCACTCAATTTTCATCTCTCGCCTTCAAAATACGTTTGGTATTGCTGGCACAGCACTCACCTGGTTTAGTTCATACCTCACAAATTGCTGCCAGACAGTAATTGTGAGCAAAATGCAATCAGTGTCTTCCAAACTCGTATGTGGAGTCCCACAGGGATCAGTTCTGAGTCCTGTTCTCTTCACTCTCTACACTGCTCCACTTTCAAATATAATAAACTGCTATCAAATCGATCAACATTTCTATGCTGATGATATCCAGTTTGAATGCAGTGATACTTTTTTTTTTTAAACTTGCCTTCACTCCTGACAAATATGCCCCACTGCCTCCAAAATATTCAAAACTGGATGATACAGAACAAGCTACAGTTAATGCAGATAAAACTGAAGCCATACTTCATGGGCACCAAACATGAACTTTCCTCCATCTCAACAACTTCAATAGAATTTAGCAATGTATCAGTCCCTCTGTCCAGCTCTGTGAAATATCTCGATGTTGTTATCGACAACATATTCTCAAGAAAAAAAATCACACTGACCTATCAGTCCTGCTATTAGCCTATCAATTACGGCGCATAAGTGCATTTCGAAAGTATCTGTCTCCAGATGCAACATGCAAGCTTGCTACATCTCTTGTTGTCTCACGTTTGGAATACAGCACTTCTCTTTTGGCTGGCCCACCAGCATTGTCCATCCCTTCGCTTTAACGCATACAAAACTGCAGCCCGACTAATCCTAAGAAAGAAAAAAATCTAAACACATCACTCCTCTCTTTTGATATCTTCATTGGATTCCTGTCTCACAAAGAGTGAAGTACAAGATTTGCACCCTCTGTTTCAAATGTCTCCACAAATTTGCACCCTCTCATCTCTGCAACTGTTTTCACCTGTACGCTCCATCCCGCTCCCTTTGTTCAGCTTCGGATACTCTGTGCTTCCGTACATTGAGATTCAAGCTAACCACTGTCGGCCATTGCTCTTTCTCTATCTGTAGTCAATCCATCTTGAATGACCTCCCTCTGTCCCTTCGCCAAAAGCCTACATTCAAAACTTTCAAAACCAGCCTTACTAAGATCTTCCCTGTCATTATTTATCCATAGGCTTCAGCGGCAACCCCCATCTCTATCATCGTGTATAGGCATCGCGCGCGCGCGCGCGGGGTGTGTGTGTGTGTGTGTGTGTGTGTGTGTGTGTAATATTGATTTCGTTATTTTTTAAATTTTATTCATGAGTGATTGCATAAGTGTAAATGTTTTGAATGTAAGCGCTGTGATTTTTTCCTTTGCAAGATTCAGCGCTATATAAATTCCATACATTATTATTTTTACTTTTTATTAGTAGTAGAAGTAGTAGTAGTAGTATATACACAATTTCATTCATTACCTCTGGAAATCACTGTAAGACAACTGCTACATACTGAAATGTTCGTATGTAACTCTTCACAAGTTTGAGGTATGTTTCTTCTACTAAAAATTAGAAACAAAAACAAAGAAGAACAGCTGACGACATAACATACCAGTGTCCCTCAGCACCCAGCCTCATCAACAACTGATTAAGCTTTTTCGTCTGTCAAACTACAGGATATGTGAATGCAATGTAATGTGATCATGACAGTATTCTGGCCAGTAATCCCATCACTGTGAAAAGGGAATCTTCTGAAATCATGAATTAAACAGTCCATTTCTAGTTTGGACAAGAGCATAAGTGGATGGGTGGTCTAGAGGTAACGCGCCTGCCTAGAAAGCAAAACGTCCCGGTCGGAAGCGTGTGGTGGTTCGAATGCCGTTTGGGCCCGAAAGTTTCCCCCCATCCATTAGACCATGAGTGGAGGTCTGGGTGCTTGTCTTACGGATGAGACGATAAACCGAGGTCCCGTGTGTTACACATAATTATTCAGTGCACGTAAAAGAGCCCACGACAACAAGAGAGTTGTCCCTGGCAAAATTCTGTAGATAAAAGCCACTCTTATAGGGAAACAAATACAGTTGCAGACGGGAAAAAAATAATGGGTGGCGCTGCTCTTGTAGCGACATGCTCTCCTTGGGGAAAATAGCCTGAATTTCACACAGAGAAATCTGTCATGACTTAAAGTTGTATAAATAAATAAATAAATGAATAAGTGGTTCATGAAACTAACTGTAACTAACCTAGCTACGTGTGCCATCATACAAAACCATACCACTTGAAAACAACACTTTTGATCACATCTCCCAGCAACCATGCAGGTACTCGACTGACGAGGGAGCAAAACGAATTCCTCAAAGCACACAAGCATGATCTGTCTTTATTGACATATAATTCACATGGACACCCATCAGCAACGAAGCACAACAAGCATGTACTCACAAAAATAATAACCTTTAAAATAAGACTGGATTAAACGTTAATTTTTTACCTTGAATATAACTGTTTAACATGTACTTATTGTATAATGAATATATTTGCTATGGAGATGTCTATGAAAAGACAAAGTGTTCTCATTTGTTGTCCTGCATCCATCATTTACCTGTGATTAGTTGGTGGGTAGCAAAAGAATCACAGCTTAAAAATGTGCCCCTTTGTGTGCTTTGGGGAAAAAATGTGAAAATCCTTTTCTTGTTCCTTGCGTAAATATCATCTACAAGAGCTACCTTTTCTTCTTAGTGATTACTATACCAAACATAGGTAATAACTTGTAAAACGTTTCCTTTCCTCTACATTGTGAGACATATTCAAGAATAAAAACAGTTTGTCTGATGTAAAACACACAGTCAACTTGTGTGATCTTTTTCTTCTTATTTATAAGTAGCTGCCTGCATGCGTAAGTGAAAACTTCAAAACTCAAACTATTTTTTTTTAATTATTTAAGATTGAAAAACAAGTTACCCTAGTAAAATGAGACTATAAAGAAAAAAATACCAAGCAATCTAAAACACACATGAAGACGTCATTTAAAATAATGAAAAGGCATGACTTTCAATTTAAAATAGGGTTTCCACTTCACAGACAACATTAGCCAGAATTGAATGTCTCACTGTGAAATACCAATCTCCCTTACCTGTTACTTATCCTGTAGTCTAGCTGAGGGGTTGGGGCACAACTGAAGATCTTGCAACCAGCCTCCTCGCTTATCACGGTTCTCAGCTTTCTGCAGCTTGTTGTTCCACTCAAGGATAATTCATTCTCTGGCGTTGTTTTCCCATGGGCGCAAAGCACATGCACTTCCCCATGGCAGTATCACTACGTCATCCTCATCGTCATTGATCTGCTTTGGTCTGAAGGTGATCCCAATATTGCTTTTGTCATACACATCTTTGCATGTGGTGAGTTTGTGTCAAAGCCTTCAGGATTGGAGGTTAAAGGGAGAAGGTTGTTGCAGGAACACTGTGATGGTGGTCAACATCAGGTGGGTGCCTCCATCGGTTCCAGGACTAAGTTATTATTATTGTCAGTAGGGAGCTTAGTAGATTGTGTCCTGTGTGGGTAAGGCCAAAGAAGCACCACTAGGTAAAAGGTAAAGGTATTCTCATAACCTAACAGTTATTGAAGAGCGAGGAGTCAGAGACCTCAGATTCTCTAAGGGCCAGCATACTGAGGGCAGCACCCATCTTCTCTCCGTCAATGCTTTACCTTGCCTTCCCCTAAAGAGGGCAGGCAGTCCTTTACAGCTGGGTGAACTGGGGAACTGAAATAAAGCCAAAGCGGGCAAATAGTCACCCATCCGCTTGGTAACCAGTTCAAGTCAATTTCAATTCAAACACTTTATTGTCTCAAAGACAGATGAATTCAAGCAAATTAGAAGTCAAACATTAAACACTAAACATAAATATAATATCACAGGAAAAAACACAACACAGTATCCAAACATCAGCACACACCATCACCATATGAAAAGCGCCCATAAATCAGCAATGCCTCAGCCAGTCATAAACTCACCCAAGTAAAATCAAGGACTCTCCTTAATTCAGTGTAATTTTTTTCTTAAACTAGAAGGTGTGAAATTCAAGCCTAGGAATACACACACAGGCACAGGCAGGGCTCTCTCTCTCTCTCTCTCTCTCTCTCTCCAGTCAGGTTGTTTTTAAAGTTATAATTATGCTTACAATAATTCTGTATTTTACATCTTGATTAATTTTATATTTTTTCCTTTTTCTTTGAACAGAATTGTGTTGATTTTAAAAAAGCTTTCGATTCAGTAAGACATGACAAGCTACTCATCATCATCATCATCAGTCCCGTGACCCTGGCGGTCGTGGAGGAGACAGGAGAGACGATGCCGTGGTAAGCCTCCTCCATCCATCTCGGTCCTCAGCTCTGCGCAATAGTGCCGAGTCATTCATCCTGGTCCATTCTCTGATGCTGTCCCTCCATGACTTGTTCTGTCTTCCCCTCTTTCTGCCACCTTTGAGTGTTCCCTGCAGTACTGTTTTTGGCAGAGTGTTGTGGCGGGTGACGTAGCTGAACCATGTCAGCTTTTTCTTCTTGACGATGGTGAGAAGGGGTTCCTGTGGACCTGCCAGCCCTATTATTTGGCTCTTGACAAATCCATTGGTCTTTCGTTCTCTCCAGGATATGCCCAGCAGTTTTCTATGGCATTTTGTTTCAAATGACTGGATTCGCTTTGCTGCTACAAGCTACTACAAACTTAGAAATCAAGGTACCAAAGGAAATGTTTTCCATTCCCAATGTGTAATGTATAGTAGTTTGATATCATGTGTTAGATCAAATAATGAATATTTAGATTTTTTTAACTGCCCTCTAGGGGTTCGTTAAGGGTGTGTCTTGAATCCTACCTTGCTTGGAATACTTATCAATCAACTAGCAAACCATATCTCTGAGAAGGGAAGACTTGGTATACAACTGTTACCAGGTGTTGAAGAGCTGTTTATTTTGCTTTTTGCAGACAATGTTGTTTTGTTATCTTCAACTTCCATAGGTCTGCAGAATCAGTTGAATATACTCCAAACAAGTTGTGTAGATATGAAATTAAAAATCAATACAGATAAAACCAAAGTGATGGTCTTTAGAAAAGGGGGAATCTTGGGTAGGGGTGAGGTTTTGTTTTTAGAAAATAAAAAAATAGAAGTTGTAAATAAATATTGTTATTTGGGGTATGTTTTCTCAGCAAAGCTTAGTCCTAGGCTGGGTACTGAGCATTTGAGTGTAAAAGGGAAAAAAGCACTATAATTCTTATTCGAGATTTTCAAAAAACAAGGATATATCTTACCAGGTTTACTTCAAAGTCTTTGATATAAAAATTAGACCAATACTACTATATGCATCTGAAGTTTGGGGTTTAAGTCGTTTAGAATCTTTAGAAAAAATACATCTGATGGCTTGTAAGCGTTTTCTGGGAGTTCCTGTTAAAACACCCAACAAAATGGTATATGGGGAAGTAGCAAGACATTCTTTACATGTAAATTCTTGTATTAGTGCAATAAGATGACTTATGCCTCTTGGTTCCTTGGGGAACATAGGGCTGCAACAACACCCCTCCAACGAACTCGGTTTTGGGAGATCCTCTTCAGCTCGGCCCATGTCATTCTGGCTGCCTTCGTTTCTTCGTCAACACTTCTGCGCCAGGTCTGTTTTGGTCAACCAGCTTTCCGCTTCCCTTGTGGATTCCAGTCAAGGGCCTGTCTGGTGCATTTGACGCAGGCTTTGGGGAGGTATGGCCGATCCATCCCACTTCCTTTCTTTAATAATGGACTCAATTGGGGTTTGTTTTGGTCCTGTCCCAAGTTGTTTGTTGGATATGATTTCCCGGCCCACCTGATGTTGAGGATGTACCTGAGGCATTTGTTGATAAAAGACTGGAGTTTGTGGGTGTGGTTTTTGTTACCACCAGGTTCTGAGCCATAAAGTAGGTACCGATTTGACATTGGTGTTGTAGACCCGAATCTTGTTTTGAAATGAGAGGGCTGTTTGACCTCCAAATTGGCGAAGGGTGTTGAAGGCGTGACAGGCTTTGTTGATTCAGCACTTGATGTCTTCATCTGTTACCCTCTTTACTGACAACACTCCCCGGGTAAATAAACTTGGTGACTTTTTTGATGGTTTCTTGCTGCAGTCGCACTGGGCATGTGTTTTGTTGTTCACCCTCATGCCCTCCGTCTTCCCGATGTTGATTTGGAGGCCAGTCTTTTCAGCTTCTTCAGAAAACATGACAGAGCTTCTCTTGTGCATCTTGTCCCTGGGGGGAGAGAAGGCTGATGTCGTCTGCGAAGTCCAGGTCTTCCAGCTGCTTCATGAGGGTCTACTGTAGCCGGTTCTCCTGCTGCTGTGGCTTGCCGCATTATCCAGTCAACCACCAACAGGAAGAGGGTTTTGGCAACAACAGAAGCCCTGACGAACACGGTCTGTCGGAGAAGGGTTCCGTCAGTTTTCCTTCATGGATGACTTGACAGGTGGCATCTTCATATAGCTGCTGGATGATGGTGATGAACTTTGGTGGAAAGCCACAGTGATGCATCAGTTTCCAAATGACATCTCTGTCAACGCTGTCAAATGCCTTCTGGAAGTTGACAAAGACTGAATATATGGGGGGCTGCCACTCCAGGGATTGCTCAATGATGATGCGCATTGTGGCGATTTGATCTGTGCATGATCTATCTTGCCTAAAGCCTGCCTGTTCATCCCAAAGTGTCTTGTCCAGTGCTGTCTTCAGTCTGTCTAGCATGATCTTTGTCAGCACTTTCCCTGGGATGGACAGTAGCATGATTCCTCTCCAGTTGTTGCATGAGGACCAGGTTCCCCTTTCTTGCAGCTTTACGAGATGGCCTTTCTTCAGTCTTCTGGTACTCTCTCTTGCTCCAGATCTTGTAATAGGAGTGGGTATAACATCTCAGTGGAATTTTGGATGTTGCCTTCAGTGCTTCAGGTGGTATACCGTTGGGCTGTGCTTTGCCTGATTTGAGTACTTGATGGCTTTGGTGATCTCATTCTTGGTAGGGGGGCCGGTGTTGATGCCAAGAATTTCATTAGGTGGGGGGATGTCGGGTGGCATGGGTGGGTGCGGGCCCTGTTGAGCGTTTCTTTGAAGTGCTCTGCCCATCTTGCTCTCTGGTCCCTCACCTGGAATGGTATTGCCATTTTTATCTTTGACAGGGCAGCTAGGTTTGTTTTTTTTCCCTGAGTTCTCGTGATCTTGTCAGTCTCTTCATATTTCTTTGGCCTGCTGCAGTCTCTGCTTTTGAGTCATTTTCCCTCAATGAATTTTCTCTTGTCTCTTCTTGCATTTCTCTTTACTGCCGGTTTTTGTCCCAGTACATGCTTGCAGTTCCTGTTTCTTTTCTTGATCTTGTGTTTGGTTGATCTGATCTTTCAGCGTTTTCTCTCGGTGATCAGTGCCCATGTTTCTGTTGTCAGCCCCTCTTGTATTTTCTTGTTTTCTTTCCTAGTACTGTTTGGCATGTTGTCTTCCAGGTCTCACGCGACTTGCCATTGCTCGTCGACTGTTTCCTCTGGCAGCTGGAAAAGCACACTGAAGTTGTTCCTCAGTTCAAGCCTGAATTCTTCTATTTTTTCTCTTTCCTTCAGGCTTTGCACATTGAACTTGTGTGATGGCCTTCCTGCCTGGTCGATGTAGGCTTTGAGCTTGGTCTTGAGGATGGCAACAACAAGATGATGGTCTGATGCTGCATCTGCTCCGCGCTTCACCCTGACATCATGCAGGCTCCTTCTCCACTTTCGGCCAATGGTGAGTGGTCAATTGGTTTTCTGTCTTGCCATTTTGGGGGGAAATCCATGTGGTTTTTGTGGACTTTCCCTTTTGGGGAAAGATGGTGCCTCCAATGACCAGGTCATTGAAATGCAAAATTCTGTTAAAAATTCTCCATTTTCATTTTGTTCTTCAGTGCCATGTCTGCCTTTATCAATTCTCTGTTTGTGTTGTCTGTCCTACTTTGGCATTCATGTCTCCCATTAGTATTTTAGGTCCTCTTTGGTGCTTTGTCCCTGATGGTCTGGACTTTTCAAGAAGTTTTCTTTATCTTTAACTCTGCGTATTTTTTGGAGCGTAGCACTGAAGGAAGTAACCCTTTCTGCTTTTGAGTTGAAAAGTGCTGTGAGGATCCGTGGTGACCCCTGGTTCCCAGGACAGCAGTGCTTGCATTGCTTCGGGTCTCATCAGCAGCGCTACTCCATGGGGTGGGGCTGGCCTTCTTTCCCGTCCAGAGTAGATGATAGTGTCTCCACTCGCAAGTTTTGTCTGCCCGGTTCCATTCCATCTGGTCTCGCAAAAGGCCAAGGATCTTAAGGTTGTACCTGTGCATTTCTCTACTCACCTGTGTTGTTTTACCAGTTTCGTACAGGGTTCTGATGTTCCAGGTCCCTATCCTGGTTGTTGACTTGGTTGTTAGAAGAGTTGTCGGCGCACTGGTTTCCTGAAGGCTTTCACCAGCACGCGTCATAGGTTCTACCAGAGAGGACTTCCCCAACCATATTGCTCGTAAGAGGTACTGTTGCAGTTTCAGTAACAGAGTGGTTTTTAAGTGAATGGGTCGTTAGCCCAATGCACAACCCACAACCTGTAGGACCGGGGTGCATCGTTTAGTCTGTCTCCTTCCCCACAGACTGTTGAGCTGGTGAATGCAGAGGCGAGGCCCGCCACATAGCTTTGGGGGTCATTGAAGCATGCAAGCCATCCCACCACGACAAGGGGATACACCATCGGGACAGTGCAATAAGATATTGGTTAAAATTACTGCAGATGAGCCATCACAGGTTGCCGACAGGCTTATAACATGCAATTAACTAGAGATCAAAAGGTAAGAAAGGTTGGGTACAGGTATAAGGGAATGTTATATAGTTCAGGTTTAAGTTGTTTGGTCAACAGGAGTTGGAATATCAGGGTTCTTTAGAATTTTAAGCAAAGATTAATTGATATGTTTTATTCAGGATGGTCTGGTGTCATGACGAGATAGATATGAAACAATAGATTTTTAAGACTTTGTTTATTAAAAGAAATTTTATCTTGATACATCAAATTTATGTTTCAGAGTTGCACTGTTCCCGAGGAAAATGAATTTCCTCCTTGAATCTTAATAGATACAGCAACAATACTTTGAAGAACTTTTTTGCAGAATGTTTTTAAGATGAGTACATTCATATACATTTTTTTTACAGCAGATCTCCCTGATTTCTGAAGATTTCTTAGTGTTTTCCTTTTCCTCTTCGGCACTTAGTAAACATCATGCAATGCAGTAGCAAAGTTTTTTGTCAGGTGTTAAAGAAAAGATAATGCAAACGTATTTAATCTTATATAAGATATCAATGCTTCAGTGTAAAAAGATTTGTGTCTAATGTGTATTTTTGCTTTACTTTGAAATTTTGTACATTTTGTTGTATACCACAATAACTCCATCACTTGCATTGAATTGTGGCCCAAGGGTGTTCAAATAAAAAACATTTCATTTTCATTTCTTCCTTTTCTTCTCTCCTCTCTCTCTTCTCTTCTCTTCGGACCAAGTGTCAAGCAAAGCAAAGGGTGCACTTTTTAGGCTGCAGCAAAAGTTATATTTGTTTGAAAATACAGTTACTGGGGCTTCCCGCATGTGGAGAAAACCTTAAGCACCCTGCTGACTGATAATGCAGTCTCCAGCTGGAAGGTGGCAGGGGGGGGGAACAATGTCGTTTTTGTCTTGCACTAAAGCCAGTTGACACAGCAGTGTCAAAAAATTTATGGCGGATCCTACAGTGAATCCCAACCCGCAAGTGCAATACTACAGGAAAAAACCTTTCTCCCAAAACTGCTGCAACCAGGAGCATTCCAGAAAACATAAAGAGAAGCAGGCAGGTGTTGTGTGTGACAGTGACTGTGTCTTCAGTGCCTGTGTCTGCCTGACAGTGGTGTTAAACAGTCAAGTGCAGTGTGTTCAGATACACATGAAATAGACATGCCAACTGTACACACACACGAGAGCAGCAAGAAAACATCAGTTGTGTTGCCATTTATTGGTTGATATGGAATTCCCAGGTGTGTCTGACTGTGTGCTGATGTGTGTGTTGTGAGCCTGATGTGGACTATCAATCGAGGATTGATAATATTGTTGGTGGATTTGACACACAGATTGTCACACAATACGTTGCTACTCTGACTGACAGATCTGTCCAGAAAAGGCTGAGAGAGCCACAGAAGTAAACACTTCAGAAAAACTGTCCTCCATCATTCAGATGGTAAAGATTTTGTGACATGCGAGTCTGATGACATTGTGATCCAATTTGCAGGCAAACTGATGCAGAGTGTGTGTACTGGTTTGTTAAACAGCAAGACAAAAACATGTTAAAAGAGGAACATGTCAGGCTCGCCAGTTTGGGGAAAGGGAAGGAATCCAGGACACACCATACAGGGAAACCTTAGCACAAGCCTCACGGGATTTAGTGACTCTTCCTGATCTCCTGCAGTTTTACCTTGGCTGACAGTGTGTGTGTGTAGCAGAAACTTGGCACAAGAAAGGCTTGGAATGTGGTAACAAATCTGGACAGTATAAAGAGTTTCGTGATTGGCTGTACATTATGAAGATCAATGCTGTGGTTTCCATGTCATGTAATTGCCTTGTGCTGCAACGCTTGGCTGCTGTATGAGCTTATTAGCTTAATGGCAATAAAATTTTGTTATTCTATCCTTATCTTATCTCTCTCTCTCTCTCTCCCCTCTCTCTCTCTTCTTTCTTCTCTCTCTCTCTCTCTCCCTCTCTCTGGGGGACAGGATAGCTGGTGGTTAGAGTGATAGCATTGTGATCATGATTTGCTGACCTGGGTTTGAACTCGTTCAAGAGCAGTGCCCAAATCCCTCCCCCCCAAAAATCCTTTTTGGTGAACTATAAACCGAGGT
>CM054157.1:27176582-27193334 GCA_028751875.1 Rapana venosa | reverse complement strand
TCTTTTGGTCATGAATTCCACAATTTCTGGTTCCTTGTTTGTTAGGCCGCATTGTTCCATGTTCCAATGTAGTCACTGTTCCTATCTCGATGTCCGTTTCCATTGCGAGGTCGTTTGCCGTTGGTATCCGTCCGTTTGTATCTCTTTTCAGTTTTCTTAGCAGTTGATAAATCCACTGTCGGCTTGCTAGGCCAGTCACAGCTTCACCAGAGCCCCGTTAGCCAGCTTGACCTGTTTCCGTTTCGCACGACGTGGACGAGGGGTTGGACTTTGGATTAAGTACTTCACCATAATGTCAGCCTTCCTCTGACTTCAGATGTTTTTCTTTACAGGAAACATGCTTGTTATGGTTGAAGACATTCTTAGCATAACATCATCATAACAACACTTTGGCTTTGGCCCTGGCATGTAGCTATCATCAATAATCGACTAAGCTTGTGGCTTGAACCAGACTATGGCAATAACAACACATCTTTTTCTCTCTGCATGTACCTTTGCGTATGTGTGCGGAAATACCCATGCTTTGTATTATACTGTTGACAGGATTGCTCTCTTGCCTGCTCCTGGTCTCCCATGCACAAGACACTATGGACTGTGATGCTGAAGTAGCAAAGTGTCCTCAACTCGACAGGGTTATTTCACCAGACGATTTGGACAACTTGTGCAGGTTGATCTTTTCATTTGCATGTCCTCTCCTCTTCTGCTCTCTCTCTCTCCCCTCTCTCTCTCTCCTCTCTCTCTCTCTCCTCTCTCCTCTCTCTCTTCTCTCCTGTCTTTTTTTTTCCCCTCTCCCCCTCTCTCTCTCTCTCTCTCCTCTCCTCTCTCTCTCTCTCTCCTCTCTCTCGTTTGATGTCACTTTGGCACTGGCCTGAATTCGGGACAAAGCATTTACCCTAGGCTAAATCTTTTGGCCAGAGAAGTTTTTCCAATGAAGACCTACTATGGAGATGCAGGCAAGAAGACATGGGAACCATCATAAACCAGATGACGGTGGAAGTGGATTGGGCACATCCTCTGAAGAGATCCACAGTCAATCACAAGAACAGCATTGCACTGGACCCCAGAAGGAAGGAGAAAGAAGGAAGACCAAAAAAGCAACGTGGCGGAGGACTGAAAAAAAGTGAAATGAGGCCATGCAGCATCTTGGGGATCAGTGACTGGGTTTTGGCCCAGGATAGGCGGGAGTGGAAGCGCTTTGTTGCTGCCCTACACACCACTGGGTGTAAGGGTTTTAATGATGATGATGATGAAACTGTAAGGGAATGAGACTGCTCACCTCTGGAATATCCAGCTGTTTTTTCTGATTGCAGACTCTCTATGCCTGTCTGGCAAAGAGTGATGTAAAAGATTGATACCCTCTGTTACACATTTTCCCACAAATCTGCACCTTCCTATCTCTGTCTGTCTTCACCTGCCCCATCCATCCTGCTCCCTCCGGTCTGCTTTTAAACACCCGGGGCTTACAAATGTCCAGACTCAAACAAGACACAATTTTAGATATACTTCTTTCTCTATTTCTGGACAATCTGTCTGAAATTTAACCTCCATTTATTCCTTCAGCACAAGCCTTCATGGACGCTTTCAATCAAGCCTGAAGACACGCTTTTTTCCCTACCTCCATCTTCCGTATCGTTACCACCTAAACATCTGTCCTCATGTTCAATCAGCCTTCTTGATCTCTATCATGTGTAAACTCGTGTGGTGTGTGTGTGTGTGTGTGTGTTGTGTGTGTGTTTTTGTGTGTGTGTGTGTGTGTGTGTGTGTGTGTGTGTGTGTAAATTTAAAATCTGTTCATTTTATTGCGAATGGTGGCGCGGCGCTAGTGATTGAATCAAAGCACTTTTATTTGTTTGCCTTTCACGATTCAGCACTATAAAAGTTTCATATAATCAAGTGACTATAATAATTGGTTTTTCCTAATTTTGTTCTGGAACAGCACTCAAGAAGACCGCAGAATCCTGTTATGCTGCCTTGCCAGATGAGTGCCAGGCCAGTGCCCTTGTCAGACTCTTTGGATGCGGTGGGCTATATTTGCCACCCGATATCGTGAATAGTAAGGAAATTTTGGGGCAATCAACTTCTATTGGGTTGTTCTTTAGTGTGTATGTGTGTGTGTGTTGTGTGTGTATGTGGGCGTGTTTTGTTGGGGTGTGTGTGTGTGTGTGTGTGGTGTGTGTGTGTGTGTGTGTGTGTGTGGTGTGTGTGTGTGTGCAAGTACCAGCGTTTGTGCCCATGGGTGTGTTTGTATCATGCGTAGTGCGTGCGTTTTGTGTTGTGTTGTATTTGTGTATCCATGGTGTAACGTTGCATCCATGCGTTTGTGTGTATGTGTGTGTCTCTGTGTGTGTTAATGTGTGAGGGTTTGCGTGCAGGTAAAATCAGGAAGTGCTGGTGTTTTGTGAAGGATAAATGAAAAGATGTTCGTAAATTAAGGCTGAATTACTACTCCATCATAAAACCATGGTTTGCCCTTCCACTCCCTTTAATATTAATAGCTTTAGTAAACAGTAAACCAACTCGGTGTCAGAGTCAATGTCAGTCTTTGTGTGTGTGTGTGTGTGTGTTTTGTGTAAGTGCGTGTGTGTTTGTGTATGTGTGTTTGTGTAGGTGTGTGTGTGTACGTGTGTGTGTGTTTGTGGTGTGTGTTGGGTGTGTGTATGTGTGTGTTTGATGTGTGTGTGTGTGACATGGGCCGCATGCGTGATGCGTCTGTTGAGTGAATTGGGTGAATGGGAGCAAATGTAAGTGGGATGGTTGCGCACGCACATATGTGTGTGTGTGTTGTATGTGCGTGTGTTTTTGTGTGTATGTGTCTATCTGTCTGTGTGTTTGTTTGACTCTGTGTGTATGTTTGTTTTAGATGTGAAGCCAGAACTGACCAACTGTGTGATGCCCAACCAGGAGACAATCGACTATAGTTATGACGCCTGTGCTAACCAAATACCCCTAACAGCAAATGGTACCTGCTTGTACGTATCCACCAGTCTTTCAGCCAATATGATTGTTGTTGTTAGTATCGTTGTTGGTTTTCTTGTTGTTGGACGTTTCCTAGCTTCATACTTTAGGAGCCACACAGAATACACACCCTGGCTCACTTGTCACATTGAAAGATCACTGTGAGCTTGAAAGTATCCAGTCTGTAGAAGTTTGCATGCATGACTCTTTTGAATGACTCCACCACACTGGCAGCCACACTCTGGCTTCAGATGATTTTTTTCTTTATTAAAGTGGTATTTCGTGTTGCTGATAATAGCTTGTACTTGCTAAATAGAATGCTAACGACTTTCAAGTTAACAACGTTTTGATGTAGGCTTAGAAAACAATCTACGTCTGTGACTGACACAGCTTTTGGCCTAGGCCATCTGAGAAAAGTAGTTCTCATATCGAAATATGAAAAGAATCGATGCTTTTGGTAATGACACAGTTTTCACAAGTTCTAGGAATAAATTTGCACGTTACGTTACCCCAGACCGACTACCCAAAAACCCGCCATCAATTGAAAAAACACAGTCCTCAAAACGTGTGCACACGAGTACAGATCCACTGTGTGTATGTGTGTGTGTGTGTGTGTGTGTGTGTGTGTGTGTGTGTGTGTGTATGTGTGTGTGTGTGTGTGTGTGTGTACCATCACCAGCTCAAATTTTAGTGCAGGAGCATGAGCTTTGATATATATGTTGGAAGACAATGCAAGGTATCTGAAAATTCTTGATTTTTCTGTTTGATATAAGTCCTTTAAACTTGCTTCTCATTCTGCAAAAGTGGTAGTGGTGCTAGTGGTAATAGTAGTAGTAGTCTCCTTTTTCTTCTTTTCCTCTTCCTCTTCTTCTCTTCCTCCTACTTCTCCAATTTCCCCCCTTCCTTCTCCATGTCTTTTTATTATTCTTTTTATTCATCGTTGTATAAGTACATTAACTTTAACTGTCACCATCACTCTTCTTCGTATCATTGCTGTTTTTGTTGCTATCATGTCGATCATTATTCTTATCATCGTGTCTACCATGATCTGCTTTAACAGGCTTGGTCAGGCCAGGAAATGTGCCATCGAGGCCTTGAATAACTGCTGCCCTTCACTCTGCACGTACCAGGACATCTACATCTACAATTTCTACAAGTCTGTCCCAGTCACACCCACGTGCCCCTGGCGTCCAATCTCTGGGGTAAGTAAGCTCTGAATGCTGAGAACTGTTTTTCTTCAGCTGTGGTCGGAGTGCCAGTCTTTCACATAAGACATCAGCTAAAAATCCTGTAAAAACTGAACTGCAACAAAAGTTGGGTTTTCTTCTGGTAATATTCAGTAGAAATAAACTCCCCACTCTTACAGGATAACTAGAGTCATGTTAAAAAGAACAAGGCAACTAGAGTTTTCCCTGGAAAAAAAATATGTACGCAAAGTTGATTTTTATAGAGTGACAAATGCATTCAAAGGCAAGAACAATCTGGGTCTGCTCTTGCGGAAACACATTCCTCCCAGAGATTACAGCCTGAATTTCATGCAAATAAATTTGAAAGGACTAATAAGTTGCATGTGATGTAATTGGTTATGCAGATTTGATGTGAGTATTCACAAGAATTATTAACAGCAGAGCTGAAGATTGAAATTTGATGAAATGTAAACTAGTCCCATTACAATACAAATAAGGTATTGTGATGGACCGTGTTACACTTTTTAAGTCATGTAAGGGTGTCAAATAACACTCACAAAACAGTGCTAGAATACTATTCCTCAAGTAAAAACAAATCATCAAAATTCTTTAATGTCGAGGCCACAGAAGACTGTGTTCCATTCTTGATGGGAAACTCTGATTGCCAATGGTCTAACTGAAATAGGCTATGAATTAAATGCATGTTGAAAAATTTGCTTCATCCATGGTAAAACTCTTTTAGCTTAGCTATGTGCACTCTATATAAGAGAAAACGGTTTTTTTTGAAGACTAATTACGAAACGGCTACCAACATGGTTTTATACTAAGACACCTGTAGCACAGACTCTCTTAACAAGCTTCTCCTCCAGTATGTGTTTATGGTCCTCCAGAAAATAAAGACTTTTTTGGTTCCGTATCATGTCAAAAACACTTTAAAATCCGTCCAAAGTGAATGGAATTACCAGTGGAGTGATACAATTACATACTTTAGCAACCTGAATTCAACAACAACAAAACGAGGGCACTGTCACTAAAAGCTACAGTTGGACTCTATGTTTCCATCATTACACTTACGCACAAGCGTGCAATGCAACATGCAGAAGGAAGGCTGCCAGTCTGAGTGTGCACCAGCCTATCCACGGTGCACATAAAAACAGCGAAATTGTCAACTGAAGCCAGAGGGCAGAACCTCCTACACCTACAAGCGCAGGAAGAAAACAAAACAGTATGGCGCATCCACCCACTACTGAATACAGAGGAGACAAGAATGAGAGGACGGTTTAAATCACTTGAAATAATAGCTCTTTTTATACATAGCTGGGGACGGGATCAGCATTCAGTGGTCGGAGCACTTCGCTTTCCCCCAGCCAAGTTAATATCAGGCGTCCAGCGTGGTTAACCAAGATTGATGGATTGACCGTTTTGCGCGCCTTCCTTCAGTACAGATCCCTCAGTTTCACCCAGCTGTAAATGGGTATCTACCTGCCTCCATTAGGGTCAGGGAAAGGTACAAGTCAGCGAGGGAGAGGAGATGTAGCGACGCCCTCAATATGCTGCCCTTACCTAAAAAAGTTTGTTTGTTTTGCTTTTCTCGTTTTAAGAAATTCGAACCAGTTGAATCGGAGCTTACCCATACAATTTGTATGGAAATTAGCCTTTTTCCTTTCCTGGTAATATGGATTTTAAGATCGGATGTTCATTGCTGTCGTGGTTGTTACTGTGTGGCAGTGACTCTGGCATTCCGACCACGCAAAGAGTGCCCCACCAGCCCAGAAAGCTGAGCCAGTGGACAATCAGCGTGAAGAAATAAGCGCCATGGTCTGTTTTATAAACAGCACCAGTAAGACTAATGGTTTGATCTAACTGGCCGAAGCAATTTAGTAAATAGAGACTCTCTTCTATCTAGCAGTGATCTCTCACATTTGGATTGTTGCAATACTTTTATGTGTAGAGTTATCTTTTTATGTTTGTATGCCTTGGTAAATCAGTAGGAAGCAGTAGTCTGGGGTAGTAAATTATAGCCATCAGCAGTGGAGTATAGTATAGTAGTAGTAATAGTATAATAGGTTTTCCTATGGGTATGTTTTTAAGTGAATGCTAACAATAAATCTGGAAAAAAGTTCATGTGAAACAACAAAATGTTGTTTTGTGTGTGTGTTTACGTTTGCGTTTTATGCATGTGTGTGTGTTTGCTTGAGTCTGTGTTTTTGCCTGTTGGTGTGTTTGTGTTCGTGTGAGTGTGTGTGTGTGTGTGTGTGTGTGTGGTGTGTTGTGTGTGTGTGTGTTTCCTTGTGTTTGCATTGTGTGTTTTGTTCCTGTGGTCTGTTTGCATGTTTGAATTGTGTGTGGTGTGTGTGTTTGGGTGTGGAGGGGGTTATAAAGCATGACGACCGTCACTACTACAACTACACCAAGACCAAACACCATTTTACGATACAACCACCAACACAAACATCAACAGCACTAACACAACAACACACTCAAGGGCTCTGTCAAGGGCTTCCTGTTCATTGCCTAAAGGATCTTGCTAGATCAGGAGGTACTGGTTTTAATAACAATTCACTTTGTGTTTGCGTGTTTTCTCTTCTTTGATTGTTGGTTTTTTTTTGCTTTGTTTTTTTCTACCCACATTCATTTTGATATGCCTCCGTGCAAATGAATGTTGTCCATCAAAAGGACAGTGTGGTTGGCAACTAGGGAATACTAGATTTTGACTTGTTTCTTGTGTGTATTTTTACACAAGAAAGGGTTTTTATTTCTTTCTGCAGAATATTCCAGGAACAAAGTGGATTCCTATGTGCTAGAGTTTCTATTTTTTGTATCGAATACATGTAGTTCATTTCATTGGATGATTAAAGTGGTTTGAACTTGGCTTTGGCTTGGCACACAGGAGGTAGTTTTATCTCTCATCCAAAGTACTGATGCACATAACCACCCACCCATTTAAAGACCCCCCACCCTCACGTATAAAGAACAAAAAGTATTCTCAAACGGGATTTGAAATCCATAAGTTAATACTTTACTACAGATGGTTTATAGCTAATATGTTGTTGTTTTTGTTGTTAGTGTGTACGTAGTTGGGTGTGTCCCAGCTTAACACCTTGGGCCATACAGATCGAAGACTTTAACTTCCATTATGGGCAATCAGTCTTTCTCCTAATGTCAAGCGTCTTTCTCTGTCTCTGTCAAACCACTCTCTTTCCCCCTGATAAATGAGGTAACACAGGATCCCATCATAGTTTTTAAACGGGCGATCACCAATCTTTACCAATCTGGTCACATCTGTACTGTCACTTATGAACTGCAATCAGATCATTCCACCGATTCTTTTTTCCCAACATAGCAAAAACCTATCAGAAAGGGAAACATCACCTGTTGCAAAAACCTTAAGACATATTAACATCAACATTTCTCTTGCAAGCTGCTGAACACCTTTCACTAAACTTTGATCACACAGACCTTCTCCGAACATTACCATTCTGTTCTCCGCCATCTGCCCAACGTACATGCACCTCCAATTGACCACCTCCTTGCCTGATAAGGGCCCTGCACCCATGGTACATACAAAACCCATGATGACTTGATATCGCAAACGGAAGCAAACTCGAGCAATGAGTGGCGAAAAAACAAAAACTGAAATTAACAAACAGCTCTTCCAAAACAAATTCAAACCTTAATTCATGCTGGCTACGACATACTCTTGTATATTACTCTTCCCAAATTCAAAATCACAAATCCAGTTAAGTCACTATTTCCCTCACCGACGAACCTTCTTGGATCTCCAAAACAAGCCCGTGGCCTACCACCCACAGCCTGTCGGAACTTCCCGGGCACGAGTTCGCAGGGGGCTATTCCTACTTTTCCGACCAACGTCCACAATATCTGAGCTTCCATGACTGGATCAGACTCTAGTCCTGGCCTTAGTCCAGCCCTGCTCCTTCTGATCCTAGTTCACTGCACTCTCCTCTCCGTTCCTTACATCCCATAAGTGAACAAGAAATTAGCCGAATCCTGAAAAGAAATTAATATTAAATCATCGATTTTAGATCCTTACCGCTCCCTCTTTTCTCACAGTGTAAAAAACCTTTCAACAATTGTACCTACAGTCACCAAAAAAGCTTTTTACCCAATCACCTTCTTTTTAGAAATGTATCCATCCAGCTCTCAAACTGCAATAGTCAGAAGACCTCTACTCAAAAAGCATGACCTTGCTCGAACATTTTTGAAAAAACTTATAGGAGACCTGTCCGAACCATATCTTTTGTCTCTAAAGTACTCGAAAAAAAGTAGTTCAAAACAGCTTAACAAACCACCTTCATTCTTAGAAACTCCTTCATACCCTTTCATATTCCTAATAGCTCCAACTACAGTACCAAAACCACCCTAGTCCCACAACTTAGATACACTTCTTACTCTCTTCTGATGAAAGGGAAAGTCCTCTATTTCTTACACTTCTATGACCTATGGTCTGCAGCCTTTATACTATTGACCACTCATTTTTTTCACTCCGCCTCAAAATACGTTTTGGTAATTGCTGGGCACAGCACTCATCTGGTTTAGGTTCATACCTCCACAAATCGCTGCAGACATAATTGTGAGCAAAATGCAATCATTGTCTTCCACACTGTATGTGGAGTCCCACAAGGGATCAGTTTGAGTCCGTTCTCTTCACTCTCTACACCTGCTCACTTTCAAATATTAATAAACTGCTATCAAATCTGATCAGCATTTCTATGCTGATGGATACTCACCTTGAATGGGCAGTGATACTTATTTTTAAAAACTTGCCAGTCACTTTCCCTACAAATCATGCCCCACTGCCACCAAAATATTCAAAACTGGAGATGATACAGAACAAGCCTACAGTTAATTCAGATAAAACTGAAGCCATACGTCATGGTCACCAAACATGAACTGTCCGACCATCTCAACAACTCAATAGAATTTTTAGCAATGCAATCATCCCTCTGTCCAGCTCTGGTGAAATATCTAGATGTTGTTATCCGACACACATTCTCCAATTCAAAAAAAAAAATCACACCGAAGGACCTATCAGTCCTGCTAATCGCCTATCAATTACGGCGCATAAGTGCATTTCGAAAGTATACCGTATGCCAATGCAACATGCAACCATGCTACAAATCTCTGTTGTCTCACGTTTGGACTACAGCAAATCTTTTGGCTGCCGACCAGCCTTGTCCATCCACTCGACTTTAATTAACGCAAAAATGCAAAACTCTGCAGCCCGACTAATCCTAGAAAGAAAAACATCTGAAACACATCACCCTTCTCTTTTTGATATCTCATGGCTCCCTGGCTCACAAAGAGTAATTACAAATTTGCACCCTCTGTTTCAAATGTCTCCACAAATTCCACGCCTCTTATCTCTGCACTGTTTTTAAAACTGTACAACCATCCCGCCCTTTTGTTCAGCTTCGGATACTCTGTGCTTCCGTACATTTGAGATTCAAGCTAACCAGGAGTCGGCCATTGCTCTTTCTCTACTGTATCCATCCATCTGGAATCACCTCCCTCTGTCCCTTTTGCGCACTCTAAGCCTACATTCGATACTTTTCAAAACCTGCCGTACAAAACATGTATTTTTTCCTTACTAAGATCTCCCTGTCCATTATTTAATTCCATATGCATCAAGCAGGCCACCCACAGTCTCATCACCGTGTATAGGCATGCTGTACGCGAAGCCGCGTGTGTGTGTGTAATATTGATTTCTTTATTTTTTTAATTTTTATTCATTAGAGATTGCATAAGTGTAAAAGTTTTGAATGTAAGCACTGTGATATTTTTTCCTTTGCAAGGATTCCAGCGCAATAGTAAATTCGCATACATTATTATTTTTTACTTTTTATTTGTAGTAAAGTAGTAGTAGTAGTAGTAGTAGTAAATACACAATTCATTTCATTACCTTGGAAATCACTGTAAGACAACTGCTACATACTGAAAAGTTCCGTAATGGAATCTTCACAAGTTTGAGGTAAGCTTCTTCTATCTACTAAAAATTAGGAAAGAAACAACAAAGAAAAAAAACAGCTGACGACATAAACAACTAGTGTGCCACACACGCCAGGCCGTCATCAACAACTGATAGAGCTTTTTTCGTCTGTCAAACTTTCAGGAATGTGAATGCAATGTAGTGATCATTACAGTATTCTGGCATATGGATGGGTTGGTCTAGGAGTCTCGCGCCTGCCTAGAAAGCAAACATGTTCAGGTCGAAGTGTGTGGTGGTTCGAATGCCGTTTGGGCCCGAAAGTTTCCCCCGAACCGTTAGACCATGAGTGGGTGGTCTGGGTGCGTGTCTTACGAATGAGACGATAAACCGGGTCCCAGTGTGTTACACATACCTGTTATCAGGCACGAAAAAGAGCCCCACTACCAACAAGAGAGTTGCCCCCTGGGCAAAATTCTTTAGAAACAAAAGCCACATCTGATAGGGAAACGAAATGCAGTTGCAGACAGAGAAAAAATAAGGTGTGCTGCCTTTGTAGCGACATGCTCTCCCTATGGGGACAATAGCTGAATAATTACCAGAAAAATCTGCCGTAACTTAAAATGGAAAAATACATAAATAAATAATAAATAATAAAATACGTGGTTCATGAAACTGACTGTAAACTTAACCTAGCCTACGTGTGCCATCATACAAAACCATACCACTTGAAACAACACTTAAGATCACCTCGTCCCATCGAACCATGCAGGTACTGACTGACGGGGAAAAGGAGCAAAACGAAGTTGTCCTCAAAGGCACTACAAAAGCATGATCTGTCTTCTATCTTTTGCATATAAATCACATGGAGCTCCCAACAGCAACAAAAGCAAAAAAGAATGCACTCACAGCAATACTAACATTGAACTAAGACTGGAAATGACCATAATTTTTACCTTGAATATAACTTTTTAACATGTGGTGAGGGCTGATAATAATGAATATATTTGCTATGGAGATGTTAATGGAAAAAAAAAGACCAAAGTGTTTCTCATTTGTAGTCCTGCATCCATCACTTATCTGTGATTAGTAGGTGGTCACATAAGAAATCACAGCTTGAAAAATGGCCCCTTGTTGTTTTTTTTGGGAAAAAAAATGTAAAAATCCTTTTCCCTTGTTCCTCCGTGTAAAATATCATCTCCTGGAGACTACCTTTTCTTCTTAGTGAATACTATACCAAACATAGTAATAACTGGAAAACTTTCCTGTTTCTCTACATTTTGAGACATATTCCAGAATATAAAAAAGTTTGTCTGATGTAAACACACTAGTCAACTTGTGTGATCTTATTTCTTCTATTTGATAAGTTAGCTTCCTGCAATGGGTAAGTTAAAACTTCAAACCTCAAACTTTTTTAATTATTTAAGAATGAAAAAAGTTACCCTGTAAACTGAGACTATAAAGAAAAAAATACCAAGCCAAATCTAAAACACACATGAAACGTCATCTAAAATACCAACCAAACAAGACTCTTATTCAATTTAAAACCTAGTTGATTCTACTTCTACAGACAACACTAGCCAAATTGAATGTCTTACTGTGAAATACCAATCTCTCTAACCGTTACTTATATCCTGTAGTCTAGCTGAGGGGTTGATGCAAACTGAAGATCTTGCAACAGCATCCTCATCTTTCTGCAGCAATGTTTGTTCCCCTCAAGATAATTCACTCTCTGGTGTTGTATAATTTCCCAGGCTCAAAGCACATGTACTTCCCCCAGGGCAGTAGCATACGTCCAATCCTCATCGTCATAGATCGCGTGGTCGAAGGTGATCCCAATATTGGTTTTGTCATACACATCTTTGCATGTGGTGAGTTTTGGTGTCAGAGCCTTCAGGATTGAGGTAAATTGGAAGAAGGTCTTTGCAGGAACACTGGATGGTGGTCAAACATCGGTGGGTCCCTCCATCGGATTTGTTCCAGGACTAAGGTTATTATTATTGTGCATGGGGGATCTAAGTAGATTGTGTCTGCATGTGTGGTTAAGGCCAAAACAACACCACCAAGGTAAAAGTAAATGAGTCTCATAACTTAAATTTATTGAAGATCGAGAGTCAGAGACCTCAGCTTCTCTAAGGAACCGCCACAGCATAATTGAGGGGCAAGCAGCCCCCTCTTCCCACCGTCAATGCGTCACCTTCCTTCCCTAAAGAGGGCAGGTAGTTCCTTACAACTGGTAGTGAATAGGGGAACTGTAATGAAGCCAAAGCGGGCAAATGGTCACACCATCCACTTGTAACCAGTTCAAGTCAATTTCAATTACAACCACTTTAGATCTAAAGAGACAGATAAATTCAATCGAATTACAAGCCAAACATAGAAAACAGTAAACATCAATATAATACACAGAAAAAAATACAAAAACAGTACCCAAACATCAGCACCACAAAAGACCCAGTCAATCATAGAAAAGCACCTACAAATCGACAATGCCTCAGCCAGGGGGGATGGTCATAAACTCACCCCCAAGTAAAATCAGGACGTGTCCTTAAATTCGTGGGTGAAGAGGGGGGGTTTTTAGGGGTGGGTGGAGTGTATAAACAAAAGGTATGAAGTTCAGCCTAGGAAATACACACACATGCACAGCAGGACATCTCTCAATCGCTTTCCCTACACTCCCTCCCCCCCCCCCCCCCCCCCCCATGTATTTTACATCTTGAAGAAATGATTTTATAGTTTTTTTTTTTTTCCTTTTTCTTCGAACAGAAATTGTGTTTGATTTTAAAAGACATTGATTAGTAAATATGACAAGCTACTACAATATACATAGAAAAACAGGGGATCAAAGGATAATTTTTTTCTGTTCCCTATGTGCACATGTATAGTAGTTTGATGTCATGTATTAGGATCAAATTAATGAATATTCAATTTTTTGACTGCCCTCTAGGTTCGTCAAGGCGTGTATTGAATCCTACTTGTCTGGAAGTATTTATCAATCCAACTAGCAAATCATATGTCTGAGAAGAGAAGACAGGGTATAAAACTGTATCCTAGGTTTGTAGAGCTGTTTGTTTATATATTTGACAGCCAATAGGGTTGCAGAATCAGTTGAATCTACTCCAAATCTGTTGTGTAGAAATGAAATTTAAAATCAGTACAGAAAAAACCAAAGTGATGGTTCTTTAAAAAGGGGGGGGGATCTTGAGGTAGGGGTGAGAAATGCTTTTTGAAAATCAAACGTAAATCAATTTGTGTTTATTTGGGTATGTTTTCTCAACAAAGCTTAGTCCTAGTTCCTGGGATAATGTGAGTATATAGTGAAAAAGGGAAAAAAGCACTAATAATTCTAATTCGGTACCTTTTCAAAAAACTCGGATATAATCTTACCAGGTTTACTTCAAAGTCTATTGATGTAAGAAAATAAAACACAATAATACTATATGCATCTGAAGTTTTGGGGGTAAAAGTTTTAGAATATTTTTAGCAAAAATGCATCTGAAGGCTTGTAAGACGTTTCTTTGAGTTCCTGATAAAATACCCAACAAAAATGGTTATATTGGAAGTAGCAAGGTTGCCTTGAACCGTCTTATGAAATGCCAATTACCACTAGAACAAAAAGGTAAAGAAATGGTTGGGTAACAGGTACTAAGGAATTGTTAAGTAGTTCAGTTTCAGGGTTTTACATTTGTTTGGCTACAAACAGATTTGGAAATAATCAGGGATCCTTTAGAATTTATCAAGCAACAGATTAATTGATAAGTTTTTATTCAGGAGTGGGCCCTGGTGGTCCATGAGAGAGAGTAATAGATATGAAAACATATAAGATTTCTTTAAGACTAATTTTTGAAAAAGATTGTATCTTATAACATCGAAATTTATTTTTCCAGTGATGCAACTGTCAACAGGCCCCAGACTTTATGTTCTTCCCTTGTATAAAAATTCTTAACGATGATACAGCAACAAACTACCAAGATAAAAACTGCTTTTTGCAGAAATATATTGAAATTAGTACCATCATCGGAGAAACTATTTAATCTTAGATATTAGATATCAAGCTTTTAGCCCTAAAAGCAATTTGTGCCTAATGTGTATTTGTTGCTTTTGAATTTTTGTACAAATTTGTTTCTACATCTTATTGCGCTCCCCACTCCCTCTGCATAATGTAATTTTGGCCTAGTCTGATGTTCAATATAAAAAAATTATTTTCATTTTCATTTTTTATTTCTCTCTCTCTCTCTCTCTCCACTCTCTCCTCCACAGCTCATCTCTCTTCTCTCTCTCTCTTCTCTGTCTCTCTCTCTCTCTGTCTGTCTTAGAAAACTAAAGAGTAAGAAAGCAGCTGGTCCTGATCAAATCATTGGTGAATTGCTAAAATATGGAGGTGAAAATATTGTGCTTTTCCTTCTAAAGCTATTCAACAAAATTTTTGATGATGGTCTTTTTCCAGATAACTGGGCTGAATCTATAATACTAACATTGCTTAAAAAGGGTGATGTTGATAATCCTAATAAGTACCGGGGAATTTCTCTTAGTGACATAAGTAGTAAGATATCAAGTACTATTATTAACAATAGGTTACAGGAATGGGTTATGAAAAATAATATTACAGGTGAGCACCAAGCTGGTTTTAAGAGAGGATACTCCACTATAGATCATATGCTTACTCTGCTTGCATTTGTATGGAAACAGTTTGCTCATAACCGTAAGCTCTATGTAGCAGTTATTGACTTTGAAAAAGCATTTGATTCTGTTAACAGGAACTTATCGTGGCCTATTCTCCTGATAAATGATGTGAAGGGTAAACTATTACGATGTTTGAGAGCCATGTATCAGAATGTCAGAAGCAGAATAAGATGTGGAACTAAAGTGACTGACATAATATACTGTACCACTGGTGTTAAACAGGGTGACGTATGTAGCCCCTTATTGTTTTCTGTTTTCATCAATGAGTTAGCCAGAGACGTCATCAATAATGGTAAATATGGTGCCACTTCCCCCCAAGATTTCTCAGAGTTGTTTATTTTTCTGCTTGCTGATGATGTTATCCTGCTATCTGAAACAGTTTTAGGCTTACAAAAACAGTTAAACAGCTTAAACAGTGCTGTAACATCACTTGATCTTAAGGTTAATCTGAGTAAGAGTAATATCGTTGTATTCAGAAAAGGTGGCTATTTAGCTGCTCATGAAAAATGGTTCAATGTCATGCTTGTGATAAATGTATATAAATATTTAGGAATCTGTTTTTCTACTACGCTTAGTTTCACAACTGCATGTTAAGATCTGGCAAGTCGAGGTAAGCGACGCTTGTTATTTGTGTTGAAAAAACTACGAATATTGAATAATAACTCTTTTGACTTGTTCATTAAGATATTTGATGCACAAATACAACCCACTGTGTTATATGGTGCAGAAATTTGGGGCTTGGATGCAGCTGTAACACATTGTGAAACAGTGCACCTCTTTGCTTTAAAGCAATTTTAGGCTTAGACAGACGTACACCTAATGATCTTGTGTATAGTGAAACTAATAGATACCCTCTCTCTGTTAATGCTGCTGTAAGATGCGTTGGATATTGGATTAAGATTCTGCATATGAATGAGAGCAGGCTTCCTTTTAAATCCTACAAGATGCTTTATGATCTAGATGTCAGAGAAAAAAACGGGGCTACACAAATACGTACCTGTTTGTGTGAACTCGGGTTTGAAATCGTTTGGCTCAAACAAGGAGTCGGAAATTGTAGAGAGTTGATCAACGCTTTCAGGAAAAGATTGATTGACTGCCGATGGCAGCAATGGAGTGATCATATACAAAGCAGTGAAATATTTCAAATGTACAGACAATTTATAAGTTCGCATGATGTCAAACCGTACCTAAAACTTGATATGGATATACATTTGAAAAGAAGTATGTCTAAGTTTAGACTTGGTGTATCAGATATAAATGTTCATAAATTCAGATACAGAGAACATGATATTGACGACCTCAGGCTGCTATGCCCATTATGTAAGCAAGCACCGAGGATGAAGTACATTTTGTGTTGTGCTGTCCAGTATTAGAGGATGTTAGGCAGAATTACATCCCTGTTAAATATAGTACACAGCCTAATTTATTTAGACTCTGTTTACTCCTGGCATCAAGTCAGCCTGAGGTTGTGCACAGCCTCACTTTATATTTGTGTAAAGCTTTCAGAATAAGAGAGATATTGTTATCCTAAGTCATATTTTTGTAGCTGAGTTTTTGTTATACAGCAACATTTTGTCGTTACTATTGCTTTTACCCCCCAACAAATAACTAAGTAGTTCGGCAACCCCCTTCATGTATGGGCCAATGGCCTTTTTGTGAATAAATCATTCGAGTTTGAGTTCGAGTAGTTTGAGTTCGAGTTCTCTCTCTCTCTCTTCTCTCTCTCTCTCTCTCTCTCTCTCTCTCTCTCTCTCTCTCTCTCTCTCTCTCTCTCTCTCTCTCTCTCTCTCTCTCTCTTCTCTCTCTCTCTCTCTAGCCTGGTGGTTAGAGTTATAGCATTGTGATCGTGATTTGCTGACATGGGTTCGAATCTCGTTCAAGAGGAGTTAACATCAGTGCCAACTCCACTCCCCCTAAAAGTCCTTTGGATGAGACTATAAACCGAGGTCACGTGTGCAAACGCACGTAAAACATCTTGCT
>CM054157.1:27144082-27171582 GCA_028751875.1 Rapana venosa | reverse complement strand
AGGGTAAGTTTGAGACAGGCCTATAATTCTTCAGAATGTTGGGATCAAGGTCGTGCTTTTTCAGTTGGTCGTGCTTATTTAAAAGAAATGTTCACGAAGATATTTCTTAATGTGTTGTGCACTTCCGTACTGAGTTAACAACATGAAGAAACTGTGAACCGATGAATGATATTATAACTATATACAACAATGATATGAAATCCACGTCATGAAGACTGGGTTGTCATTATTTATACTTTTAATTGATTTTGTGTTTTGTGCCCAGTCCCCATCCCACTGTCCCCCTGTGAATGGGCTTGACCCTTATCACAATGAACTGTTGTCATTGTCATTGTCATTTCTCTCTCTCTCTCTCTCTCTCTCTCTCTCTCTCTCTCTCTCTCTGTGTGTGAGTGCGCGCACATGCATGCGTGTGAATGTTCTTAATTTATTTTTTGTTGTTATTCCTTTATGTATCTATTTATTTCATCATTCTTCCATTTTAAGAATATTGGAATAATGACAAAAGTTCTTTTTACATTCTGTCTCCGTGTGTATGTGGCTTTGTAAACCTTGTCAATCGTTCTCACCTGCATGAATGGCCTACTCTTCTGAAAAGTGGAACAGAATGTGTAAGAAAAATGTAAAAATGCTTGTCTAATGTCTAGTATCTATAATTGCAGCTACCTTTGCTGTCTGAATGCCCTCAATGAAGACAGTGTGTTCCATATTGTGCAACCTTACTAGATAGACAGATAGATAGATAGATAGATAGATAGATAGATAGATAGATAGATAGATAGATAGATAGATAGATAGATAGATAGATAGATAGATAGATAGATAGATAGATAGATAGATAGATAGATATGTGTGTGGGGGGGTGTGGGTGTGTGTGTGTGAGTGTGTGTGTTTGTGAAAGTCTTTAATTTTTTGTAAATAGCTATGCCATAATCAGCAATCTGTACGTCAATGCGGGACTCAGTTTACCATTTGCTGCACAATACTAAACTCCAAACCATCAATTAGATCCTAGGATACAAGAACTAAGCCTAGATTGGGCAGTATTCAAACCTGGGACTTCCCTTCAAGTCTGGTATTGCTGCCTACATGGTGAAATATTTGAAAAAAGTAAACATATGCAAACTTTTACATCCAGGGTTTGTACTTATTGTAAACAAAATTCATTCGTATTGTAAAAAAAATTCATTCAGAACCTGTCAAACTGGAATGTGGAGTCCCACAAGGATTAGTTCTGGGCCTTGTTCTCTTCAACCTCTATACTGCTCCGCTCTCACATATAATAAACTACCACCATATTGATCATCATTTCTATGCCGATGATACTCAGCTTCAGTACAATGATACTGTTGAAAACTTGCCTTCCCTCCTGACAAATATGTCCTACTACCTTCAAGACATTCAAAACTGGATGACTCAGATCAAGTTACAACTTAATGCTGATAAAACCAAACTCATGCTCATAAGGACCCAACATAAACTTTCCTCCATCACAACATCAATAGAATTCGGCACCATGTCAGTTCCTTTGTCCAACTCTGTGAAGTATTTAGATGTAGTTCTCCGGAACACACACTCTATGGAAAAATTCATCACCCAGACCTGCCAGTCATGCTTCCATCAATTAGGGTGCATAAGCGCGGCGATTCGCAAGTATCTGTCCACTGACGCAACTTTGCAACCTTGTTACATCTCTCACTCTTTCATGTTTAGACTATTGTAATTCGCTTTTGGTTGCCTTCCAGCATCATCTATCCACTCTCTTCAATGCATACAAAACTCTGCAGTTCGACTGGTCCTAAGAAAGAAAAAATCTGAACACATCGCTCCTCTTCTGCAATTTCTTCACTGGCTGCCTGTCTCACAGAGACTGAAGTATAAGATCAATACCCTCTGTTTCAAATGTCTCCACAAATCTGCACCCTCTTATCTCTGTGACTGTCTTCACCTGTATACTCCATCCCGTTCCCTTCGTTCAGCCGCAGATACTTTGTGCTTTCGAACACCCAGATTCAAACAAACCATTGTTGGCCATCGCTCTTTCTCTGTTTCTGTACCGTCCACCTGGAATGACCTCCCTCTTTCACTTCGCCAAAAGCCTTCACTTGATACCTTCAAACCAAGCCTAAAAACGCACTTATTTCCTACCTGACACTTTCCCCTCATATTTTTTGTACTTTTCAACAGCATCCTTCATCTCGTTCATAACCACTTAAGTGTGTGTGTGTGTGTGTGTGTGTGTGTGTGTGTGTGTGTGTGTGTGTGTGTTGTGTGTGTGTGTGTGTGCGTGTGTACGTGCGTGCGTGCGCGCGCGCGCGCGTGTGTGTGTGTGTGTGTGTGTGTGCATAAATTTGAAATATCTTATGTTATTTGAGAAAAGTTGCATGCGTGCAAATAGTTTGAGTGCAAGCGCTTCAATTTGTCTTACAAGATTCAGCGCTATATAAATTCCATATATTATTATTATTATCATTATTATGTAGGATCTCAAAATGACTCCCAGGTGTGATAGGTGAGTCAGAGTGTAATGTCTGGGTGACCCCCAGGGTGTTAGTCTTTGGAAATGGCAACAAAGAGCAACAATTAAACAAACCCTGGACATTTCGTTGTCTAGGCAGGTGACAGGTATTTCACCACCTGACCATCAATCTAGTTAAGCCCAGGACTGAGGGTCTGAGTGTGTGTGGATAGGGTTGGGGTTTCATAATTATTTCTGGCAGGAGTGTTATACCTTTTTAATGATCTGGGTTACACGTGTTAGAGAAAACTTCTGTTACCATCACTAGTGCTGTACACTATGTTAAAGTACTGGAAAAACACGCAGGTCAACATCATCGACACTGTAGCAACGTAGATAATAATTAATCTTTTTTAAATACTAAGCACAGATGTGTTCTGGTATCCAATTAGAGTGAACTAACTCTCATGATGATTAATCACATTAAAACCATTTAAGTGTGTGTTTGTGTGTGTGGTGTTGACTAAGCCTGATTTTGCTTCCAAAGTCCCCATTAGCAAACCAGCCACGTGACCAGGATCCAAAACGAGTCTGTGACCCACATTTTTTCTTATATAAAGAGTTTTCAGTGTTGGTTTGTTACAGCCTTTTGTAAAGTCAGCTTGATTTTTCGGGAGCTTGTTGAAGTTTGGAAAAAGTCTTCACAGTCTTCATACCTGCATTCTAGAATCTAGAAGAAGGTTACCATGTCTTCACTTCTGACTGTTTTGACAGTAACAGGTATTCTGCCTTTTTGTTTGTCTGTCTGTCTGTATGTATGTATGCATGTATGTATTTATGTATGTTTGTCTGTTTGTATGCATGTCTGCTTATCTCTGTCTGTCTGTCATCGTCTTTCTCTCTCGATATATATATATATATATATATATATATATATATATATATATATATATATATATATATATATATCTACACTTGTACATACTAAGCCCTTTTGTCAAGTCCTGCTGGCCCCTGGTATATTAACACTTCCCCTTGTGGGGATGCAGGGGGCTTGCGAGTATAAAGTATCCCCACATTCTGAAAATGGTGTGTTAAGAGTTCCCTCTTGTTTATCCCTCTCTTTGTTTCTGCTTTGTTTCCTTTTCTTTTTGTCGCCTCCTTCTTGTCTAGTTTCTGCCGTCTTGGTCCATTTTCCTGCCTTTGTTCCAGAAATACCTTAGATATAACATATCTCTCCCATATGGAAGTCGTTCGTACTCAGCCTGACTTCCCAGGTGCTTAACTAAAGTGCAAAGCATTTTCGCTCATATGGCAGACAATAATAGCTGTTATCTGTTCTCTTGACAACATGTATTATGTACATTGACACACATTTTATCTAGGAAGGCTTATTAATCATGTTAAAACCAAGAATATTTTATACAATCATATAATTCTGTATCCACAGTTTCGTCCTAAAAATGTCAGAATATGCATTTATTTTTCAACAAACTGTGTCGTTGTTGTTTTTCCCCCAGAATCTTGTAGCCATAATTCTATGGTGCAGGCTGATCTGCAGTGATTTCAGTTGGTGTTCTTCAAACCAATTTCTGAACGATTCTAGATATCTACTGTACAGATCATGCTGCCAATGAAACAATGGACAGTGACATCATACAGATTCTACCAATCCTGGGTTACCCTATGGTTAGCTAGGGCGTTGATACAAGAATGAGCTTGAACTGTATGAAGATAAACAGTTTAAATCTGATCACAAACACAATGACAAACTTGCGCTTCACTGATGATATTGACGGATAAGCTGGTCACGAACAAGAACTATCACACTTAGTGAACCCTATAGAAGAAAAATCAACAAAATTTGGTATGGAAATCAGCGAGGAAAAAACAAAAGTGATGACAAACGGCAACTTCACATCAGAAATGAAAATCAAAGATCAGAAATTTGAAAATGTTCACTGATTCAAATATTTGGGATCTATGGTGACAGACGAGGCATCAAAACCAGAAATACTGTTAAAAGACTTGCCCAGACCACAGCCGCAATGACCAAGCTCTAACCCATCTGGAGAAACAGAAAAATCACCATCATTTCCAAAATCAGACTGATGCGCTCTCTGGACATGCCAATCTTCTTATATGCATGTGAATCATGGACCCTTACAGTGGATTTAGAGAGAAGAATAAGAGCTGTAGAAATGAGGTGCTTTTGAAGACTCTTAGGCATCTCATACAAAGACCACATCACGAATGAAGAAGTCAAGAGACACATCCCCAATGAAATCGGGTCCTATACTGACCTTCAAACACTCGTCAGACAACGAAAACTGAAGTGGTTTGGTCATGTCACACGCTCCTCTGGTCTTGCTATAACAATCCTACAAGGTAAAGTGAGGGGAGGAAGAAGAAGAGGCAGACAAAGGAAGAAATGGGAGGACAACATTCGAGAGTGGACAGACATGGATCTGAGAGACACCATAAGGGTGGCTGAGAGACGAGAGGACTGGAGAAAGGTGGTTGACAAAGCTTCGAAGTCGCCCAAAAGGATTCGGAATCTGAGAGATCGGTGATGGTGACGGTAACTGTTATCATAGTGACAACATGTGTGCGAACGCATGCAGAACATCTTGCGCACACGTTAAATCCTGTTCCGCTGTTCGAAAGAGTAGGCCATTGTGTGCCGATGGGAACAGATGACACCATTTTAAAAAACGCCACACGCATAAATAAATAAAATAAAATAATAAATAAATGAATAAAAATGTCATCTGAGCGCTTTGATTTGTTGCTTTACAAGATTCAGCGCTATATAAATTCCATACATTATTGTTATTATTATTATTATTATTAACATGGTGTGGATTCTGCGGTCAGCAGGGCTTTAAGCAATATGATGGGATTGGGATAAGAAAGTAACTAAAATATAGTGAAAAGAATGAGAAGAACAAAGTTATGATGTGACAATATATCAGAGCCAAGAAGGCTGGGGATAATGTTCTCCTCACTGGAGAGAGAGAGAGAGAGAGAGAGAGAGAGAGAGAGAGAGAGAGAGAGAGAGAGAGAGAGAGAGAGAGAGAGACTCTGAATCTCTGAAATGGTTTAAAGTACATTGGCTTTAAGCCACAATACTCTTTAGGGAGCAAAAATTGAAGATGCTAAAAATGAAATATCACTTCTAGTTAACTATGGTAGACTTTTACGCAATGCCTTGACGTGCACTTGAAACTGTTCACTTTGAATATGTATATTCCAAAATCATGACAAAGAAAGGCTGACATAGCTACAACAAATCCCAGTTCACCTAAGCTGCTCCCCAGGATATCACAAAATGATAATAGACTTGTTAACAAAGTTAGTGGTGGTGTCGTACCTGATTTGGCAACAACTTATCACATACAAATTACAAGCATCAAGCACATCATAGCTCATGACAGCTGATATCATTAATACTTACAAGCATTTGCATTTTCAAAATAATTCCAATACTCACAAACTATTGCATCTTCATAAACAGTTATCATGCCAGAGAAATGTACTCACCAAAATAATACAACTATGTCAGCCCTGGGCTAATGTAATGTAAACACAATGTTGTATTCCAAAACAAATTGCATTACGCTGCATGGAAGTCCAGCCTGGATGAATTGTGCCTGTGATCGGGAGTCTGGGAGAGGAGAAGAGGAGAGAGAGAGAGAGAGGGGAGAGAGAGAAGAGAGAGAGAGAGAGATGAGAGAGAGAGAGAGAGAGAGAGAGAGATCTAAGAAGGGAGAAAATGTATCATGAAGAAAGACAGCACACACAAACACACGCAAATTTTCAATCCGTGGGATAGTTGATAAGTGAGCCAAACATTTAGTCAACACAGGACTGATTTTGTTCTTGCTGGTTTTGTTGCTTAACACCCTGGGATTGCCCAGAATCACTGAGGATCACTGGGGTCACTCTGACTCACATCCCACCTGGGAATCTGCGTAGAAGTGTAAGTACACACTAAATAAGAAATGTGTGTATGACTCTCTTTACTAACCTCACCATAATATCATGACAAAGAAAGGCTGACATAGTTGATAAGTGAGCCTCTTCCTCTGACTTAAGATTTTTTTTTACAGGAAACATGCTTAAAGTCTTTTTTATGGTTGAAGACATTCTTAGCATAACATCATGATAACAACACTTTGGTTTTGGCCCTGGCATTTAGCTAACATCAATAATCGACTAAGCTTGTGGCTTGAACCAGACTATGGGAATAACAACGCATCCTTTTTTCTCTGCATGTACCTTTGCGTATGTGTGCAGAAATACCCATGCTTTGTATTATACTGTTGACAGGATTGCTCTCTTGCCTGCTCCTGGTCTCCCATGCCCAAGACACTGTGGACTGTGATGCTGAAGTAGCAAAGTGTCCTCAACTCAACAGGGTTATTTCACCAGACGATTTGGACAACATGTGCAGGTTGATCTCTTTCATTTGCATGTCCTCTCTCTCTCTCTCTCTCTCTCTCTCTCTCTCTCTCTCTCTCTCTCTCTCTCTCTCTCTCTCTCTCTCTCTCTCTCTCTCTCTCTCTCTCTCTCTCTCTCTCTCTCTCTTGTTTGATGTAAGCTTTTGCATTGGCCTGAATTACTGACAAAGCATTTGGCGTAGGTTAAAAACTGTAAGGAAATGAAACTGTCCACCTCTGGAATATCCAGCTGTTGTTACTGATTGCAGACTCTCTATGCCTCCCTCACAAAGAGTGATTCACAAGATTGATACCCTCTGTTACACATGTCTCCACAAAGCTGCACTTTCCTCTTCCTATCTCTATGTCTGTCTTCACCTGCTCACTCCATCCTGCTTCTCTCTGGTCTGCTGTAGACACCCTGTGCTTACAAACGTCCAGACTCAAACCAGACACCTTTGGATATAGTTCTTTCTTTCTAGACAATATGTCTGGAATAACCTCCATCTATCCCTTTACCACAAGCATTCATTCGACGCTTTCAAATCAAGCCTGAAGACAATCTTTCTTCCTACCTCCATCTTCCTCTATCGTTACACCTCACATCTGTCCTTATGTTCAATCAGCGTTTTTCATCCGAATCCTTTTGCCTTGCGCGCGCCCGTGTGTGTGAATTTAAAATCTGTTCATCTTCTTGTGAATGGTGGCGCTCGTTAGTGATTTGAATCCAAGCACTTTTATTTGTTTGCCTTACATGATTTAGCGCTATCAAATTTTCCTATAGCTATTATGACTATAACAATTCTTTTTTTTCTGTTTTGTTCTGGAACAGCACTCAAGAAGACCGCAGATCCTGTTATGCTGCCTTGCCAGATGAGTGCCAGGCCAGTGCCTTGTCAGACTCTTTGGATGCGGTGGACTATATTTGCCAGCCCGATATCGTGGATGGTAAGAACAGGATTACATTTGTGGGGCAATCAACTTCTATGGCTTGTGCATGTGTGTGTGTGTGTGTGTGTGTGTGGTGTGTGTGTGTGTGTGTGTGTGTGTGTGTGTGTGTGTGTGTGAGTGTGTGAGTGTGTGTGTGTGTGTGTGAGTGAGTGTGTGTGTATTTGTGTGTGTGAGTGTGTGTGTGTGTGTGTGTGAAGTGAGTGTGTGTTTGTGTGTGTCTATGCGTAGGTGCGTGCGTGTCTGTGTACGCGCGCGTGTGTGTGTTGTGTGTGTGTGTGTGTGTGTGTGTGTGTGTGTGTGTGTGTGTGTGTGTGTGTGTGTGTGTGTGTGTGTGTGTGTTACGTGCATGTGTGTGTGAGGGTTTGCATGCAGACAAAATCATGAAGTGGTGTTTTGTGAAGGAAAAGTTAAAAGATGTACGTAAATCAAGGCTCCATTTCTGCATCATAAAACCATGTTTGGCCCTTCTACTCCCTTTAAAATTATTGGCTTTACTTATAGCTAAATAAACAGTAAACCAACTCAGTGCCAGTGTCAGTGTCAGTCTGGTTGTGCTTGTGTGTCTGTGTGTGTGTATGTTTTTGTGTGTGTCTGTTAGTTTGACTCTGTGTGTATGTTTGTTTCAGCTCTGAAGCCAGAACTGACCAACTGTGTGATGCCCAACCAGCAGACAATCGACGACAGTTATGACGTCTGTGCTAACCAAATACCCCTCACAGAAACTGGTACCTGCTTGTACGTATCCACCAGTCTTTCAGCCAATATGATTGTTGTTCTTAGTGTCGGTGTTGGTTTTCTTGTTGTTACACGTTTCCTAGCTTCATACTTTAGGAGCCACGCAGATAACACACCCTGGCTCACTTGTCACATTGAAAGATCACTGTGAGCTTGAAAGTATCCAGTCTGTAGGAAGTTTCCATGCATGACTCTTTTGAATGGCTCCACCACACTGGCAGCCACATTCTGGTTTTAGGTGACTTTTTTCTTTTGAGGGTAGTATTCGTGTTGCTGATAGGAGCTTGTCACTTCTTCTTCTTCATCGAACGCTCAGACAGCAACTATTGTTGTCTGTTATCTGAGCGAAAATGCGTCACGCCGCCGTTAAGCGCCTGACAAGTCAGGCCAAGCGCATGGACTCTGGCACAAGAGAGAATTGTTATCTTTTAAGTTCTTTCTGGAAAAAAGGCAGGAAAATGGACCAAGAAGGCAGAAAATAGACAAGAAGGAGGTGACAGGAAGAAAAGGAACAAGGCAGAAACAAAGAGAGTGATAGAAAAAAGGAAATTTCTAACACAGAATTTTCAGAATGTGGGGATGCTATTTATACTGATAGGCCCCCGGCATCCCCTCGGGGGAGGAGCTTTTAACTGCTAAATAGAATGTTAACGTTTTTCAAGTTAACAACATTTTGGTTTAGGCTTAAAAAACTTAATCTCTGGCCGTGACTGACACAGCTTTTGGCCTAGGCCATCTGAGAAAAGCAATCCTACTATCGAAATATTAGGAAAAGAATCGATGCTTTTGCTTGAGCTACTGTATGAAGGTTGGAAGAAAATGCAATGTATCTAAAAACTCTTGATTTTGCTGTTTGATGTAAGTCCTTTAAACTTGCTTCTCATTCTGCAAAAGTAGTAGTGATAGGCCTAGTAGTAGTGGAAGTGGTAGTGGCGCTAGTAGTAGCAGCAGCAGCAGCAGTAGAAGAAAATAGTAGTAGTAGTAGTAGTAGTAGTCTTCTTTTCTTCTTCTTCTTTTTTATTCCTCCTCATCTCTTCCCCCTACTTCTCTGCCATCTTCTCTCCTTCCTTCTCCAAGTCTTATTTCTTATTCTTTTTATTCGTCGTTGCTTAATAACCTTAACTAATACTGTTGTCACCATCACTCTTTTTCTTATCTTTGTTGTTCTCATTGTCATCATGATGATCATTATTCTTATCATCGTGTCTACCATGATCTGCTTTAACAGGCTTGGTCAGGCCAGGAAATGTGCCATCGAGGCCTTGAATAACTGCTGCCCCTCACTCTGCACGTACCAGGACATCTACATCTACAATTTCTACAAGTCTGTCCCAGTCACACCCACGTGCCCCTGGCGTCCAATCTCTGGGGTAAGTAAGCTGTGAATGCTGAGAACTTTTTTCGTGAGATGTGGTCAGAGTAAGATAAGACGATCAGCAAAATGTCCGGTAAAAACTGAACTACAAGAAGGGTTGTTTTTTCTGGTAATATTCCGTAGAATATCCAGTCTGTGCCCAGTCGAATCAAGTCAAGTCAAAAACAAAAACACTTAAATCCTCCCATGAAGGGCAATTACAAATGAGTGATACAATGTACATATTTTGAGCTACCTGAATTCAACAACAACAAAACGAGGGCACTGTCAGCTAGAGCTACAGTTGGCCTCTTTGTTTCTAGTCATACACTTAAGCACAAGCGTGCATGCACATGCTGAAGGAAGGCTGCCTGTATGTGTGTGTGTGCACCAGCCTATCCACCTTCACATAAAACAGCGAAATGTGTCAACTGAAGCCAGAGGGCAGACCTCCTGCACCTACAAGCGCAGGAAAAAAACAAAACAGTTTGCATCTCACCCACTACTGAAATGCAGAGAAGACAAGAATGAGACCAGTTAAATCACTTGTACTAACAGTTTTTTTTACATAGCTAATTGCTATTTCTGTTTTAGAAATTCTGAACCAGTTACAATCAGGAGGCATACCCATATTTTTCTATGCAAATTTCAGTTTTCCTGGTAATGTGGTTTTAAGATGGGATATTAATTGTTGTTTGTTGTTACTGTGTGCAGTACTGCAACCGTCAACGTAAGGAGTGTGCCCCACCAGCCCAGTAAAGCTGAGCAGTGGACAATCACGTGACAGGAAATAAGCGCCATGGTCTGTTTATAAACAGCACCAGTAAAGACAACAGGGTTTGATTTAACTGGCGAAGCAATTTGTAAACATACTTTGAAGCACTATCTCTCACATTTGGATTGCTGCAATATCTGTTATGTGTAGAGTTATGCTTTTTATGTTTGTTGCAATGGTAAATAAGTAGCAGCAGTAGCAGTGGTAGTATAACATCAGCAGTGGCAGTAGTAGTACGTTTTGTTGTGGGATGTTTTCAGTGAATGCTAATAATAAAGCTGGAAAAAAATCATGTGAACATGTGTATGAGTGATGTGTGTGCATGTGTGTTTGTGTGTGTGTGTGTGTTTGTGTGTGTGTTTTTATTTGTGTGAGTGTGTTTCCTTGTGTTTTGTGTGTGTTTGTGTGTGTGTGTGTTTGCTTGTGTGTACATGTGCGTATGTGTGTGTGTGGAGTGGGCTTACAAATCTATTACTGTCACAACTGCAACTACACCAATACCGCCATGTTTACGATACAACCACCATCAAAATCAACAGCTCTGTCAAGGGCTCCCTGTTCATTGCCTAAAGGATCTTGCTAGATCAGGAGGTACTGGTTGAATAACAATTCTCTTGTGTTTGCGTGTTTCCTCGTTTCTTTGCTGGTTTGTTTGCTTTGTTGTTGTTGTTGTTGTTGGTGTTGTTGTTTTCACTTAGTCATTTTGAGATCTGTCTGCGCAAAGATATGTTGTCCATCAAAAGGACAGTGTGTTGTAACTAGGAATGCTAGGTTGTTCTTGTTCCTGGGTGTATTTTTCAATCAAGAATGGATTTTTTCTGCAGAATGTTGCCAGGAATAACGGTCTTGTTGCAATAGGTTCTATTATGTGTGTTGAATACATGCGACTGCTCTTTATGGGATGGTTTAAGTGTTTTTTACTTGACTTTTCTTGGCACAAGGGACCTCAGTTTATCGTTTCATCCGAAAGACTGACACCCACACTACCCATTATGGTCGACCACCACCCATCAGTCGACTGTATGAGATAATATTCCGTCTCAGGACGGGATTTGAAATCCTTAAGTTAATACTTTCTAGTAAAATCATTTATAGCTAGGTGTTAACGTTATTGTAGTTGGGTGTTCCCCAGCTTAACTCCCTGGAGGTCCTACAGAATTTGTACATTTCATTTATCATACTTGGGAATCACTGTAAGACAATTGCTACATACTGAATGAGGAATGTTCGTATATATCTTTGTCCAAGTTTGAGGATGCTTTTCTTCTTTTAAAAAAAAAAGAAGCTTACTACAATCTGAAGACATTGCCTTTATTGACAATGGTAGGGAATTTGCTCCCTTGGCTTAGCCCAGGCCAAAAGCTTTGTCAGTCATTGATGTGTGTATAACGCATGAGCAATACAGCACAAGCAAACATCAATACAGCAGGAAAAGGCATCAAGCTACATCTTATTTTAAGCCCAACTCCATGATCGGCTAATATTTCGTTAATATGCTGACCAAGTGACATACATATAAAGAACATCACTTTCCATATAATATAAATAGCATTAAACGAAAAGTGAAGAACCCTATCCAACACTACCAAACTTAAGTAGACTAAAACCGTAGCGAAATGTACACAAACACACTAAGAAGCAACGATACCAAGTGAAGAAACTCGCATATTGCTTATCCCAGTAAAAGTTTCTTACCTTAACATCTAAACACACAAGGAAGAAAGAACACTCCTTCACAGAACTGTTTACATTATTTGTTATTCGTGTTCTAAAGCCGCTTGGATTTATCCAAAACTTCCTGCAGTTTTGATGATGTTAATATTTACATTAAAGCTTAGTTGTCTCTGTGTGTTAAAGGGGTCTTCATCTGTGGAACAGCGTTTGGGAAGACAGTAATGGAGGAGGTAGGTTTACTAAATAATTTAGGACATTGCCATGAACTGATTTTTTTTATGCTAAAGCACCAGTTTATCCCTATTTTTTCCTTTCTTTGTTCCAGTTTAAATCTACATATTGACATAAAAATCTCCTTGAACATTAACTTTATAAAGGAAAACGTAATTTTTTTCAATATTTCTCTTTTTTGCATTTTACTTGATTCCAGAAACAGCAAATTGACAGGATGTTCGCTGCCTGCATTGGGCTCATTGTTGCCAGAGTGTTGCTGCATGCACACGTGCATAAAACATACTACACATAATTATGCAGATATGTTTGGATTCCATAATTATGTTCCAGAACTGACCTTTATGATGATAGCAAAAGTATTCGATATAAAAACACTTTAAAACTAGTTTCAATTTAATTAAGTGTATGATTTATCCACCAGGCCTAATTGTTTACACTCAACAAGTTTTGTTGCCGCTGCCACAAGATTCTTATATCCTTAGTGGGGATACAGGGGGAGGGGGGGTGCTGTCAGTATAAATAGCATCCCACTTTCTGGAAAATCTGTGCCTGGAATGTCCTCATTTTATCTATCTCTCTTTGTTTCTGAATTATTCCTTTTCTTCCTGTCACCTCTTTCTGGTCGATTTTCTGCTTTTTTGGTCCATTCTCCTGCCTTTTCCCAGAAAGACTTTAAAGTACAAATCTCTCCCACACCGAAGTCGGAAGTGCTGGGCCTGACTTGTCAGGCGCTTAAAGGCAGCGAAACGGATTTTCACTCACATAGCAGGCACCGATGGTAGACTTCTGAACGTTGGACGAGGAGGAGGACAAGATTCTTGTTGGGGTTGAATGTTCTGCGTAAAGAGCAAACACGTTCTCCATATAGTATGCATGCTCCAGAAGATAATGTTATTTAGACATGGGGTGTCTTCTCTTTCAAATCTTACCCATAATATTTTCCAATGTTCTTTTTTCTCTTTTCTTAAAATCAGAAACATAAACATGTACTTAACTGGAGATCAAAGTTTGTGTAGAATTCCATGACAGTAGTTTGCAGGAATGGACGAATCTGCAGCATGCAGATGGGAGAGTCTACTGTAAAGTTCGTTATATTTATTACACCATATGATTGCATGATGCTGATCTGAGTGATAAAGTTTACAAAAAAAACCACCCAAAAGAACAGACACAAGCAGAAGGGAATGAGTGCACATGATTTTCTCTTCTTTTAAATTACAGTACGGAAATCTGCATAAAATTGGACTTTCGAGTAAGCCCTCGCTAATGTTTCTAATGTCATTCCCAGTAATTGCCTTAGGAACTACGTCATATTCAAGATTTCAAAAATGTTATGCAAAGGTATAGTAATGCATACTGATGCAGTCTGTCACATTTAACCAAAAAGAACAGTCACATGTAACCGTTCTTAATCAATTCTGTTTTTTACCTTTTGATATTTGCCATGTATGTGTGTACACCCAAGTCAAAAACTTGACCTATGGCTAGATTCAGCAATAAAACACCTGGATTAAATCAACTAAATACGTTTACCGTAATGAGCATTTAGTCTTCATGAACAAGAAATTTATAAATTAAACGCTTTTCAGCAGTTAAGACTAAAGCTAGATTTAAGCACAAAAAGATGCTCATAAATATGATCATCCAGTTTTCTAGAAAGAAAATTTCCCGTTTTTCTGTTAAACAATATCAAACAATAAATCTAGATAGTAAGCTAAGCAGCATTGAGAGTGGTTGCTGCTGCTGATACATAGAATAATACATAGAGAGATACACAGATCTATAGAAACATAGATCGCCAGATAGATATACACTGATGTTTGCAGGAGAAACATAGATAGAGACAGGCGTACAGACTGGAGAAAGAATGTTTTGTTGTTTTTAAAGAAAACCATTAGGCAATTTACAGAAAAAGCACACACCGAACCTAATTAATTTGAATATTTGTTGTTCAAAGATATAGCACTATAAAAAATCTATTTCTTCTTCTTCTCCTTCTTCTTCTTGTTATTATTATTATTATTATTGTTGTTGTTGTTGTTGTTGTTGTTACTATTATTATTATCATCATCATCACCATCATTATTCGTGGTAGTAGTAGTAGCATTATTATTATTATTATCATTATTATTATCATTATTATTATTATTATCAACTGCTGTTAATATCGTGTGCCAGAAAAGGACAAACATTTACTCCTTGTTCTCTCGCTCCTCCATTGTGTCTTTTCTGCCTGTTGTCTTTGTTAACGACTTCTAATCTCATAACAGGATACACCCCAGCAATTGTTACCATTATTGATGTTGCTGTTAGCCTGGAACTGATATTGTCTGCATGGTTTTATCCGCTATTGTCTACTTTTTTCTGAAAAAAGAAATGAAATGCCATGGTGGTCCTGCTTCTCTCAGTTAGTATTGACCTAACATTATTTCCCCTTTCATTCTAAGAGTAGCTATTGTAACAGTAACACTATTTATTCATTCATTTATTTATTTATTTGTTTGCGTATTTGTCTGTTTATTCTTTTAATTTAGTCTTTTATATCGAGGATAATGGAATAAGCACTTATTTGCTTTTCACCTTCAGTCGCAGTGTGTATGCGGTTTTGTAAATTGTATCATCTGTTCCCACCGGCACACGTTGTCCTACACTTTCGAAAAGCGAAACAGGATTTCAATGTGTGCACAAGATGGTCTGCGTGCGTTCGCAACCGGGCCCTCAGATTATAGTCTCATCCGAAGGGCTTTGGGGGAGAGTGGAGTCTGCACTGATGTTAACTCCAGTTAACTAGAAAACTCATGCAGCCTGCTATGGCAAGTTAAATATGGTAACGTCAACACTTTGCCATGGAGCAGATTGCATGCTGGGTATATTCCTGCCAACCTAACCACTGACTCACAGCCGGGTTAGTCTTCTACAAAGAAGACAGATGGATTTGTTACGGCGACCTACAGTTATAGTCGCAAATGAAAGCTTGCCAGAGGACACAATTTGAAACCAGTTTTAACTTCAGGGTAGAAAGCCAACTTAGATGAACAACATACTGTTTGTCCGTCGTGTTCGACGATGACCCCCAAAACAGCAGAGGAAGCAGTTGCTGTTTAGGAAATCGGGCAGAAATCTGATTATTGTGGAAGTGTCTTGCCCCACAGCACATCCCCACTCTCTCGGCTGGGAGGATATACAGACAGTCAGTGTTGAAACAGTTCTCCAAAGGCCATCCAGCCCCCAGGGCTGCACATATAAGGACTGTGCGAGTCAAGCCTCCTAGTCAGAGAGTCATAGTCGATCACTGAAGACTAAGCAGTAAAGTGGAATTCCATAAGTGGGAAAGCCGCTTGTCATACAGCCTCTCACTTTGCTGTTGCCTCCAGCACCAATGGTTTAAATAATCCTGAACTGTGATTAAGCCAGGGGTCTTAGGGTGAGGGAAAAGATGATGACTAGACTATTGCAAAGTCTATTATCATTTCCCACGGGCACATCATTATGACTTACACTTCGGAATGTGGAACAGGTTGAAAGCTTGCGCAAAATGTTCTGCAGTGGGTTTGTTTTTTTCCACGTAGGACCTAGGTTTAAAATCCTATTGCAATGAATTTTGAAGGAGTGGAAGTTGGCGCTGGTGTTTAGTTAACTAAAGACGAAACAACTCCCTTAGAACGGGCCTCTTGAACCCGATGTCTAGCTCGGGGTGGAGCCGTGGTTCTCAGACTGCAAAGCTCAAGGCTTTAAGGTATTGGACCACTTCTTTAAGAAACCCCAGCTGCCAGACTGCAAAGCTCAAGGCTTTAAGGTATTGGACCACTTCTTTAAGAAACCCAAGCTGCCAGACTGCAAAACTCAAGGCTTTAAGGTATTGGATCACTTCTTTAAGAAACCCCAGCTGCCAGACTGCAAAGCTCAAGGCTTTAAGGTATTGGACCACTTCTTTAAGAAACCCCAGCTCAGCTGAACTTGATTGATTTCAGAGAGGAAAAGTTTTCAGACAGAAAAGGGTCACCATGTCTAGATTCTTGCTAGACAAAACGGTTTTTAAAAAAACACCCAAAGAGTAGATCCAGTTATTTTGAAGTTTACTCTCACATTTCAGCTTTGTTGGAATAGTATGCTTCAGCACAGGTATCTCACAAGCATTTGTATGCACATATGCGTGAATACATACATGAATACATACATACATACACACACACATGCATACATACATACATACATACACATACATACATACATACACACACATACATACATACATACATACATACATCATACATACATACATACAACAACATACATACATACACTCATACATACATACATACACACACACACACCATACATACATACATACATACATACATACATACATACATACATACGAACGCAAGCAATTTTTTTTTTATAAAAGAATTTTTATTCCAGCCCCCAAAAATCATAAATATATATTTTTTCTGCACCATTATCATAACAGTATTATTCTTCCAACCATACAACTTTTGTACACAGAGAGAATGAATAATCGTACCAAAATATCAATTCACAGATTTTGCAGTTTAAAAAACACACCACAAACTTCGATTCTTTGAGCAGCCATCTTGTGGTTAAATCATTGTTTTTCTCATTACATCTGGGTACATGAGTCATGTCACGTGACCTGTATGCCACAAGGCGCTTCTTCCATTTCTTTAAGCCCATCTCTTTGCAGCTTCATTCAATGATATATATATATATATATATATATATATATATATATATATATATATATATATATATATATATATATAAATATATATATATACATATATATATATATATATATATGTTTGTATATATATATATAAAGCTGTTTAGATAGCTAGCAGATCGGTGACCTAACACTAACGGGCCTGTCTACGCAGAGAAAGGTTCCGGGTTCGAATCTCATCCAAAACGGGCAATGTGTTTCACCCCCATTCACTGAGTCCCATATTATTGAAAGGTAGTCTAGTTTTCCACACCTGGACTGTGTCAGCCGTGAGAAAGTGGGCAACTTCCCTACACATGCCACAACACTCCATGGACACCTTCCTCCCTCCCCCTCCCCCCATCATTTATTTTTTTAACATTTTGTATTTACTTTACTCTTTATTTCGAGGATAATAGAATAAGCACTCGTGTGCTATTCTTTACATCCAGTCTCCGCGTGTATGCAGTTTTGTCAATTTTGTCATCCGTTCCCACCGGCAGGCACACAATGGCCTACTCTTCCGAATAGCGGAACGAATTTTAACGTGTGCGCAAGACGTTCTGCGTGCGTTCGCACACGGGACCTCGGTTTATGGTCTCGTCTGAAGGACTTTTGGGGAGAGTGGAGTCGGCTGCTAACTCCAGAGAGAAAAATCCTCTTGAACGAAATTCGAACCCGGGTCAGCAGATCCCAAGTGCATCACTCTAACCATCAGGCTATCCCGTCCACATCAAGAAGACAAAACGCTTGTTTTTCTGTTCCGATCCTCGCCTAGACCTCTGATGTACACCATATCTGAGATTTATTTTTGCACAGGCAACCGTTTTTACTCAACATGAAGGTAGCCACATTCCGATTTCGGGAACTAGAAGACAACTGAACAGCTACGATCATTTCAGAGCATCTGACAGCATTTCAATGTCTACTGTGAAAGGCACAACCTGGGGAGGTAGAAGAAGAGGTATGAAGTCAGGGAATACACTGGGAAGACAACATCACTGAACGGACCTCGAAAGCGACGTCAAGACTCAGGCATTAGCACACGACCGCCACAAACGAAAAGGAACTAGCATTTTTATCAGTACAACGCCCCCCACAGCCACTCCTGGTTAGACATTTTGCTAGGTAGGTTTGGTGTTTTTTTGTTTCTGCTTTTGATTTGGGACTTTTTGGTTTGTTATTATTCGTTTGGATTTTTTTCGGAGGGGATGGGGGAGGTTTTTCAGTTGGCGAGCCATCTATGATGTGGGTTTCGTGACAGATAGGTTATGATAGACCTGAAATGTTTCATGTACTGACACTTTCTTGATAACACTGAGTTTTCTTCAAACACATCTTTACCTGTCTTTTTTTAAATAATTTATAGTTAGCAAACATCTTCGTTCATATGTTTCAATACAAGAGCCTTATGCACACGAAATTTGATTACACTATCTAGACACCTTGTAAACATCCACATTGCATTGAAAAGAAAATAACCTAACATAATGACTGGGGAACATGCGTATGTGAATACCACCACCCAGTAGTCAAAAAATCATGTTTCTCCTTTTTTTTTTAATACACACGTTTTAAACCTCTGTGAGAGTTACCATTCTAAGAACAAGAATTGACAGCAATCTGATCTGCCTAAACTCAAGCGTGGGAGTCGTGTAGTTTCCTTACACACTCAGTCTACTAAAGTGACACTGATCCAAAATATGGATATGTAACGATTAAGATAAGTCGGTATTATCTTTGTATGGACAGGCTGGAGATAAGAAGCAGGAACCAATGTGCCATCAACACAGGCAAACTCAACAAAATCGCTGTTTTACCAATAAAGACGGGATCTTGTGATGACCAGTTATCATTTAGGTTCGTCAGTGTAAGGCGAAAATGATCACTGGAGAGATGTGATGCTACATGATGATGAGTCAAATATAACCCTGGATAGTAGCAAAACCAAATTCGATTGGACTTCCATATTTCGGCAATGATGGTGATGATGAATTAAATGTGAACCCATACAGTACTGAATCAAAGGTTAACCCCTATCCAACAAAGACAGTTAGTCGAATTAAACCCACACGGAAGCAGTCGTAGTTAATCAAAAGTAAACTAATCAGAAACACAAATTTTTTCGGCTAATGTAAACGGACATCTGAGAGGTGACGGTGGGTCATGTAACCCTGCATAGTGAGCGGTGATAGCTAGCCATCAATAGACATTGTTCTTCTCCTTCTTTGCTGGCCTGTTTGATTGATTGCCCTTCAAAATGACAGTATCAGACATTCGCCAAAATTTATGTTTCTTATTAGTATACTTCTGTTTATGTCATCGCCCATTTTGAAAAGTAAACAAGCCTGAAAATTAGAACAAGTCAAATGTAAGCCCATACCACAAGTATGAATAGGGCTTCCTGAGAGAAAAGGAAAACGAATCAAGCAGAAACTGAATAAGACCGAATGAATCATATACAAACCAATTGTGAGGAAATGATCACAAGTTGAGTATAAATGCATATGAAAAAAGGATAACGAGTTAAAATACAAATCAATACAAAAAACTGAAAATAGCGAGTGAAATACATTAAACTAGAACAGGCACAGTGAGTCAAGCGTAAGTTTTTTGGAGAGCAATGAAATCGAATGAAATCTAAACCAACATGAAAAAAATAACGATTAAGTATATGCCCTGTGTTCACAGTTGTTTTATTATCCTATTCTTAGCTTGGATAATACCAGATCATAAAATATTAACCCTCATGGGACCAGTATGCTGAATAAGCTATTTTAACAATAATGCAGACATAAATGTGAATGGATGTGGGTTTAGTCTCACGAGGTGAATTACATAATTGTGAAAATGACGTTGACAAAGGTGTTAACTCATGTGTGAGACTCAGAACTTAACCATCACTTTATTTTCCAAATAATATAGACTTCAATGTGAACATTGTAGAAGACATGGATGTAAATAATGTATAGTTTCATCACATAGTCGTAGTGTTAATTTTGAGGGAGGAGCTAGCTTAGACAATGTCAGAGACTCAAATTCTTACTCATAAGGTATGGTAACATGCAGTCACCACTTTGCTAGTAATGAGGGCATCAATGTGAGCATGGTTGTGGACGATTCTCATCAGACGGATGACAGCTGTGATATTCACGTAGAGAAAGACACTAACTTAAGAAGTACTAGAGACTGAATTTTTATGTTTATCTGATTCCTTGACATGTAGTCACCCTTTTTAGCCAATAATGTGGACGTTAGTATGGTTGTGGACGTGGTTGTGGATTATAGTCTCATCAGACGGTGACATAGTCGTGGTATCGACCTAGTGAAAGACAGTAACTTTGACACTGGTAAAGACTCAGCTTTTTAAACACATTTGGTACCATGACAAGCATGCAGTCACCAATTGTTTGCTTAGTTGTGTGGACATCAATGTGAATGTGGACGCGGATGTGGATGCAGTCCCATCAGGCGGTGGCAATCGTTGTGGCAGTAACGTTGAAAAAACTTGAAGCACGTTGTCAAAATCAAAGATGGCGTCGCCCCATAAGATGGTGGCCATCACCAACAAAGGAACAGCTACGATGTTCATGACAATTCCGGCTGACATCTGAAACCAACAGAATTCAGGGGCCCTGTCTTGAGAGAGATATAGACATAACGTCAACAACAAAAACAATACCAACATCATCATCAGCCCCATCATCAACGACCAGAATAGCACCAATATCCTCAGCACCAACAACAATATTAGCAGCAGCAGTATTAAATAATATCCTTCCTCTAAACAAGGTCGTCATTATCAACTGCAGCAACTGTGGCCATGGTGATTATGGTAACAGTGGCATTAACTACAGCATGCACCCTCCCCTTTCCCTGCTCCCACAAAAGTTGACTGAAACTGCAACGATAGTAATTAATATTCTTTTTATTAAAAGAAGAATTCGGAAAAGTGGTGTAGAGGTCAAGAAGAAGAAGAAGAAGAAGAAGAAGAAGAAGAAGAAGAAGAAGAAGAAGAAGAAGTAGTAGTAGTAGTAGTAGTAGTAGTAGTAGTAGTAGTAGTAGTAGTAGTAGTAGGAGGAGGAGGAGGAGGAGGAGGAGGAGCAGCAGAGCAGGTAGTAGTAGTAGTATAGTAGTAGTAGTAGTAGTAGTAGTAGTAGTAGTAGTAGTAGTAGTAGTAGTAGTAGTAGTAGTAAAAAGAAGAAGAAAAAGAAGAAGAAGAAGAAGAAGAAGAGAAGAACAAGAAGAAGAAGAAAAAGAAGAAGAAGAAGAAGAAGAAGAAGAAGAACAAGAAGAAGAAGAAGATGATGATGATGATGATGTGATGATGATGATGATGATGAAGAAGAAGTTGAAGATGAAGAAGTGCCAAGCTGTATAAATGTACAAAGTTTAGAGAGACTTGATGAGAAATGATTGAAAAAACTATCGTTGTTAAAGAATAGGTAGATAGATAGATAGATAGATAGATAGATAGATAGATAGATAGATAGATAGATAGATAGATAGATAGATAGATAGAGAGATAGATAGATAGATAGATATGATCTGGTGAGGTTGGTGTTATTTAAACTCTAAAATTTCCTATTTATAATTACATTATACAACCAAAATCATAGGTTGCAAAAAAAATATTCAATATGTGCAGACAATCTTCATATCAACAATAAAAACATTATCATTTCCGTTTGATTCCACAAAAGAACAGATGGTTATTATTTTTTATAATACTTTAAGTCACGCAGATGATTTCTCTGCGTGAAATTCGGGCTGCTCTCCCTGGGGAGAGCACGTCGCCACAAGAGCAGCGCCACCAATTATTTTACTGTGTTTTTCCTGTCCGCAACTATATTTGTTTGCCTATCAGAATGGCTTCTTTCTACAGAATTTTGCCTGGGACAACTCTCTTGTTGCCGTGGGTTCTTTTACGTGCGCTATACAACTATGTGTAATAATAATAATAATGTATGGAATTTATATAGCGCTGAATCTTGTAAAGCAACAAATCAAAGCGCTCAGATTTGATTTCATACCACTTTAAGTCACGGCAGATTTCTCTCCGTGAAATTCGGGCTGCTCTCCCCGGGGAGAGCGGGAGAACGCGTCGCCACTTAGCGCTGCGCCACCCTTTCACCCTTTTTTTTTTTTTTTTTTTTTTTGCTGCAGCTGTATTTGTTTCCCTATCAGAGTGGCTTTTTTCTAAGAATTTTGACAGGGACAACTCTCTTGTTGCCGTGGGTTTTTTTACGTGCGCTAAATAATTACGTGTAACACACGGGACCTCGTTTTATCGCCTCACCCGAAAGACTAGCACCCAGACCACCACTCATGGCCTAATGGATGGGGGGAAAGTTTCGGGTCCAAACGGGATTCAAACGACCTCACACTTCGCCCAGGAATTTTCGCTTTCTAGGCAGGCGCGTTACCTCTAGACCACCGATCCACCATATGACCTTCAACTTTTGGAACAAAAAAGTCACCATACGTTTGACACCAAGATAACTCACCATGTCAATCACTCTAATGTGACCAGTAGCGAAGACGATGGCATTTGGGGGCGTGGCCACAGGCAACATGAAGGCAAAGGAACAGGCCAGGCTGGTAGGAATCATATAGTACAATGGGTGTACGTATGTCCGTAATGCCTGAAATATCACCACAGAAAGTAATATTGATTAATGAATAAAACTGAAAATGAAGAAGTATCTTAACTGCAGTTTTAACTAACAGTGTTTCGGAATACCTTTCTTACAATAACAACAATACCAACATTTTTAGCAACAACAACAATTATCATCATCATCATCATCATCATCATCATCATCAACAGATCAGGATTATTTGTTTATTTATTTATTTATGTTTTGTTTATTATTTCATATCAAGGATAATGGAATAAGCACTCATGTGCTTTTTTACATCCTGTCCCCGTGTGTATGCGGCTTTGTCAACTTTGTCATCTGTTCCCACTGGCACACAATGGCCTACTCTTTCGAAAAGCGGAACAGGATTTAACGTGTGCGCAAGATGTTCTGCATGCGTTCGCACACGGGGCCTCGGTTTATAGTCTCATCCGAAGGACTTTGACATTCAGTTTGATTTTTTTGGTCAAACTGGGAAGAAAGGGCGAGGCTCGGAATCGAACCCAGAACCTCACGGTTTACTTGTTGGCAGGCAAACGTCTTAACCATCCTGCCACCTTCCCTCTTAGGGTTATAGGAATGCAGAAGATGACTGTCTTTGTGATGATTCCTGGGCTGATGGGAGCAGCAATAACAACGACAATAACAACAAAGCAGCAACAACAAAAATGCCACAACCAAATACAACAAAATAACAACCACCTCCACCCCCATCACAACCACATCTTATCAAACACCACCACTCCATCCCTAGACCCAAAAACGCACACACACACACACACACACACACACACACACACACACACACACACACACACACACACGTGAGTGCACACACACACACACACGCAAACACAAGCACCCAACATACACACACATACACACACACACGCCACCCCCACATACCCACTCATCCACCACACACACATTACACTCCAACCCATCCAACCAACTCAACCAACCCAACCCAACCAGTCAACCCAACCCAACCAGCCAAACCAACCAACCCATCCAACCAACTCAACCAACCCAACCCAACCAGCTAAACCAAACAACCAAACTAACCAACCAACCCAACCAACCAACCAACCAGCCAGCCCACCCAAACCAACTAGCCAACCCAACCAACCCAACCAACCAAATCAACCAAACTAGCCAACCCACCCCCCACCAACCCAGTCAAACCAACCAACCAACCAAACTAACCAACCAACCCAACCAACCCAACCAACCAAAAAACCCAACCAATCAAAAAACCCAACCAATCAACCAACCCAACCAATCAACCAACCCAAACACAACCAAAAAACCCAAACCGTAAAACGTAAAAGGAAAAAAATCCGATACAAAACTGACCAGGTCTCTGAGAATGGGCAGCAAGAGGATGGAGATAGCGGTGTTGCTGGTGACCTCAGTAAGGGCTGCAGTGGTATAGCAGAGGATGAGCAGCATGGCCACCTTGTCTATACTGCTGAACACCTCCAGCTGCGTGCCTATCCACTTGGACAATCCCGACACCTGGCAGAAACACAGACAGACAGACGGATGGGATAGCCTGGTGGTCAGAGTGATGTATTCATGATCTGCTGACCCTGGTTTGATTCTCGTTCAAGAGAATTTTTTTTTCTTCTAGAGTTAACATCAAAGCCGACTCTACTCTCCCCAAAAAGTCCTTCGGTTGAGACTAAAAACCGAGGTCCCGTGTGCGAATGCACGCAGAAGATCTTGCGCACACGTTAAAACCCGTTCCGCTTTTTTTCGGAAGAGTAGGCCATTTTGTGCCGGAAGGAACGGATGACAAAATTGACAAAACTGCATACACACGGGGACTGGATGTAAAAAAAAGCAGATGAGGGCTTATTCCATTATCCTCGGAATAAAAGAATAAAGAAATAAAATAAAATAAAAACAGACAATGGCAATGACAAATTCTTTTATCTCGAGGATAATGAATACGCACCCGTGTGCCTTTTTTACACCTAGTCCCCGCCCACGCAGACAGACATACAGTGCAGATACATCAGATTATAATAGATAGATAGATAGATAGATAGATAGATAGATAGATAGATAGATAGATAGATAGATAGATAGATAGATAGATAGATAGATAGATAGATAGACAGACAGACAGACAGACAGATAGATAGATAGATAGATAGATAGATAGATAGATAGATAGATAGATAGATAGATAAGATAATAGTTGGATCGGTCTAAAAGTTTTGGGGAAAGGTAGTGTTGTTATCCGGAGATTGCAAGTGCAGGCATGACATGCACACACACTCTCACGCGCACACACACACACACATGCACGCGTGCGCGAACACACACACACTCGCACGCACACACACACACACACACACACACATGCACGTACACACACATGACTGCAGGCAAAGTGCACGAGCGCACGCAAACACACACGCGCGCACACGGAAACACACGCGCGAAGACAGACAGACAGACAGACCCTTCCCCTCCCACATACAAACACACGCACGCACGCACACACATCTTTATGAATGTGCCTGCAAAATTAAATAAAAGGTAAAGGTGTCCCATAACCTATGAGGAGAGCGAGGCGTCTGAGACTTCACTTCTCTAGGGGACCAGCATATTGACCTCTTAACTGCCCAGTGCAAGTGCACCCTATATCCCGGGGAATAATATTCTTATGTACCACTTGCTATGTTCATATCCCTCTTACTCAGAAATTACTGCCTGAATAATCCTGATAGTCTACCCAATGACAGTATATATATATATATATATATATATATATAATATATATATATATATATATATATATATATCGTAGATTGCTTCCAGGCAAGCTCAAATTGATATTTCAGTGCTTTCACTGCGAAAATATATTTAAAATGTAAAAAATCGAAAACAAATTACGCTTTCTTCATCACCACTGTCATTCTGAGTACCCCCCATCTCAATAACGTCAAACATAAGTCCAGGCCAAATCTCATTCTTTTTTTTTTAAATGCACGATCTCCTGAATCATACACCATCGTTTTTCATCACTGTCGGGTAAATCTAAAGTTTTATTTGCTTCTTTTACAGCAGTATAATGTTAGTGATGCCTTCAACAAGACGTGTCAGCCATTTTGAACCAGAACTCCCCAAGCAGTCATGCATAAAAACACAAAATGCGAGCTAAAAAACGATCGTTTTTGCCACGGTTTTTGCAGCTGGATGTTGCTAAGCAACAGGAGAGTGATCTCCACTAATTTTGGAGTTCTTTCCCTTTAAATGTAGTCAAGGAAGCTGGCTTGTCTACTTTGGTTCGACACCCCGGAAATTTTCCGGGTTGTAGGCGTATAGGGTGCACATTTAGCCCCGGAAATTTTCCGGAGTGGGGCAGTCTAGTGGTTGAGGGCGGCGCCCATCTCCTCTCCCTCGCTGCTTTACCTTCCCTGACCCTACAGAGGGCAGGTATGCATTGACAGCTGGGTGAACTGGGAGGTCTGTACTGAAGCCAAGGCGCACAAACGGTCACCCATCCAACTGGTAACCCCGCTCGACGCAGCTTAAATTGGCTGGGGGGAAAGCGAGTGCTACGGCCACTGAGCTATCCGTACATACCAATACCAATAATTTACCATCATGATAAACAAAAGAATTTCATGTCGGTTATAAGCCATATGTACTAAGAACAATAAATACAAAAAAAGCATTTATCACGGAAAGGGATAAAACTCAATGTTAAAAGTTCCACACACATAAGCACGAGCATGGAAACACACAGTATCCCCACCACCCCGTTTACACTTACTCATGAGGCACTCACGCACGCACGCACACACACACACACACACACACACACACACACACACACACACACACACACACAGCGCGCGCGCACGCACGCACTTAAATACACACACACGCGCGCGCGCGCGCGCACAAACACACACACACACAAACAAACTGACACGCAAGCCAGCACACATATATATATACGCATTTGCTTTCAACTACAAACTTATAATATTTTAAATCTATCTATCTGTCTTTTTCACTATCTGTCTATCTACCTACTTATCTACCTATCTTTCTACTTGTCTATCTCTCTGTGTATGCGTCTGTAACTATCAATATAATCCATCTATTTATCTATCTATCCATCTATGGTTCTATATAAACTAACCATATATAAATTAATCCACACACACACGCTCGCTCTCTCTCTCTCTCTCTCTCTCTCTCTCTCTCTCTCTCTCTCTCTCTCTCTCTCTCTCTCTCTCTCCTCTCTCTCCCCCTCCCTGGGAGAGCAGCCCGAATATCACACAGAAAGATCTGTTGTTTCATTTTAAGAACTATACAGACACAAATAACAATCGACCTATACACCTATCCATCCATCCATCAATACCTTCTCACCTAAGTACCTGCTTACCTAGCTACCTCCCTACGTACCTATCTACCTACCTGCCTACCTGCCTGCCTTCCTACCCACCCACCTACCTACCTAACCTACCTGACCTTCAAACTATC
>CM054157.1:27119082-27121582 GCA_028751875.1 Rapana venosa | reverse complement strand
CACATCATGACATACAACGTAACAACTTAAGTTACCCTACACATCCTGACATACAACATAACAACTTAAGTTACCCTACACATCCTGACATACAATATAACAGCTGAAGTTACCATAAACACCATGGCATAATCACGAAAACTGGAGCCTTGCCAAGACCTGACAGGGTGTCCTGCTCACTCACCGGAGTGTTGATGATGAGGGGCAGAGGCAGGAGTAAGAGAGGCGTGAGGATGATGACCAGCAGCGTTCTCCATCTCTTGACAAACTCCCAACACGACATTTTCGTGCCTGCAACACACACACACACACACACACACCACACACACACAAAAAAAAAGCCACACACACACACACACACACATACACGCACGCCGCGCGCACGCACGCACACACACACAACGCACGCACCACGCACGCACGGATGCACGCATGAACACACACATACAAGAAACCTTTTAACCTTTTTTTCCAAATCATAGATCAATGACATTGTTAACATTAATCGATACAAGAACAACAGATTGGGTCTTAGGCAACTTCACATACGCGTCAACAAGCGAAACTGGATATAAAATGGACCCTTCCATAACCTTTCCTCTTTTATTTTATCTTTTTTACATAATTCGTTTATTTTTTATGGATAACGAATAAGCGCTCACGTGGGCTTTCTTTACATCTAGTTCCCGTGTGCCTGTATATTGCGAATTTTGTAATCCATTCCTACAGGCAACCAATGGATATTTTCCCCTGGAGGTAACATCAGTGCTGACTCCACTCTCCCCAAAAGTCCTTCGAATGAGACTATAAACCGAGTTCCCGTGTGCGAACGCAAGCAGAACATCTTGTGCACACGTTAAATCCTGTTCCGCTTTTCGTAAGAGTAGGCCATTGTGTGCCGGTGGGAACAGGTGACAAAATTTACAAAACCGCATACACACGGGGACTTGATTTTTTTTTTAAAAATACATGTGCCTATTCCATTATCCTCGATCTGAAAGAAGAAGAAGAAGAAGAAAAGAGAAGAAGAAGAAGAAAAAGAAGAAGAAGAGAAGAGGAGAAGAAGAAGAAGAAGAAGAAGAAGAAGAAAATCATCATAACCCTGCATAACACCCCCCCCCCCTACTCCACACCCCAACCCCGCATCCCCCCAACCCACCCCCCCCCCCCCCCCACCCCCCCCAAAAAAAAGTTTTAAGAGCACAAGCCGAGGTTTATTCAATACAGAATTTCAGCTGGCTTTCCCTGCAAAATCCCCACAGCTCACAATAACGATACAAAGCAAACACTCCAGGTCGATTTCTGAGACAATCACACGTCTCTTAGCGGGATTCGGTTTTCTCTCTGTCCCCCCTGTCCCGTCCCTCTCTCTGACTTTTCGTGTCTAGCACATTTTTTCCCTGTCTGTCGCTGTGTGTCTCTCTGTAGCTGTCTGTCTGTCTCTGCCTGTCTGTCTGTCTGTGGATCTTTCTGTCTGTCTGTCCACCCGCCTGTTTGTTTGTCTGCCTGTCTGTTGATACTGTCTGTCTGTCTCCCTCTCTCTGTCTCTGTCTGTCTGTCTGATGTCATCTGTCTCTCTCTCTCTTCTCTCATCTCTCTCGAGCATCTCTCTCTCTCTCCTCCATCTCTCTCTCTCTCTCTCTGTCTGTGTGTATGCGTGCGTGTGGCAATAATAAAAGTAACAATAATGGTTTACCGAGTTTTACAGACTACCTGGTCCATATGAACCACAAAAAGTAATATGCAAAACAACAACAAAAACCCTAAGTAAAATATCTGAGGATAGTGAGTGAGTAAAGATAAACGACCGACAACTGTCAATGAAAATGAAGCACATCTGCATTGACAAAAATAGTCCATACTTTTCGCCCCCCCACCCTCCCCACCCAAAAAAAATTAAACGACTATGAGGATTTTAAAAAAACACATTAATTTTATGCTTAAGAGATTCTGTATTGCGCACTGAAAACTTGACAAGAATTGTATCTGTTTTATCACATTGTAACACATTGTATTGTGTTCCTTGTAATGTATTGTATTGTATCGTTCTGTGTGGTACAGTGCTGCACTGTGCTGTACTCGGTTGCATTGCATTATGCTGTATTGTATTGTATTGTATTCCATTCTGTTCTATTCCATTATGTTCTATTCGTTTTCCATTATGTTCTATTCGTTTTCCATTATGTTCTGTTCTGTTCTAGTATATTCCATTCTGTTTGACATCGCTCTTAGTCACAGCAGGTATCTCTATGTTAAACACCAGCTGCGCTTGCCTGGAAAGGTGTGTCGCCACATTAGCAGCGCCACCCATGTGTGTGTGTGCGTGCCCGGGTGTGCGTGTGTGTGTCTGTGTGTCTGTGTGTGTATGTGTGTGGGTTTTTTTTTCTGTTTTCATGTATTTTTGCGTCGCTATTAAAAGACTGGCTTTCTTCAGCAGAATATTTCCCTGGGACAACTTTCTTGTAGTTGTGAGTTCATTTATGTGAGTTAAATGAGCATT
>CM054157.1:27111582-27114082 GCA_028751875.1 Rapana venosa | reverse complement strand
ACACACACACACAACACACACACAACACATACACACACATCACCACACACACACATCAACACACACACACAACACAGACACAGACATTTACACCACACACACATACACACACACACACACACACACACACACACACACTCACACACACACCACACACACCACACACCACACCACACACCATACATCACACATACATCTCACACACACAAAACACCACACACACAGCACAGACACATACACCACACACAAACACATCACCACACACACACACACAACACAGACACATACAACACCACACACACCACCACACACACACACATACACCACACACAACACACACACATACAACACACAACACACACACCACACACACACACACACACACACACACCACACACACACACACATACAACACACACATACATACACCACACCACACATACACATACACACAACACACACAACACAGACACATACACACACACACATCACCACACACACAAACACACACACCACACACACACACACACACACACACATATATACACACACACACACCACACACCACACACACACACACACACATACACCCCCCCCACACACATCACCACACACACACACACACATCACCACACACACACACAACACACACACACACACATACACCACACACACACACATCACCACACACACACACATCACCACAACACACACACACACAATCACCACACACACACACAACACACACACACATACACCACACACACACACATCACCACACACACACAACACAGACACAGACATTTACACCACACACACATACACACACACACTCACACACACACACACACACCACACACACACCACACACACATACATCACACATACATCTCACACACACAAAACACCACAACACACAGCACAGAGACACATACACCACACACAAACAACATCACCACACACACACACACAACACAGACACATACACACACACACACACCACCACACACACACACATACACCACACACAACACACACACATACAACACACAACACACACACACACACACACACACACACACACCACACACACACACACATACAACACACACATACATACACCACACCACACATACACATACACACACACACACAACACAGACACATACACACACACAAAACACCACACACACAAACACACACACACACACACACACACACACACATATATAACACACAACACACACCACACACACACACACACACACACACATACACCACACACACACACACAACACACACAACACATACACCACACACACACACACACACATCACCACACACACCCACACACACATCAACACCCCCCCCCCCCCCCCCCCCCACACACACACACACACACCACAGAGATTAATGATAAATAACGCTTTTGATAAAGAAAAGCATCGTGTGCTGTTGTTTTGTAGCCAAAGCGCGCTGTCCTCTGTACAAGCCATCAATTACTCGGCGTCAGCAGATGCTGGCTACATGGCAGGTGTACTCAACCATCATCAACCTGTACAGCAAAGCGCACCAACCATGACGTCACAGCAGCACTGTACGCGATAGCCTGGTGGTTAGACTGATGTTTTCGTGATCTGCTGACCCGGGTTCGAACATCGTTCAAGAGGATTTCTCTTCTGGAGTTGATATTAGTGCGCGACTCCACTCTCCTCAAAAGTCCTTCGGATGAGACTGTAAACCGAGGTCCCGTGTGCGAGCGCACGCAAGAATATCCTGCGCACACGTTAAAACCCGTTTCGCTTTTCGGAAAAGTAGGCCATGGTGTGCCGGTGGGAACGGATGACAAAATTGACAAAACTGCATACACACGGGGACTGGATGTAATTAAGCCCATGAGTGCTTTATTCATTACCTGGAAATGAATTATTAATAAAAGAATTTAAAAAACAATATCGCTATGGTGGGACTGAGCATGTTGAAAAGGGCAGCGGTTATTAACGTGGGGATGTGAAAGCAATAACTTGTAATATCAACTGAACTGGCAGTCCTCTGTTAAGTTGGTTTCAATTGTTCATTTTCTCTTTGTTTTCTTTTTGTTTTTGTTATTTTTATTTTAGGGGATGATTATTTCGGCTTCTGTTTTGGGTTGTGTGTGTATGTTCTTTCGAGCCAGAAGGCCCATAGAGCCGGAGCTAATCCCGGTTTCTGTAGCGTTAAGCGAACTGATGGTTTTTCACCACCCCTGTGACAGGACGCTAGTCTGTCGCCAGATACTTCCCCAGCAGAGCTGGTACCCACTTGTACACCTGGGTGGAGCGAGGAAAATAGGAGTAAAGTGTCTTTCCCATGGACACAACACCGAGCCGAGCGGGGATCGAACCCGCGACCTCTGGATCACGGGTTGTGTGTGTGTATGAGTGTTTTGTTAGTGAGAGGGGGGATTTGGGGGGGGGGGGGGATGATAGTTGTCTCGCCTCTTGTTGAAATAATGTGTGAG
>CM054157.1:27099082-27104082 GCA_028751875.1 Rapana venosa | reverse complement strand
ATCTCTCCAGATGGTGTTTAGTTTTGACAAAGCTGTTATTGTCTGTGCAGTCCTGCATACTACTTCTGGCTTGGATCCCTGGTCGGATACAATGGCTCCCAGGTACTTGAAGCTTTGAACTGTTTCAGCTTCTGGTCATTAACCCTGATATCAGTGCTAATGCCGTTGGTGTTATTAGTCATCAGTTTGGTCTTCTTGCACTGATTTCCATGCCGTATGTTTTGGAGGCCTTATTCAGGTGTTTCTGTTAGGCTGGCAAGCTCTTTTTCTGATCTGCTATTCCATCAATGTCATCTGCGAAGCGGAGGTTTGTGATCGTTCTGCCACCAATGCTGACTGATCCTTCATGATGTTCCAGTGCATCAGCCATGATTCTCTCAAGGAAGATGTTGAAAAGAGTGGGTGAGAGTAGACAGCCTGCCTTACTCCAACTGTTGTTCGAAACCATTCTCCAATGTTGTTGTTGTAGTACACTGCACTGGTGGCCTCGCTGTACAGCTGTTTGATGACTCTGATCAGGTTTGCATTGATGCTGTACAAATTCATGGTTGCCACAAAGCTGCATGCCACACCCTGTCAAATGCCTTCTTAAAATCGATAAATACGTGGTAAAGGTCTTGTTGATGTTGAAGGTACCGCTCACATAGTATTCTGAGGTTGCATATCTGTTCTGTTGTGCTGCGCCCTGCTCTGAAACCTGCTTGTTCCTCAGCAATGATGGTCTCTGCTTGTGGCTTCAGTCTATTCAATATTATCTGCAGCATGACCTTGCTTGGGTGACATATGAGGCTGATTGTGCGGTAATTATGGCATTGTTGTAGATTTCCTTTCTTGGGGAGGGTGATGATGAGTGACTGCGTCCATGGTGTTGGCCATTTTCCTGTCTGCCAGATCTTGTTGCAGATTCTTAGTAGGGCGCTGATCATGGCTTCCCCTCCAGCTTGGACCAACTCAGCTGGAATGTTGTCAGCCCTGCTGACTTCCCCTTTTTCAGCGATCTGACTGCTGTTTCCACTTCTTCTCGGAGGATAGGGTGACTGTCTGTGTCTTTGCTTTCGGGTACATTAAGGACTTCTGGATCTCCTGCGGTTCTATAGTTATACAGGTCGGAGCAGTATTCTGTCCATCTGTTCAGAATATCTGGTCGTCAGTGAGACACTTCCCATTTTTGTCTTGGATTGTTAAACCTTTTCTCTGTTTCGTGCTAGTCAGGTCTTTCACCAGCTGATATGCTTTCTGCTATTGTTTTTCTTGATGTTCTCTTCAATGTCTTGGCACTGTTCACCGATCCATTTCTCTTTTGCCTCCGTCATGGACTTCCTGATTCTTTGTGTGACTGCCCTATATTGTTCTGCTCTTTCTTTTGTTTCATTTTTCTTTTTCTTCAACTCTCTACGCTTGTCGCATAGTTGTAGGATGTTAGGTGTGACCCATGGTTTTTTGACTGGTCGGCGTTTGCCAAGAAGCTCGTTTGCTGTTTCAGTCACCGCTGTATTGAAACTATTCGTCAGTGTATCTATGTCTGAGTCTATTACAGTGAGTGCTGCAAACGTTCCACCTATCCTTGCTTGAAAAATTTCTAATACCTCTGGGTCCTTCAGCTTCTCGAGGTCAAATTTGATCCTGATGTTGTTCCGCTTGTGGATTTTCTTTAGACGTAGTCGGAAAGTCATCATCACAAGATCATGATCACTCCCTATGTCTGCTCCTGGAAAACTTCGTGTCTGTGCGATGTTAACGCTAGACTGAAACCGTCTTTTCACCATGATGTAATCTATTTGGTTGTGGTGTTCTCCATTTGGGCTATGCCATGTCCATTTTCTGGATTTCTTGTGTGGGCCAAGTGTATTCACTAGCTGGAGGTGGTTGTTACTGGCAAACTCCAGGAGTCTCAAGCCTCTTTCATTTGATTGGTTATTACAATGTGGCCCACAAACGCCCTCCCAGTCTTTCCATGCATCTTCTCCTACCTTGGCGTTCCAGTCGCCTTGCACAACGAGGATGTCTTTCTTGGGTGTTTGATTCAGAACCTCTTGTAGCTGGTCATAAAATTCTTCTACGGCTTCATCTGTGCAGTCTGATGTAGGGGCGTATGCCTGTACTATAGTTATGTTAAAGGGGGTTAGCAAGGTTGCCCCTGTGAAAAACCCAAGCCTTCAGATGAAGAGAGAACTCTTCAATGCAATGACTTGCTCGGGGCTTATACCATCTAAACAACCTATCATTTGTCTCCCACGAAAATACGTACACCCATTATCATTACAAAGATTCATTTCATCCAACAGCAAAGAGGAGACCAAGACGCTAATTTCATCCTATGAACCTTCATCCAGTACCACACTACGCCTTTGACAACCACTACCAGCAGCCAGTGTACAACCAGCCACAGTCCGAATATGTCTACCAGCAGGGCTACCCCGGGTGGAAACATGCTCGACATAAGTTTCGTGGGGTGAAAGATCATTTTGAATGGTAACATTTTGTAGTCTTTGCTTTGCACCAGCTATAGATCTAGTACAGTAAAATAGACACTGTGCTTTCTGCTCACATCCGCAGCAGCTGCTCTACACGATCCTGATTACTTTGTTGTTTTGTTTTCTTTCATTGCTGTTTTAATTGACTTATCTGAACTTTTATTACAAGTGCACTTGGACGCTTTTAATTAAGTTTTTGTTTATTTTAGTGGTACCTCTAATACATTTTAAATTTGTGTTTTTATTTATTTATTAGTTAGTGCTTTTGTGTATAATGTCTCAAAAAAAACTCACCAATGCTTAACGTCATGCAGTGGAATGCAGATCCATATCCAGAAATTTTCCATATTTTTTTCAACATCTTTCTGTAAAAGCTATCAAATTCCATCCTGCAGTCCCTCAAAGAAAAGGGAAATGTAAATTTCCCCGGGCTTTAAAGTTACTACTTTCCCAAAGTTTTAAAGAAAACGGGATGCTTTTGGGAAAGGCATTTCACCAAAATTTATAAAAGAAGGAAAGATTAAGTGCAGGGTTTTTCACCAAGCCTAATTATCCCAGATTTTAATTTTGGGGCGCTGACGTGTAAAGTTTACAGATCGTTTGGACAAGGAAAATTGTTTTTAGGATATTTGCCTAAAGGGGGCTAATGGGCATAATTCAGAATGCTGACTCATTACAAGTATAAACAATAGGCTGGGAGCAGGGGCTTTAACCCCACCCACCTTTTGGGGGTAAAGGTTTTTAAACCTCTCCTGCAAACGGGTTTTTTTGGGAAAAAATAAAAAGGGCCTTTCTATGCCTTCTAAATATGAAAGTGTCCCCCAAAAACCTGACATCTCTAATCACAAAGGGATCGGCATTAAATTTAAAAATAATAATAATAATAAATGGACGTATATAGCGCTTTAATTTTGCAAAAAAAATAAAAGGGAAAAGTTTCAACCAAATTTTAAACCAGTCATACAACCAATGACAAATAACAATAGTTCAAACAGGTATTAAAAAACAGGGTAGCTGCGACCAAAATTAGATCCGTCTTTAATATTTCTGCTTTTGCACCCGAATGTAGGGGGGAAACTTATGGACCTTTGGGAAGTAATCTTTTAACTTTTTGTATTACTTTTAATGAAATGCCGTCCCCTGTAAAACGAAAAAGATAAATTCCCAAAATTAAAACATAAAGAAGCTAATTTGGGAAACAGTTTAAAATTTATTTTTGCGCCTACAAAAAAAACAGTTTGGGATTCGAAACATAGATGAATTTTTTCTACCTTTTAAATCCCCTCTTAAGCTGCTTTCTTATCACCCCAATCATTAAATCATTAAAATCAAAGAAATGTTCAGGAAATTTTTGGGGGGAACCTGCTTGCGAGGAAGCAGTGACCAACAACGTTTAATGTATAAAACATTTTTAAAAAAAGGACGCCAGAAAACCATGAAAAACAGAACAGGCAAAAAATAAGCAACAGCTCATTGCTCGGGGCGAAACGACAATTTTGGTCTTCCATTTGTTTGAGCAAAGTATAAATCATAAAGATCTTAAATGGGGAAAAAATTTATGAAATGAGAAAAGGGTGTGATTTTACCAATTGTCCAGTTAAACGAAAAACAATGAATTTCCAACCAAAGCAAAAAAGGCTGGGGCCTTCACATAGTTCTCAGAGTCTATGCGTATGAAGGCCTCACCTTTAAAAGCAACAAATAAGACAAAATGAGGGAAGAAAAAAAAATTAAAGACCCAGTTTTTAATAATACTGAATACATCAATGCTCCCCTAACAATCAAAGAATAAAAGATGTATTATTTTTCCCTTCCAAATAAAAAACTTTTGTGGATTAGATGCCAATCCAATGATATGCTTTAACATTACCAGAAAACTTCATTTTTCTGATGCATAAACTTTTCCAAAGGTTGGCCGAAGGGGGCAATGCCCAAGAACTGGAAGCATTATAAAATTTCCATTATAAGAAAGGAAAGCCTAAAACTATAAAACGTTTTAAAGGCCCATAGCACGATTCTAAATTGGTAAGCTTTTGGAGAAAAATTTTTCTTTAAAAGATTCGTTTACGTCAGAAAAAAAAAGTATTCCCCGCGTCAAACAAAAACAGCCTTTTAAAAAGGTAGATCACAAAACGTAACGTAGTTTAAAATAACAACACAGGTCAAAAAAATTTTCGAGAAGAAAAAAACTACTCGCAACATTTTTTGATATAAAAAAAGCCTACGGCCAGTTTGGCATGCTAAATTGATGCATAAAGAAAACTATTGCTTTTTTGGGATTTTTCTATCATATTAAAAGCTTTTATGTAACAGAAATTGCAAGGAAGGGAGGGAAGCATATTCAAAATTTTTGGTCAAATTTTCTATGGGGTTTTTTAAAGGGTTCATTATAGCCCCCTTTTTTTTAATAAATTTCTTTTGATTTACCCCAAACTGTCTAAAAAACGTTTTCCGGTAAAAAATGCGAGATATAGTATATGGATGAATTTCACTATGAAGCGTGCTAACACAAAGAGGGAAAAAAGA
>CM054157.1:27075589-27098582 GCA_028751875.1 Rapana venosa | reverse complement strand
TCTTCGGGGTATCTTGGCGAATGGGCCCCAAGTGCTCCTTTCCCTTGAATGCCCTAAGTATCCCTCGGATGTTACGGAACAAGGGAACACCCGTTCCATCTCAATGATGGATCAGAGTGTGAGCACTTGAATGTTGGGTTGACGACATCCTACAGGCAATGATCTCCAAAGCTGAGGAAAATCCGAACAGAGCAAAAACCCCTTCCCTAAGATACTGAATTAGTTTTAGGGGGAAGCAAGAAGAGAGAAGAGAGGAGAGAGAGAGGGGAAGGGAGGGAGGAGAGAGAGAGAGGGGGAGAGAGAGAAGAGAGGGGAGAGAGGAGGAGGGGAGAGGAAGAGGAGAGAGGAGAGGGGGAAGAGAAGAGAAGGGGGGAGGAGGAGAAAAGGAGAGAGGATAAAGGAGGAGAAAGAGAGAGAGGAGAGAGAGAGAGAAAAAGAAAAGAGAGAGAGAGGAAGAGAGGGAGAGGGAGAGAGAAAAAAAAGGGGGGTGTGTGTCTGTGGATGAATAGACGAAACTCCCCCAAACAGATTCTAAGTTCCTAAGGTAAATGTCTTTAAGACAGTTTGGGTTTGTTAATAATCTTTTAAAATGATTTTCCAAATACTCCCTTTTTCCCTTCCTTCCCTCCCCCCAAATCCAGGGATTTTTAAAAATCAAAAAAGTTTTGCACCCATTTTCCCCTCCCCCCTTTGAGTTGTCAGTTTTTCCGTATGTATGCTTTCCCTCAAGGAGTTCACTCTCACGTTGTTTCCTATCGTTCTTGTCTCTGTCTCTCTGCTCTATTTCTTCTCTTCTTTTTCTCTCCCCTCTCCCCTTCTCTCCCCCTTCTCTCTCTTTTCTTTTCCTTCTCTCTCTCTCTCTCTCTTTTCTCTCTCTTCTCTCTCTCTCTCCTTTCTCTCTCTCTCCTCCCTCTCTCCTCTCCCCTCTCCTTTTCCCTCTCTCCACCACAAAACGTTTTTAAAAGACCAAGAAAATAACCGCTGAAAAGGACCAGTAGCCAAAAATTATCATGATTTTAAACCCAAACGTCCTTCCCCGCATCCACACCAAGCTTTCTTCACCATCAATTGTTTTAAAAAATGATTTACATTTTGCATCGCATAGTGTTTGATATTTGAACACCCTTTTCACAGCATTTTCTATTTTTAGTACAAAGACTGTTGGTTTCGTGGTGCGTACGTCGGGTGGTGTTGTTTGTGTGTGTGTGGTCTCGTGTGTGTTGGGGGGGGGGTGGGGGGGGGTTTGGGGGGGGGTGGGTTGCAATTCAAAGGTGCTTCGACATTGATCGTCCCCGACACCCTTCCCCTCGGTATATGTACAATGAATGTTTAGAGAAACGTGCCAATTCTTCATCCAAACGCTGCGAGTAAGTATCCCAATTACACTTAGTGCATAACATTCGATTAAGGAATGCAAAGTGCCGCAATATTAATGATAATAGCCATCATCATCATCATCATCATCATCATCATCATCATCATCATCATCATCATCACCCATCACCCACCACCACCACCACCACTACCCACCACCACCACCACCACCACCACCACACCACCATCATCGTCATCATCATCATCATCATCATCATCAACCACCACCACCACCACCACCACCACCACCACCACCACCACCACACACCACACCATCATCATCATCATCGTCATCATTATCATCATCATCGTCGTCGTCGTCGTCGTCGTCGTTGTCGTCGACATCATCGTCACCATAGCCATATTTCTTCTTCTTCTTCTTTTCTTCTTCTTTCTTTCTTCTTCTTTTCTTCTTCTTCTTTCTTCTTCTTCTTCTTCTTCTTCTTCTTCTTCTTCTTCTTTCTTTAATAATAGTAATAATAACAATAATAATATAATGATTTTAGCATGGTTATTATCAGAATTTTTGTAATTATCATAATTATTATTGTTTTCGTCCTTTTTCTTATTATCATCATCATTATTATTATTATCATCATCGTCGTCCTCGTCGTTAACTTTGAGTCAACTTATAGGCAATTTTGAGGCAACTTATCAACAGTTACATTTAGAATGCTTTGCAACTTTGTCAATTTCAGTAAGCATAATTTTATATATTTTGGCTGTGTATCACGGGTATAGAAGACACGCATTTAAAGGTGGTTTGATTTTTGTGTGTGCTTTGGCTGTTGTTGTTGCTTTTGCTTGTTTTTTTGTGTGTGGTAAATTTCATCTTTGTTAGAGCTTTGAATCAACTGCTAGGAGTACATTGCATTCAAAACCCTTGGGAAGAGTGTCACAAAGCACTCTTCTAAACAGACAATATCTCGATTGTCTCTGTACTTGAGGCCCTATGGCTTGTGGTGTGGAGTTTCTATAACCATCCTCTTTGATGCAGTTGTGGGGGTTTCTTTATCTCTCTCTCTCGCTCTCTCTCTCTCTCTCTCCCTCTCTCTCTCTCTCTCTCTCTCTCTCTCTCTCTCTCTCTCTCTCTCTCTTTTTCTCTTTCTCTCTCTTCTTTCTCTCTCTTTCTCTCTATCTATGTATATACACACATATATATATAATACATATCTATCTATCTATCTATATCTATATCTCTCTCTATATATATATAATACGTACACACATCTTCCATCCTTGCATGGCACACCACCCGCTTGTTTCTAGTTTTAGTTCGGTGTGTTGCTGAGGTTGTTTGATTCGGTTGGATTTCGCAGGATGGAATTTGAAAAAGTCAGTCTGAGCTGATTGCAAACACATTGCATGGTTAGTGACAGTGTCGTCCCAACTCGTCTTATTGCAAACACATTGCACAGTTAGTGACAGATTTTCCCCATCTCGTCTGCTTCTAAACACATTGCTGAACTTGTGATCGAATGTCCCATCTCGTCTGGTTGTAAAATCAGTGTGTGTCCCAACTTGTCTTATTGTAAACACATTGCAAGGGTAGTGAGTGTCCCAACTCATCTGATTGTAAACACATTGTAGGGCTAGTTACAGTATTGTACCAACTTGTCTTATTGTGAATACATTGCACGGTTAGTGAATGTTCCAACCCGTCTGATTGTTTACACATTGCATGATTAGTGAGTGTCCCAACTTGTCTGATTGTAAACTCATTGCACGATTAGTGAGTGTAAAAAAACCACGTCTGATTGTAAACACATTGCAGGATTAGTGACATATTTTCCCATTTTGACTGCTTCTACACACATTGCGGGATTAGTGAGTGTCCCATCTCGTCTGATTGTAAACATATTGCAGGGTTAGTTAAGGTATTGTTCCAACTTGTCTTATTGTAAATACATTGCAAGGGTAGTGAGTGTCCCAACTCATCTGATTGTAAATATATTGCATGGTTAGTTAAGATATTGTTCCAACTTGTCTTATTGTAAGCACATTGCACAATTGGTGATAGTGTTGTCCCAACACTGTCTGGTTGTTGACACATTGCACGTTTAGTAACACAGTTGTCCCAAAGCTGTCTGATTGTTAACACATTGCACGGTTAGTAACAGTGTTGTCTCAATGCGTCTGCTGCCCAGAGACACTTTCAGTGACAACCTAAGCACTGCCACGTAAATACGGTCCACTTTCCCATGAATGCAGTTGAGAACTCCACTACTACTCCTCTTCCATTTCAGCCCTGCTCTCTGTCTTTGCTACCCCCCCTCCCTCTCTCTCCCTCCCTCTCTCCTCAGTCTTTCTCTCCCCATCTCTCCCCTCTCTCTTCCCTCCTTCCTTCTCTCTCTCTACCTCCTCTCTCTCCCTTTCTCTCTCTCTCCATCTCTCTCTTTCTTTCTTCCTTTAACCCTCCCCCCTTACCCGCTCTCTCCCCTTTCTCTCTCTTCTTCCATCCTCCTGTCTCTCTTCCTCTCTCTCCTCTTTCTCCCCCACTCTCCCCCCATCTCTATTCCTCTCTTTTACCCCCTCTCTCTTCCTACTTTTCTCTCTTCCCCCCTCTCGCCCTCTCTGTCTCTCCATCTTTCTCCATCTTTCTCCATCCATCCACCCCTCTCTCTCTCTCCATTTATCTCCACCTCTCTCTCTTCCACCCCCCTCTCTCCCCTCCCTCCCTCCCCCCTCTCTCTTTCTCTCTCAATTTGAATGTCGAGTAAGATTATCGATTATATTTATGGGCATCTATATCAATGTGTGTGTGAATTGTTAAGAATTGATGGACAGCTCAAATGATTCTTGTAAAAAAATCATGTGCGTGATTTTGTTATGATGTGTTTGATTTGTTTAATAAGTTACTGATTCATTTATGATTTTTCGGCTTATTTGTTTCTACTTGGTTTTATCCCTTGAGGACCTGGTTAAAGAAAGCCTCTGGCTTATCCAATTACCCTCAATAAAATATTCGAGTTTGAGTCTCTCTCTCTCTCTCTCTCTCTCTCTCTCTCTCACCCCCTCCCTCCATCCCTCTGTCTCTCAGCCTATCTTGCATTGTAGATAACCATGTGATGAATATCACCTAAGTGTTGTCTATGCTTTACTGGACATTACATTTATTTTGTGTCAGTTGGGAGCATCCAGGGTATGTCGTTGTTTTATGAACGTAGTCATTCCTTCTGTGCTTTCTATCTGCATACACTTAGCTGGTCCCCACTATGGTTGACTGGGTATGGGGCTGAGGCAGACCAAAAGCCTTCGCAATGTTCACTTGAAATTACTTGTGCAAAGGACAGTGCAACTGTTTCTTGTGACAGCTGTTTGCCTGTCTTTTATGTCTGGTTGAACAGTTATGAGCTAGCGTTGCTGCTGCACTGGCATTTGTGTTCGGTGTTTGAGGCCTTTTTTGGTGCAATAGAAATACAGTACAACATCCAATGCATTCCTGAGTGGTAAACATTCTTTGCGCGTGTATTCGTGCGTGCGTGTCTTGACAAGTGTACCCCCTGTAGCTGTTCTGTGTTTTACCTGTGTTGTCCGTGTCCTGACAACCTGTTCTACCCATATTTCTCTTTCCCTTGACAACTTGTTTCATCTGCTTTTCCCTTCGTCCTGAGTATGGTATTCCCTTTTCTCCTGATCACCTGATTTCCCCTTTCCCCTCTCCCTTCACCACCTGTTTCACCTGCTTTCCCCTTTCCGTTCACCACCTGTTTCACCTGCTTTCCCCTCTCCCTTCACCACCTGTTTCACCTGTTTCCCCTGACCACCTGTTTCAGCTGCATTCCCCTTTCTCCTGACTACCTGACCATGCAGAAGAAGAAGTGGTAGCGGTGGTGGTCGTTGTAGCACGAGTTGTCCAGGTGGTAGTAAGTCAGTAGAAGGAGTGTTTCTATCAGGATGGGGAGCAAGAGGGCCATGATAAAGCTAGTCATCATCTTGAGGAGGTGGAGGGTGGGGGGAAACGAACGAGGAGGAGGAGGAAGATGACTAAGAACCATGGTGATGATGAAGATGATGATGAAGATGATGATGAAGATGATGATGATGATGATGATGATGATGATGATGACAGATTGAAGCTGAGCAGGAAGTGTGCCGTTATTCCTTTGAAGCGCGTCTGTCCTAAGTACTGCAAAGTGATGGACAGGTATCTGTACTATTTCTACATGTATAAGCCACACCGCTGCAAGTGGAAAAAGGAGACTAATGTAAGTACAGGCGTAGTGTTGTTGCTGTTGTTATTGTTGTTGTTGCTGCTGCTGCTGCTGTTGTTGTTCTTTTCGTTGTTGCTACTGCTATTATTGGTGCTGCTATTTTTTCCTGTTGCTACTGCTACTGTTGTTAATGGGTGTTTTTGTTGCTGCTACTGATGGTGATGTTGTTGTAGTTGTTGATGTTGCTACTTTAGTTGTTGGTTTTATTGTTGTTTGTTGTTCTTGTTGTTGCTGTTGTTGTTGTGTTCTCCAGCCTAACACCGGCCAGTGGTCACCTAGAATGATGACGCAATCTCTCTCCCCCATCAGCACCTGAGAAATGCCTGTGAGGCTGCAGGTACACAGCCGGATGGGAAGTTTCCAGGTACCTGGCTGTTTCCTCAAGCCGCCAGGCTTCAGGAGACTGTCCTCTCCTTTCCTTGTAGAGGACAAGCCGTCTGCCCTGACCTTCTCACAGGGCTGAAGACAAGGGGTATAGAGGTAACGCACCTGCCTCGAAAGCGGAAAAGTCCGGGACAGAAGTGTTCCGTGGTTCGATCCCCGTTTGGGCCCCAACATTTTCCCTTATCCATTCGACAATGAGAGGTGGTCTTGGTGCTAGTCTTTGGATGAAAACAAAAAACCCGGGGAAAAAAGGGGGATGTTTACCGTATTTTTTAAACCCAAACACTTTAAAAACCCCCCCCACGGGCAACAAAAAGGGGATGTCCCTGGAAAAAATCATGTAGAAAAAAACCCCCTTTGGGAAAAGGAAAAAATAGAGTTGCAAACAGGAAAGTAAAATAAAAAATTTAAGGGTAGCAGAATTGTTTCAGGCAGAAAAAAATTTTTCCCCGGGGGTTTTTAAATGATATAAAAATTTTTAAAAATGAAAAAAATAAATTTCCCCAGATAATATCTGAACGAATAAACGGCATTTAAAATGAAAGGGTGTTGGCATATTTGTATACATCAGGTGGGAGGGTTTTGCAGTATTTATAGGGAGAGTTGGAAGGGGCAGGTAAAGGGGCCCCTTTGGTGTTTTTGGTTAAAAAATTGGGGGGGGGGGGGGTTGGGTTGGGGGGGGGGATTTTTTTTTTGCCGGTTTTTGGGTTTTTTTTTTGTGGTGTTGTGGGGTTGTGTGTGTGTGCAGCCCCCAACCCCAAAATTATTTTCCCTTTCTTTCCCTAAGAGTAGTTTATTTGTCCAGCCCACATAGATCGCGCTACCCCGGGATAACTGAGTATTTTCTTCTCTTGTGTTGGTGCAAAGGTCTCATTCTGTGTGCACATAAAACTTTTTTTTAGTAGGGGAGTTCAGTTTTGTTGCATGCATTTTCCCTTTTTCCTCTGTACCCTGCAGCAGGTTAGTTTTTTGTGAAGTTCCTGATTGTGGGGGGGGGTTTTGGGATGGTCAGCTGTGGGGCAGTAGTTTTTTAACGGAAGAGGTCTTGATTTGATTTGGGGGGAAGGCCCCCGCCCCCCCTTTGGCTTTTAAGGGGTTTCCCTTTTGGTCGCTGTTAGGGTCAGCTTTTGGGGTACCGCGTGGGGTTTGTTCTACTTAGAGAGCGGGGGGGGAACAACATCTTTAAAATTGTTCGGCTCCTGAGAACCTTGTCTACTTTATGTGTGTGTGTGTGTGTGTGTGTGTTTTAGGTTTTTGTGTGTGTGTGCCCCGTGGGGGTTTGCAAAAATCTTTCTTTGGGGGGGCGGGTTTGAAATTTTTCCCCCTTCCAGTGACAGGTGCGGCTCTTTCGGTTTTTTGGTTTTAAATTTCCGCGGTGCTTCATTGTGGGTGTGTTTGGTTTGTTGCCCGTTTTTTGGTTTTCATCACATTTGTTGGGAAAGGTTGTTTTTTGGGTTTATCTTATTTGTAGAATGTTTGTGAAGGGGGTTTTTTTTTTAAAAGGGTTCATTTTGTATTGGGTAAGTTAAGATTCTTTTTAGTGAACTTTTGGATGTTTATTTTTAAATTCGTTTTTTTTAATTTGCTAATGTTTTTGTCTAGAGTTTTTTCACTTATGTTTGAAAATTTAGTATTTCTAAGTTTTAAAATTCCCCTTTGGTAAAGTCTTGTGTGTTTTGGGGATTTTTGTTCTTTTTTGTTTTCATTTAGGTGTGTGGTGATTGTTGTTTTCTGAAAAAAACCTCTCTTTTTTTGGAAAGAATATTTTAAAAAGGTGTTTTAACTAAACTGTTTTTAAAAACAAAAATAATTAAAGAAAGGGGGCATCGTTTTTCTTTTACATTAAAAAGTAGATGGTTTTTTGGGGGGGTTTTGGTCTTTAGGTGTAAATAGACAATTTGTAAACCCTAGAGGATGAAAGGGAAAAACCCAAAGGATGCCTTAGTACTATTTTATTGGCGTATGCTGGGGAAAGGCAAGTTTGCCTTTTTCCAGATTCTTGTGGGTGCCCCCTGTAGTGGAGTTGTGTCTGGAGGGGGTACTTTTCCTAGTGTCCCCTAAAGAGAGTACTGGTGGTTTGCCCTTTGACCCCCCAAAAATTTTTGCCCCCCTTAATCCCTGAATCTCCCCTTTTTTCCCCATAAACTTTTTTCCCTTTCCCCCATGCCCTTCCACCTTTAGCCTGCCTGGGGATTTTTTTGGGGGTCTGGGGTTCCGAAACAATCCCAATGTGTGAAGTGCTGAGTTGAGGGGGAGTGGGAGGGGGTTTAACCCTCTAAAGCTGGACTAAAAACTGTAGTGAAAAAAGAAAAGAGCAATTAAGTTTAAAAACCGGGGGTGTTTTTGGGGGAAAAAATTTTTTGGTTTTTAAAGGGGGAAAATTAAGTATTGGTGGGATGGGGGCTGTTTTTTGAAAGGGGGAAACTTTTAAAGGGGGGAAAATTTTTCTTTTGAAAATTTGCAATTTGTCGCTGTCATGAAGTAGTTGAGTGTGAAAAATGGGGGAAGATGCAAGGTTAGCTGGGTTTGGGATTTTGGGTGGGGGGTTTTTCCTGTCTTTTTTTGGTCTTGATTTGCTTTTTCTGTAATTCCTAATTTTTTTCCCCCCGGGTCATTGTGGTTGGAAGGAAAATGTAGAGTGACTTAATCATGGTAAAAAATGTCTCGGGGCCCAAAACCCTTGTAGCTTTTAATATCTGTTGGGGCACAAACCCCTTTTCCCCAGGATTTGCCTAGAAAGGCCCAGTTAAACCTTTTCCCTTTGGGGGGGAGGTTTTTCCCCCTGTCAAAGGGATTTTCTCTGTTAGTCGCAAAATGCCTCCCTGAAAAGTTTGTCCCTAGGGGCCCCGCCCCCCAGGTTCAAAGACTCGAGCCAAAATTTAGGGGATGAGTTCCTGGGTGTTTGAAAAGGGAAAAAAGCTGTCTAGGGGGTGAAGGAAAAATTTAGGGTTGATTTTTTTGAACTTTTTAAGGAGTAAAGGAAAAGGTTTAAGGGCTGTTCTTGTGAGGAGCCCCTTATGCTATTTCCCGGGGGTTGGGATTAAATTTAAATTAAAGGTTTTCAGGGGCATGCGGCACTTTTCATCAGGGGAGCAGTAGGGGGAAGGAAGAGGCTAGGAAATTGAGAGAGGGGGAAAAAGGAAAAGAAGCTGGGATAGCTAGGGGAAAGGGAAGGGGGCTATCCATTTGATAGGGGGAAAAAGGGGGAAAGGGGGTTTGGTTTTTTTAAAGGGAGGGGGGAAGAAAGGAGGGAGGCCAGGATTTTAGGGGAAAAGGGAAAGGAAGGATTTAGCTGCAAGGGCCCAGCAGCCCGCTTCAACCCTTTGAGGGGAAAGGATGGTTGTCACAGTTTTAAAAAAAACAACCCAAAAACAAAAGGGATTTCCCCAAAACCTATAAATAGGATGGGCGTAGATTGTTTGTAAATAGGTAAATTGTTTTTTAAATTCGATGGGAAAATTGTAGTGGAAAGGGCAGAAAACTAAAAAACCCACAAATAGGAGGCAAAAGTATATAAAAAAGCGTTTTTTATTTCACTTTCATTTCATTTAAAAATATCTAAGTTAATTTTGGAAAAATTACCCCCCTCCCCCCTTTTTAACACCCCTCCCCCATTTTTAAACCAAAAACTACAAGAAGGGAAATCAACAAAAAAAAAATTTAATAATGCACTCTCACCATAAAAACATGATAAAACACAATGAAAACTTGGCAGGGGGAAAGTCAGTTTGGATGGAAGGAAACCCCTTGGGGCTGTTTTGCTTCAAGGTTTTTTTGTTTTGTGCTGAGGGTTGGGGGGGCCCGGGGAAAAAAGCCCCGGGAGTTCCAGAAAGCGGTTCCGGGGGAAAGGCATCAGAGGCGGTTTCAAAAAGCAGCGGTCCCTATGTCCTTTTTTCCCCCTCTGTGTCTGAGTAAGCAACTCCAGCAGGGGCCCCCAGAGGGTAGTATTGTAAAGATCAGGTCAGGTCCTCTTCCCGGGGTCAGCGGTAGTTCTGTGGAGCATCCAAACAAAAAGGGGGGGCCCCACGCAAAAATTTGAAATGTCACAACATGGGGATCAACCCCCCCCTCCATCCTCGTTTTTCCCCCACCTTATTTAATTTAAAACCATTTAAATTCCCCATTTCCCAATTTTGCTTGCGGCTATTTTGTCTTTTAAGTTTGATCGTGAGTTAGGGTTTGGATGGCGCTGAGTGGCAGTAGCTTTAAACGGGAAGAGGCCCTTGATTTGATTTGGGGGAGGAGGAAGTCAGTTTTTTGGCTTAAAGGTTCTTTTGGCGTGTTCCAGGGTCAGCTTTTGGGGTCCCGCGTGGGTTGTGTCTCTACTTAGAGAGCAGGGGGGGGACAGTCATCTTTGAAGTAGTTCGGGTCTTGGAAACAAGTCTATGTTCTGCGTGTGTGTGTGTATGTGTGTGTGTGTGTTAGTGTAGAAGTTTTCAAGTGGGGGGGGAAAATTTTTAAGATTAAATGCTGGAGTTTTTGTTTTAAAGAGTGAATTTTTTGAAAAGTGAATTTAAAGAAATTTTTTGGATGTGGTTGAATTTGAACGTTAAAAAAAAAAAAATATTGGAATTTTTTTTTCTGTTTTTTGGCATTTGTTGTTTGTCGGGAAAATAGGGTGGGGTTTTGGTGAGGGTTTAGGCACGCCCCCTTAAAGGAGCGTGGTAAAAAATTGTAGCAGTAAATACTATAAAACTCATGCCCCTGCTTTGGCAAGTCAAAAAATGGTAAAGAAAATTACTTGGCCAGGGAGCAAATTGCTGTTTCGAAAATTTTCTGTAACCTAACCATGGAACAGAACTTTTGTTTTTTCAAAAAGACAGATGGGTTTGTTTGGTGACCTGCATTTAACATTTTCAAAGGGAAAAGGGTTGCCCAGGGGGGCAAAAGTTTAAAAAAAGTTTTAAATTCAGGGGGAAAGCCAACCTAGATGAAAAAACATCACTTTTGTCTGTTGTGTTAAAAAATGGGCTCCCAAAACGCAGAAAGGGAAGCAGGGAAACTTCAGTTCTTGGCCAAGAGGGCACACAGCAGTCCCGCATTTTAAAAAGTTCTCCAAACGCCAACTAGCCCACAAGGGTTGAGACTTTCAGACTGTTTCAAGGGCATGTCTCTATTCTGAGAAAAAACAGTTCTCCCTAAAAACTAAGTGTAAAAGGAATTTCGTAAAAAAAAGGGGGAAACCGTTTTTTTTTGCCTCACTTTACTGTTGCTCCAGCACCTTTGGGTTTTAAAAAATCCTGGGAAAAGTAAATTAAACTTTAGGGTGAGGGGAAAAAAATGTGGGCTAGCTCAAGACACAACGAAATTTTTCTGTCAATTTTCCAATTTTCAGTGGTTTAAAAATCAACCCGATCTTTAAAAAAGAAAGCACCCAAAATTTTGGTTATTTCGCGGGTCAAAGTACCGTGAAACTTTATATCAAAAAAATCATTTTTCCTTTTAGAGAAAGGGGTTTTGAGCAGGGGTGGGGTCAGTGAGTAAAAAAATTGGGCCCCTTTGCTTGGGGTTTGTTTGGGGCCCCTTTGTTCGTTTTGGGTTTGGGTTTCTTCTGAAAAACATGACCCTTTAGCACATGTAAGTACACCCTTTTCTCATTTTAGCTTTTCTTTTTTTTCATTGAGTCTTGTAAAGCAAGTTTGAAAAAAAAGCCCTATCCCGACAGAGGACAAATTTCGAGGAGATGAATCACCATGATCTGGTTTTTAAGGGGTTTTCATAAAATGTAAGGATCCTTAACCTGATCATTTTAAAATGCCATTTTACGTTTTTTTTGGGAAAAAAATTCCCCCACCCTTACCACCCCCCTTCGCTTTTTTTGTGTGATAAAATAAATCCACAATTTTTTTTGTGGTAACGATATAGGGCTGTGTGGTTGCCTAAATAAACGACTGGAAAAAAAAATTTTTTTTTGAAATAAAACATTTGGATTGAAAACCCAAAGGGGGGTTGGGTTTTTGTGTTAATTTTTTGTAGGGGGTGGAATGACGCCAAAAGGGTGAAAAATTTATGATGATGTGGTTTTTTTGTTGGTAGGTGCGTACGTGTGGTGTGTGGGTGTGTGTGTGTGTGTGTGTGTGTTTGTGTGTTTTGCGCGCGCACGCAAAACCCTTTTTTGGGATCTTTTTTTTGTCTCTGGCAGCTCCCCCCTTTTCTTGTCTGGGCTGTCTGTTTCTCTTCTCTCTTTTCATTATTTCTTGTCTCCCCTGCCTCTCTTTTCTTTTTCCATGTTCTCTCTCTCTGGGCTCTTTTCTCTCACAACATCCCCAAGCACACCCCACACACATAAAACCCCATTAAAATTTAAACCCAAAAAACACACAAAACACGTCCCCACGCACGCACGCACCCACAAAACATACCAAACACAAGCATATCACATACAAACCAAAGACGAAAAAAGCACGGCACCCCCACGCCGAAAAAACATAGGATAGACGGGGGTTAAAGTGTGGTGTTGTGTGTGTGTTTTGGGTGTTGATGCGTTGCACGCCCCACCGGCGCAATGTTGTTTATGAGTGTGCGTGCGTTTATTATGTGCGTGCTTTTCCTCTTTTTGTGTATGTGTGTGTGGTGGTGATGCGATGTGTACATGTGTGTGTTTGTGTGTGTGCGTGGGTGTGCGTCTGTGTGGGGCATGTGTTTGTTTTGTGAAGGTACCTTTTTTGCGCTTGGTCTTGGGTCTTTACATATTTTTATTCCCAAACATTTTTAAATGAGGGGTAACACCTAAATAGCCTGCACCCTTTTTTTTTCCTCTTTTCATCTTTTTTCCCTCCGCCTTTTTGCAAAGTCTATGTCATTTCCACGGGAACCCTTTTTGACCTTTCATTCGGAATGTGGAAAAAAGGGTTTTAAAGCTTGCGCAAAAATGTTTTGCGTGGGTTCGTTTTGCAGGACTTAGGTTTAAAATTATTTGCAAAGACTTTTGGAGGAGTGGAAGTTGGCGTGGGGTTTAGGGTTTTAAAAAAAGGGCGGGGAAAAAAATCCCTTAGAACGAAAAAACTCGGGCCCCATGTCGAAACCCCGGGGTGGAGCCCGGGGTTTTCAGACGCAAAATCAAGGCTTTAAAAGGGGGTTGGGCCACTTCTCTAAAAACCAAATGCCTGATGCAAGCTCAAGGGGTTTTAAATTTTTGACACTTCTTTAAAAAACCCCAGCTCACCGAACTTGATTGATTTTAGGGAGGAAAAGTTTTCGACAGAAAAGGGTCACCCTGTGCTAAGCCAAAAAAAAAAAAAGGGGGGCCCCCCCCCCCAAAAAAAAAGTTTGATCCCGTTACTTTTGAATTATACTTTCAATTTGCGTTTGTTGGGCTTGGCAGCTTTGCCCAAAAGGGAATTCCCCCCCCCCCCACCGACAGGATGCAATATGGTAGATTAAAAAATAAACAACCAAAAACGCAACATACTAAACAAGACACATGCACCAAAACATTAAAAAACCACGCACAAAATGAAAACCCCATACTAAACACCCCAAAATTTCTCACCATATATAAAAACGCCGCACACTCCACATACACGGGAACGCCCCACATTAAAAATAAACACGCACTCAACCCCACTACATAAACACACACATATACACACAAACTAAACATTACTGTCTAATTTAACATTTAAATAAAAAACGTTTAAACGAAAACCCAAATAAAATAAAAAACGAAAAGTTTTAAACCTAAAACACGCGCGCGGCACAAACAAAACATACACATTTCATAAAAACCCGGGCCCCACATGGATAAACACACACATAAAGCCTTTTTAAAAAAATAAAAAAATAGATTCACTCATGATACAAAAGATACATTTCTTTGTTTCTTTCATAGATAAATACTACTTTTATGCATACATACATATATTCATTCCCCACAAACACCCCTCACTCATAAAAAAAACACCAAAAATTGATTTTTTTTGATATAAGAATTTTTAATCCGCCTAAAAAAAAACATTTTCAATAGTATTCTAAAATTGATTCTTTAGCCACGACTTTAAAATAAAAAAAAAGAAAAAGAATATTCATATTGAAAATATACTCGAAAATTTTCAAGAACAGCACAAAGTTTGTTTTTTTTCAGTAGAATTGAGGTTAAAAAAGCTTTGGTAGCTATTGTACGCGAAAATGCACAAAAAAATTTCCCCACACAACGTGGGGCGCGCGCGAAAAAAACACACGCACGCAAAAAACACACACACACACAACCCGGGGCGTTTTTGCGCGCGCACCCCACACACAAAACCCCACAAACCACACAAAAACCCGCCCCACACAGACATAGGGGAAAAACCCCAGAAATAAAAAAAACACAACGGCGCCCCACAACAAACACACACACAAAACCCCACACACACACACACCACAAACACACACACGGGGCGCGCGCGCGCGCGCGCACACACAAGACACACACACAAAAACACACACTCGCACGCACGCATGCACGCCCCGCAAAGCACACAAAAAAATTTTCACACACGCGCGCGCGCGCCACACCACCAAACACGCACACACACGCACACACACATAAAACACCCCAACCACACACCCCAACCAAAACAACACACACACACACCAAAACCACACACACACAAAACACACACACACACACACGGGGACGCCCCGAAAAGCACGAACGGGGTGGGACGCACACACGCATTTGCTAATAAACATAGAGCGAAGAGTTTTAAAATTGGGAAGTGACATCAAAAAAAACCCAAAAAAAACAACAAAACAACACACGAAAACACCCCATAAAACACACCACACACGCGCGCAACACACACAACACAACACAAAAACACAACACACACACACACACCACCCCACACACACACACACGCACGCACGGGACGCCCGCACGCACGCAGCACCACACACACACACACACCAATACCCCAAACGTATTGTTGCTTTTTGCTTTTTACAAGGGAAAATGATAAAAGCAGGAAAAAGAAGTTTGGAAAAAAGCACTCCTCATTCTATACAAGGCGTTAGCTTTACTGCAGGCTGAACAGTTTATACTTGATAAATTCCTCATTATACCCACCCACAACCACCCACCCCCCCTTCAAAATAAAAACTAAGCGAACGAATGAAGCCAGGCAAAATAACAACACCAAAACAAAACAAAAAACTCCAACAAACACCTAGAAAGAAACAAACAGCAAAAACAAAGAAACTAAAACCTCCCTAAAAGTAACCTGTAACGGACTGGCTGTACAAAAAACAACGACCCTTTGGCTAGAACAAATATAGAATTGTGAATTCAAGTTGTAGGAATTCATGAAGCTCGAGGTCAAGTGCAGATAATAACCAGCGGTTAATTAATGCTGACCAGCGTGATAATATATGCCATGCTTAGTGTTTTTTAACTTTGCTACACATCGTCCTTGATTAAACCATTTGCCAACTCCCTGTGTCAGCTTCCTAGATGGTAGACAGTTATGGTATCAATCTATCTATCTACTAACTATCCTATCTATCTATCTATCGATCTATCTATCTATCTATCTATCTACTATCTATCTATCTATATATCTATCTATGTATCTATCATCTATCTATCAATCTAACTATCTATCCCTATCAAATCAATCTATCTATCTATCATCTATCAATTCTATCTATCTATCTTCTATCTATCTATTTACCTATTTACCTATCTATCTATCTATCCATCTATCTCCTGCCTGCCTGCCTGCCTGCCTGCTGGTCTGCCTGTCAATATCTGCAATCAATCAATCAATCAATCGATCTATCTATCTATCTATCTCTCAATCTATCTATCTAATCTATCTTATCATATCTATCATAAAATCTATCTATCTCAAATCTATTTGTCCTAACATCTATTTAATCATGCTATCTAGTTATCTATCTACACTGTTTAATCTATAGTCTATCTGTCTATCTTATCTATCTCCTATCTAATCATCCATCCATCAATCCATTCATCTATCCATCCAAACATATCCATCCATCTATGCATCCATTCAACTATTCAATCCATCCATCTAACTATCCAACTATCTATCTATCTCTAACTATCTAACTATGCTATCTATCTATCTACTATCTATCTATCTGTCTGGTCTATCTATCTATCTACCTATCTGTTCTATCTATCTATCTATTATCGATCTATCCTATGCTATCTATCTATCTATCTATCTATCTATCTATCTATCTATCGTATCTAATCTATCTATCTATCTTTCTGTCTATCCTCTGTTTAATCTGTTTGTCTCTCTATACGTCTTTTTATCTATCTATCTATCTATCTATCTATCTTCTATCTATCTATCTATCTATCCTATCTCTATCTATCTATCTATCTATCTATCTATCTATCTATCTATCTATATATCTATTTATATATCCATCTGTTAATCTGTATGTCTGTCTATATGTCTTTTTATCTATTTATCTATCTATCTATCTATCTATCTATATATCTATCTATCTATCTGTCTATGATCTATCTATTTTTCTATTTACCATCTATCTATATATCTATATATCTATATATCTATATATATATCTATATATCTATATATTGGTGGATCGGTGGTCTAGAGGTAACGCGCCTGTCTAGAAAGCGAAAAGTCCGGGTCTGAAGTGTGCGGCGGTTCGTACCCCGTTTGGACCGGAAATTTTATCCCCCATCCATTAGACCATGAGTGGTGGTCTGGGCGCTAGTTCTTTCGGATGAGACGATAAACCGAGGTACCGTTGTTAACGTAATTATTTAGCGCCACTAAAAAACCCACGGCAACAAGAGAGTTACCCTGGCAAAATTCTTAGAAAAAAGCCACTCTGATAGGGAAACAAATACAGCTGCAGACAAAAAAAAAAAAAGGAGAAAGGGTGGCGCACGCTAAGTGCGACGCGTTCTCCCGCCTCCCCGGGGAGAGCAGGCCCGAATTTTCACGGAGAGAAATATGCCTGTGACTTAAAGTGTATGAAATAAAAATCTGAAGCGCTTTATTTGTTGGCGATTACAAGATTCCAGCGCTAAATTAATTCCATACATTATTATTTTTATTATTACTATCTATGTATCTATCTATCTATTTATCTATTTATCATCTATCTATACATCTATCTATGTATCTATCATCTATCTATCTTTCTTTCTATCGATCCTATCTACTATCTATCTATCTATCTATCTAATCTATCTAACTCTCTCTCTCATCTATCCTCTATCTATCTATCGATCGTTCGATCTATCGATCTATCTATCTATCTCTCTATCTATCCTATCTATTATCTATCTATCTATCTATCTAACTATCTATCTATCTATCTAACTATCTAAATCTCTCTCTCCTCACTATCTATCTATCTATCTCCATCTGTTAAATCTTTAATGTCTGTCTATATGTCTTTTTTTTGTCTATTATCTATCTATCTATCTACTATCAATCTATCTATCTATCCTATCTATCTATCTATCTATCTACTATCTAATCTAAACTATCCAACTATCTATCTATCTATCTATCTATCTATCTACATATCTATCTATTATCTATCGTCGATCGATCGAATCTATTCGATCTATCTATCTATTTATCTATCTATCTAGCCATCTGTTAATCTGTATGTCCTGTCTATATGTCTTTTTTATCTATCTATCTATCTATCTATCTATCTATCTATCTATCTATCTATCTATCTATCTATCTATGATCTATCTATTTATCTATTTATCATCTATCTATATATCCATCTATGTATCTATCTATCTATCTATCTATCTATCTATCTATCTATCTATCTGTGAATCTGTATGTCTATCTTTCTATCTATCTATCTACATATCTATCTTATCCTTCATCCATCCATTCAGCCATCCCTCCATCATCCATCCCATCCATCCATCCCATCCATCCATCCATCTATCTATCTATCTATCTATCTATCTATCTACTATCTATCTATCTATCTATCTATCTACTATCCATCTATCTATCTATCCATACTATCTACTATCTGCCTTGTCTCTGTCTCTCTAGTATCTGCCCATGTTGTTATCTATGTATTTATCTATGTATCTATGGATCGTCTATTATCATTATCATATATAATATATATATATATATATATATATATATATATATATATATATATATATATATATATATATTAAATCTATATATATGTCTCTCTTATTTCTCTCTCTCGTCTCTATCTCTCTCTCTCTATTTCTCTTTCTTATCCCTTTCTCTCTCTCGTTGTGTGTCTCTCTCTCATCTCTCTCTCTCCTCTTTCCCTCTCTCTCTCTCTCTCTCTTATATATATATATATTTATATGTCTCACTCTTTCTATCTCTCTTTGAATGCATACATGCAGGGCGGGATAGCCTAGCGGTTAGAACATGCGCTGCAATCTGACGATCCGGGTTCGTTCACGGTTCAAGGGATATTTTCCTCCTGGAATTTAACATCATGGCAGACTCCACTTTCCACAAAAGTCCTTCGATGATACTATAAACGCACGCAGAACATCTTGCGAACACGTTAAATCCTGTTTCCGCTTTCGTATGAGTAAGCCATTGTGTTGCCGTGGGAACAGGTGACCTCACTTTACAAAACCGCATACATACGTCGACTGGATGTAAAAAAGCACATGAATTCTTATTCATATACATACAATCCACCGGCTTCTCCCTACCCCCCCCCGATATAAAAGAATAAAATAAAAACAGTATGCATGTTTGAACATATGTATGTACGTATTGTGTTTGTTATCTGTCTGCCTGTTTTTCTGTTTTTGCCTGTATGTAATGTATGTAAGTTATGTATGTATGTATGTATGTATGTATGTAATTATGTATATATGTAAGTATCATGCATGCATGCTTGTCTATATGTATGCATCCCCTGGGGGCTAGTTGGCCTTTGGAGAACAACTCCAACGCTGATGTCCTTATGCCCACTTGCCGAGAAGTGGAGATGTATTGGGGCAATTTCTGCCCAGAATCCCCAACCAGCAGCTGCCTCCTCTTCTGTTTTGGAGGTCATCGTCGGACATGAAGGACAAACTACACATCCCATGTAGGGGGATGTAATGTATGCATGCATGCATGTATGTATGTATGTCTGTATGTATGATATGTATGTATGTATGTATGTCTAGTCTGTTGTATGTAATGTATGCATGGCAATGCAAGTATGCCATATATGTATCATGTATCTATGTATAGTTTGTATATATGTATGTATGTAATACAAAAGTATTTATGTCTTCCCTGAAAATTACCCATTCACCTTTTAAATCTAAAGTTGTAATGTAATGGAAAGTTTGTCATCTACGAAACTGCAGATACGTTTTGTGCAAACTGTATGTGGTGTGTGTTGGTTTGTGGTTGTGTGAGTGTGTGTGTGTGTGTGTGTGGGTTTATGTGTGTGGTCGTGCAAGCGTCTTGCGCGTGTGTGTAGTGTGTGTTATGGTGTATGAGTGTCTGTGCGTGTGTGTTTTTTTAAATTTGGTGTATTGTATGCGTGTATGATGTGTGAGTGTTACGTGTTTTTGTGAGTGGTGTGGTGTGTGTGTGATTGTGTGTGTGTGTGTGGTGCGTGCGTGCGTGTGTGCGTTATTTGTGTTTATTCGAGAGTGTGGTCGTGTGTGAATGAGTGGAGTGAGTGAGAGGAGTGACTGACTGATCGAGTGATTGAGGAGATAGATAGAGATACAGTGTATGTGGTGCGTGCATGCGTGTGTGTGTTAGTGTTTGTGTGCGTGTGGGTGTGTGTTAGTGTCAAAGTCAAAGTCAAAGTCAAACTTTTATTTTCAGATGGTACATTGAATAAGCAGTGCATTTTCTGTTTTTTCCAACAAGCCATCTATTTTAAGAAAAAAAAGGGAGGAAAAATGATAATGTATATGCAGACATAGAATTAAAAAAACCTAATCTATGGTAAACTATACAAATCAAACAAGAAAAGACAATAACATATGCGTATATGGAATTAAAAACAAAACATAGAACCCAGAAAAATATTAAACCATACAATTCAAATAAATCAAAAATCATTGAAAACAAATATCCAATCATAATACAAACAAACAAGCAACAAAGAAAAACTAAACCAAACAAAGAAGACAAAACACAAAAAAAACAAAAAAAGAAACACCACTGCTTCCCTCACCCCCCCCCCCCACTCACCTCCACACATACACACACAAATCGTCAATCTTGCAAACAACGAATAAACAAAACATAACAATGAATCAACAAGAACAACCACAAAAAGCAAATAAACAATCAAACAAACACAAACCACGGTACACAACAACAACAGCGACAATAACTAACATAGGAAAAAAAATAACAGCCAAGACAAAATGTAAAAAATATAGAACTAACAAAAGACAAAAAAAGAGTCCACAATACCCCCCTTCCCAAGAAAACCACCTCTAAACCCAAAACAAACAAAAAAGCAAAGTAAACCAGAACCCCCCCCCACCAACCACCACAAAAACAACAACAACCAAATGGATATAAAAAGAGGAAACTGATGTATAGTTTCCTTTTAAATCATTAAAACACTTGCATACACATACACATCCTCACCCATATCCCCTTCACCACATAATGGATGGTGAATCGGTGGTCTAGAGGTAACGCGCCTGTCTAGAATGCGATAAGTCCGGGTCGGGTGTGTGCGCGGTTCGTACCCCGTTTGGGCCCGAAATTTTTCCCCATCCATTAGACCATGAGTGGTGGTCTGGGCGCTAGTCTTTCGGATGAGACGATAAACCGAGGTCCCGTGTGTTACACAAAATTTTCAGCGCACGTAAAAGAACCACGGCAACAAGGGAGTTGTCCCCTGCAAAATTCTTGAAAAAAGCCACTCTGATAGAAAAACAAATACAGTTGGCCAGACCAAAAAGAAAAAAAAAAAGAAAAAAAAGGGTGGCACAGCTCTTGTGGCGACGCGCTCTCACCCGGGGAGAGCAGCCCGAATTTCACGCAGTGAAATCTCGTGACTTAAAGTGGTATAAAATATAAATAAATAAATAAATAAATAAATAATATACTCATATATATGGAAAACAAGAATAACCAAGCAGCCATTGGATTCAGAGCAAAGAAGTAACACAAAGACATCCATTCCCTCCCTTTCCCCTGGTCATGACACACATGTACACGTGCTTTTTGATTTGAGGCAGAACAACGTTAATCCTTCCATCAAAGAATAAATACAGGCAAAGTAAACCCCCCCAGCTTACTAACTCAGCAATAAACAACTAGCACATCAAATACAATGAAAAAGAAAACTAACACGACAAAATTGAATAAATCAGCATATTGTGTAACACAAAAACTTAAAAAGGCCTAAACAGAAAGAAAGTATAAAAAAACCAGAAACCGAACCCATTACACAACACACACGCACTCACACACTCGTACACACAAACACATACAACATACATACATACACACACAACACACACACACACACAGCACACACCACACACACACACACACACACACACACACACACACACAAACACCCACACACACACACACACACACGCACCACCAATTCAAAGCGTGTTGGGGGTTGATATATCACCCAATATATAGATCAATGCCTTACAAAAGTTTTCCTATATGAATATGAAACTGGGTCATATCTGATTTTTAAGGACAAGAATAATGTCAGTGACTCCAAAAATCACTCCTCTTAAGTATACAAGTCGTGTTCTGTAACTTTTATCATGAATATCTTTTTAGATTGTTTTATAACTGCGATTTTTTGCCTTTAATACTATTCAAATTGGGGAGTTTATTCCATAGGTCACTGCCTGAATACACGAGGACGATTTATATAGGGTTATTCTGGGTCCATTGGAAATGTAGCAGAATGTTGTAGTTCTACGTTGGTTTTTACTTTGAAGCTTTGGTAATCTTTGGAGATGCATTTTATTAAACAACTGTTTGCATAAACACAGCTTTATTGAATAAAAGTCATTTTGAAATGTGAATACCATTTATTTGCTTATAATCCTCATTGTCAGGGTGCTTGTTTTTAACAATACAAGTTTTACTGCTCTTTTATATAAACGATTAATGAATTCAGTTCGTTCCACTGCAGTATCCCAAATGTTGACGCATAGTGAAGAGCGGTAGAATGTGACCGGCAAGAAAATAGTTATCGAGAATGATTATTTAGAAAGTGTTTTATTTTGGATAATTGGAGTAGCCTGTGAGCAGGCGTTTATACCTAGTGACAATTATGTGAATCAGTACAAGTCAATTTTTGTCAATGGTAACACCTAATATTTTATGAGAGTCCACTTCTTCAACTATTCCGTTATCCAATAACAGAAGTTGAAACCTATCGTTCATTTTTTTTGCCTTTTTATGTCTTGCTGATACGTACATACACTTAGTGTTTTGTGCATTTAAGGACCTTGGTTTAATTGAAGTCCAAATAATCAATCTGTCAATACTGTATTGATGTTTGCGCGTAGACCTGCTGGAGTCTGAATCACTACAAAAGAGAGTTGTATCGTCAGCAAACATTTCGCAGTTACAATTAATAAAACAGGTTAAATCATTTACATAGACTGAAAACAAGAGTGGCCCAATACTGGAGCCTTGTGGTACCCCATATCTAATGGGTAGGAGTTCGAAGTTTTTGAGTATTTACAGATACAATCAGCTGCCTATAGACAGAAAAAATTTTCTAGTAGTTGGATAACTTGAGGTGGCAGTTTTGTACAATTCTAATTTGACCAATAAACAAAGATTTGGTTGATCCACATCAAAATGCTTTTCAATGTCAACAAAAGGAGGTCAGTAAACTTATGTCATTTATATTTGTGTAAGAGACTGTCAGTGAGTTGAGTTAGAGCAGTGTGACAGGAATAGATTTTTACTAAACCTGATTGATCCCTCTGAGCAATAGACTGGGGTTTTTTTTATAAAGCTAAGAATTTAGGTATGTTTTTGTATGTTTTCAAAGGGCTTTTAGATAGTACAGAGAGAAATTGAATT
>CM054157.1:27048089-27073089 GCA_028751875.1 Rapana venosa | reverse complement strand
GCCTATCAAATTGGGAAAGAGCACACACAACAGAAGCAGGCACGAGTCACCAACACCAAAAAGACAAAAACGGAAACTGCCTCACAGAGGATGGACAAAATACTGTTCATAGCTCTTTTAAAAAATAAACAACCCATCATACACAAGTGATCCAAGCGTTCTTACAAGTTCAGGACTCTTCAGAGGCTGATGACTTCCTTCTCCTTTGTGAAGAGGTTGAGGCAGCAATCAAATCGTTAAAAAATGGGAAAACTGCAGGCATTGACAACATCCCAGTAGAGCTGATCAAACACAGGGGACAACAGTGATAGACATCCTCATAATGATTTGCAACAAGATCTGGCAGACCGAAGAGTGGCCAACACCTTGGACCGAATCACTCATCATCATGCTCCCTAAGAAAGGCAATCTACTTGTAATCAATACTACTAATATTCTGCCTCTTAAGCCATGCCAGTAAAGTTTATGTAAAGTCACTTGAACAGACAAAAGCCACGGGCAGAATAAATCATCGCTGGGAGTACAGACAGGCTTCCGCCCAGAACAGAGTTCCACATAACAAATATTCAACCGCGAGTTTGTTCGAAGAAAACAGTCAGCACCCAATCAGAAACTGTACACGTCTTCATAGACTTCAAAAAGGCTTATATCGTGTATGCATGACGCATTATGGCACAAAGAAGAAGTACAACATAGGAACAACAGATCAATCAGACCAACAAAGATTTTTTCTATACTCAAAAGCCACCAGCCAGTACGTGGTCCAGGGGCATTGTTGGAGAATGGATGCATACCTTATTGGAGTCCGTCCAAGGCTGTCTCTTGTAGCCGACACTGTTTCAATGTCTTCATTTTGGTGCGCATACTGACGGATGCCTTAGAATATTACAACGGGCCAGTCAGTATTGGAGGTCGGACAATCACCATCCTCACGTTTACCGATGACATCGACGGACTGGCAGGAAAGGAACAGGAACTAGCAAACCTAGTGTACCACCTGGACATGTTGACAAAACATCTCCCAGATACAGCATGGAGATCAATGCTGAGAAGACAAAACTCATGACAAACAGTGTCCAGCCACTCACAGTCAGTTGAAAAGATCACTTCAAGTACCTTGGAGCTATTATTAGTGAAGAGGACTCAAAGACCGAAGCCCTTGCAGGAGCTGCACAAACAGTGGCAGCAATGGAGAAGCTCAAGGTCATCTGGAATGACCGAAATATATCTCTCAGGACCAAGGTCAACCTGCTGCATGCACAGGTCACCTCCACATATCTGTATGCATGCGAATCCTGGACATTGAATGCAGATTTACAAAGGAGGATTCAGGCTTTGGCGATGAGATGCCTCAGAAGACCCCTTGGCATTTCATACAGGGACCACATTACCAATGAAGAAGTTTGACAAACCATCACCCAACAAGTGAAGCACTACAAAGACCTGCTGACCACAGTCATGAAAAGTAAACTCAGATGGTATGGGTATGTAACAAGATCAGATGGGCTTTCCAAGACCATACCGACCATACTGCAAGGATCAGTACAGGGGAAGAGAAGGCGAGGCAGGCCGAATGAAGAAGAAATGGGCAGACAACATCACTGAATGGACCAGGAAGAGCTTCTCCACAATCCAGGCGCTTGCCCACAGCCACAGCAAATGGAGCCAACTGGTGGAACGTTAATAATAATAATAATAATAATAATAACAATATATGGAATTTATAGCGCTGAATCTTGTAAAAGGCAAACAAATCGAAGCGCTTGACTCAATTCATTTACACGCATACAACTCTCCTTAAACATAATGAACAACAGATTTCAAATCCATGTGCGCGCACGCACGTACGCACACACACAAACACACTCGCGAACACACTTAGGAGGTGAAAGATGCTGTTGACAATTAGGGATAGATATGAAGGGAAGTCTCAGGTAGGAAATAAGTGTGTTTTGAGGCTGCGTTTGAAGGTATCAAGTGAAGGCTTTTGGCGAAGTGAAAGAGGGAGGTCGTTCCAGTGAATGGACAGACATAGAGAAAGAACACGGCCAACAGTGTTGTTTGAATATGGGGTGTTCAAAAGCACAAATAATCTGCGGCTGAAAACGAAGGGAACGGGTGGAGTGTACAGGTGAACAGTTACCGAGATAAGAGGGTGCAGATTTGTTGAACATATTGAAACAGAAGGTAATTGATCTTATACTCCAGTCTTTGTGAGACAGGCAGCCCAGCGAAGAGATGCAGAAGAGGATGATGGATCAGATTCTTTCTTTCCTTAGTGACCAGTCCGAGCTGCAAGTTATTGTATCGTTGAAGAGAGTTGATAGATGATGCTGGTAGGCCAGCCAAAGAGAATTACATGTAGTCTAAACGTGAAAGAATGAGAGATTGTGTACAAGCGTGGAAGCTCATCGGGGACAGATACTTGCGAATCGGGCCTATGCGCCGTAATTGATAGTACAAGACTGGCAGTCTGGGGTGAAATGAATTTTTTCCATAGAGAGTGTGTTGTCAAGCACTACTCCTAAATACTTCACATCGTTGATCAAAGGAACTGACGATTGCAAAATTGTCCTATGAAAGTTTTTGTGATAGAGGAAAGTGTATGCTGGGAACCGTATGAGCAGGGCTTTCGGTTTTAACGCTATTAAGTTGTACCTTGTTCTGATCATCCAGTTTTTTTTGAATGTCTTGAAGGCAGTAGATAATTACGTCAGAGGGAAGGCAAGTTTTTAACAGTAATCTCACTGCACTGAAGCTGATACAATGGCATAGAAAATGATGATCAATATGGTGTTTTTTATTAATATGTGAGAGTGGAGCAGTATTAAGAGCAAAGAGAACAGGGCCCAGGACTGATCCCTGCGGACTCCACATTCCATTTAGACAGGTTTGATGAATTTTGTTTACAGTAACTTTCGGAATCGGTCAGTGAGGTATGGAAGTAAACCAGGTAGGGTGTGCCATTAATACCAAACGTATTTTGGAGGCGAGAAAGAAGAAGTTGAATGATCTAAAGTATCAAAGGCTGCAGGTAAGTCCAAGAATAGTGAGGAGGGAGATTGTTCCTCTGCATCAGAAGAAGTAGAGTTTATCCAAAGTGTGGACTATGGTGGTTTAGGTGCTGTGGTTGGGGCGATAGGCAGATTGAACAGGGGAAGGAGAATCATTGGATGAAGAGAACCGTTTAGCCTGTTTGTACCCCTACGACCCCGGCGGGGGTTATGGGAACAGATGAGATAAGATGAGATGACATCACAATGCATCTAAAAACGGTGTGAGACAACATTGGTTATCCTTTCACCTTCACCTATCCTGTAGTCTTGTAGACCGCGGGGAGGGGTGGGGGGATGGAGGGGGGAGGGGCACTACCGAGGATTGCTCTGTTTAAAAATGTTTGCACAACATTCTTTATTAAACTGTTTCAAAGTGAGAATCGAGCAAAAAGCTGCGTCTGACATCTCGACAAGATAAAACAGGAGAAACAATTTCTCCTCTATCGGAATCCTACTTCTCTGTAACTCTGCAATCAAGAGTCTGGTTACTTTAGTGTCCATATCTTTCCTTCTGATGAACACTCTTGTTTGTCTAGACCAGTGTGGACAGGTGGTAGTAAAACCTGTCTTTCACAAGGTGGACAAGGTCTTGCTCACTTCCTTCCAGGTCACAACTGACCCCTACAGACTGAAGGGTGGTGGTGATGACTCTTCCTCTTGTTCTAGCTGTTCTCACATGAGCTACAAGTATGTAAAAGATCACAGTAATACAAGAATAATCATGAGATGTGTGTGTGTGTCTGTGCTTGTGTATGTGCGTGTGTTGTGTGCGTGTGCGTGTGTGTATGTGTGTGTACGAATGTGTGTGTGTGTGTGTTCTTCAATGTAATATCCTTTCAAGGTCAGTGATAATTGAGACAGATAGAAATGACCTTACTTTTATTAGGATGACAAGGTTATATCATTACTTCTACAACAAAACAGTCAACATACCAATGTGATTAACACAGCAGTTAAAACATTCAAACAAATGAAGGTCAACCATAAAAGTGATTGTACATTAGCACAGATGGGCCAAGGTGACCAGATATTGCAATGTTGATAGATTTGTTAGCAGGGGTGGTTCAATGACAAGAACATTAACAATGCTTCTGGTCAGTATTTATGAGCTGATGCTTGAGCTCAAGGTTGTCTCTATTTCACACAACAGCATACAGTAACTAATAGCAACTTTGAAAACAAATGACATAGATTTCTGGAAAATGCAGGCTTTTGAAGAACACCTTTTTTATTTTTTTTTTACTATTTAAAATGATATTTCTTTAAACAAGTAACTTGGTGTTTTCATCATATACTGTACATGCTGCCTTCTACTTTTGGTCTTTATAACAAAAATGATGATTGGCTTCGATTTGAGTACCTTAACTCCAAAACACGAGAAAATAAGTAATCATTGAAATGGTCACGTGAAGATGAATTACACCGGAAAAAAGAATCCAGTGCCTTCATGTCTTTATTTTTTGTAACATTTTCATTTTATTTTACAGCCCTGTAAAAGCGTCCACCACAGTGACAATAAAAGTGGTCTTCTGTAAAACATGCATTCGGTGCACGTAAAATAACCCACCGGTAAGAAAGTTGTCCCTCACAAATTTCTGCAGAAAACCAACGGTAGATTTATAGGAAAACAAAGAGATTTGCAAGCGTGTCATTACTATATTTCAATATAAGCCTTGGCATTTTGCACACGCCATTAACTGATAAACGTTTGTGTTTGGCCAGGCTGCTGGTACCAACCTCATCATTTTCATAATCATATCATCATTTTCATAATCATCATCACTATCATCATCATCATTGTCATGATCATTGTCGTCGTCGTCGTCGTCGTCGTCGTCGTCATCATCATCATCATCATCATCATCATCATCATCATCATCATCATCATCATCATCATCATCATCATCATCATCATCATCATCATCATCATCAGTTTTGGGCAATAAAAAAGAAAGAAAAAAAGTGCAAGATATATGTGGCACAAACAAACAAATAAACACATAATATATAAGAAAATAAACACCTAGTGTGTCTGAGTGGCTTTTGTTTGGATAACTTATCAACAGGATGAAAAGAGGTCATAAGGTTTTCATTCCGCCAAGTGGATGAGTATGCATTTCCGCTCATAGGACAGACAATAGTTGCCATCTGAGGAATCCAGGAGGAAGAAGAAGAAGGACCAAGTAACCAGTCTTAGCTAGATAACAACCCAAACATGGCTATACATTTACAGTGAACACACTGCTGAGAGAAGTTGTAGAAAGAATAGACAAGAGGTATAGTTGCCCACCTCATAAAACAGAGTATTGTTCCGAAAAAAAGTAGTGGAGGAAAACATGTGTAAGTAACAACTTACAATATTTCTATCATTTTGAAACTATTTTGCCAAAGATCCAGTTGAAAAAAAATAAAATAAAAATAATAACAACAACAACAACAACAAATAATAATAATAATAATAATAATAATAATAAACAACAACAACAACACACGCCCACACACTTACACACACTCACACACGCGCGCACACACACACACACACAACACACACACACACGCCCCACACACACACACACACGCACACACACACACAACACGCACGGCACCGCACGCACGCACGCACACACGCACACACACACAACACCACACACACACATCACCCAATCGTTTTGTTTGCTTTTATGCTTTACAAGAAGATGATAATAGCAGGAAAAAGAAGATTGCAAAAAAGCACTCCTCATTCTATACAAGGCGTTAGCTTTACTGCAGGCTGAACAGTTTATACTTGATAAATTCCTCATTATACCCACCCACAACCACCCACCCCCCCTTCAAAATAAAAACTAAGCGAACGAATGAAGCCAGGCAAAATAACAACACCAAAACAAAACAAAAAACTCCAACAAACACCTAGAAAGAAACAAACAGCAAAAACAAAGAAACTAAAACCTCCCTAAAAGTAACCTGTAACGGACTGGCTGTACAAAAAACAACGACCCTTTGGCTAGAACAAATATAGAATTGTGAATTCAAGTTGTAGGAATTCATGAAGCTCGAGGTCAAGTGCAGATAATAACCAGCGGTTAATTAATGCTGACCAGCGTGATAATATATGCCATGCTTAGTGTTTTTTAACTTTGCTACACATCGTCCTTGATTAAACCATTTGCCAACTCCCTGTGTCAGCTTCCTAGATGGTAGACAGTTATGGTATCAATCTATCTATCTACTAACTATCCTATCTATCTATCTATCGATCTATCTATCTATCTATCTATCTACTATCTATCTATCTATATATCTATCTATGTATCTATCATCTATCTATCAATCTAACTATCTATCCCTATCAAATCAATCTATCTATCTATCATCTATCAATTCTATCTATCTATCTTCTATCTATCTATTTACCTATTTACCTATCTATCTATCTATCCATCTATCTCCTGCCTGCCTGCCTGCCTGCCTGCTGGTCTGCCTGTCAATATCTGCAATCAATCAATCAATCAATCGATCTATCTATCTATCTATCTCTCAATCTATCTATCTAATCTATCTTATCATATCTATCATAAAATCTATCTATCTCAAATCTATTTGTCCTAACATCTATTTAATCATGCTATCTAGTTATCTATCTACACTGTTTAATCTATAGTCTATCTGTCTATCTTATCTATCTCCTATCTAATCATCCATCCATCAATCCATTCATCTATCCATCCAAACATATCCATCCATCTATGCATCCATTCAACTATTCAATCCATCCATCTAACTATCCAACTATCTATCTATCTCTAACTATCTAACTATGCTATCTATCTATCTACTATCTATCTATCTGTCTGGTCTATCTATCTATCTACCTATCTGTTCTATCTATCTATCTATTATCGATCTATCCTATGCTATCTATCTATCTATCTATCTATCTATCTATCTATCTATCGTATCTAATCTATCTATCTATCTTTCTGTCTATCCTCTGTTTAATCTGTTTGTCTCTCTATACGTCTTTTTATCTATCTATCTATCTATCTATCTATCTTCTATCTAATCTATCTATCTATCCTATCTCTATCTATCTATCTATCTATCTATCTATCTATCTATCTATCTATATATCTATTTATAATCATACTTTAATCTGTATGTCTGTCATATGTCTTTTTATCTATTTATCTATCTATCATCCTATCTATCTATATATCTATTCATCTATCTGTATGATCTATCTATTTTCATTTACCATCTATCTATATATCTATATATCATATATCTATATATATATCTATAAATCTATATATTGGTGGATCGTGGTCTAGAGGTAACCCCTGTCTAGAAAGCGAAAAAAGTCCCGGGTCTGAAGTGGCGGCGGTTCGTACCCCGTTGGACTCGGAAATTTTATCCCCCATCCATTAGACCATGAGTGGTGGTCTGGGCGCTAGTTCTTTCGGATGAGACGATAAACCGAGGTACCGTTGTTAACGTAATTATTTAGCGCCACTAAAAAACCCACGGCAACAAGAGAGTTACCCTGGCAAAATTCTTAGAAAAAAGCCACTCTGATAGGGAAACAAATACAGCTGCAGACAAAAAAAAAAAAAGGAGAAAGGGTGGCGCACGCTAAGTGCGACGCGTTCTCCCGCCTCCCCGGGGAGAGCAGGCCCGAATTTTCACGGAGAGAAATATGCCTGTGACTTAAAGTGTATGAAATAAAAATCTGAAGCGCTTTATTTGTTGCTTTACAAGATTCAGCGCTATATTAATTCCATACATTATTATTATTATTATTATCTATCTATGTATCTATCTATCTATTTATCTATTTATCATCTATCTATACATCTATCTATGTATCTATCATCTATCTATCTTTCTTTCTATCTATCTATCTATCTATCTATCTATCTATCTATCTATCTATCTATCTCTCTCTCTCTATCTATCTCTCTATCTATCTATCGATCGTTCGATCTATCGATCTATCTATCTATCTCTCTATCTATCCTATCTATTATCTATCTATCTATCTATCTAACTATCTATCTATCTATCTAACTATCTAAATCTCTCTCTCCTCACTATCTATCTATCTATCTCCATCTGTTAAATCTTTAATGTCTGTCTATATGTCTTTTTTTTGTCTATTATCTATCTATCTATCTACTATCAATCTATCTATCTATCCTATCTATCTATCTATCTATCTACTATCTAATCTAAACTATCCAACTATCTATCTATCTATCTATCTATCTATCTACATATCTATCTATTATCTATCGTCGATCGATCGAATCTATTCGATCTATCTATCTATTTATCTATCTATCTAGCCATCTGTTAATCTGTATGTCCTGTCTATATGTCTTTTTTATAATCTATCTTAGCTATCTAGTCTACTATCTATCTATCTATCTATCTACTTAACATCTATCTATGATCTATCTATTTTCTATTTACCATCTATCTATATATCCATCTATGTATCTATCTATCTATCTATCTATTCTATCTATCTATCTATCTATCTGTGAATCTGTATGTCTACTTTCTATCATATCATCTACATATCTATCTTATCCTTCATCCATCCATTCAGCCATCCCTCCATCATCCATCCCATCCATCCATCCCATCCATCCATCCATCTATCTATCTATCTATCTATCTATCTATCTACTATCTATCTATCTATCTATCTATCTACTATCCATCTATCTATCTATCCATACTATCTACTATCTGCCTTGTCTCTGTCTCTCTAGTATCTGCCCATGTTGTTATCTATGTATTTATCTATGTATCTATGGATCGTCTATTATCATTATCATATATAATATATATATATATATATATATATATATATATATATATATATATATATATATATATATATTAAATCTATATATATGTCTCTCTTATTTCTCTCTCTCGTCTCTATCTCTCTCTCTCTATTTCTCTTTCTTATCCCTTTCTCTCTCTCGTTGTGTGTCTCTCTCTCATCTCTCTCTCTCCTCTTTCCCTCTCTCTCTCTCTCTCTCTTATATATATATATATTTATATGTCTCACTCTTTCTATCTCTCTTTGAATGCATACATGCAGGGCGGGATAGCCTAGCGGTTAGAACATGCGCTGCAATCTGACGATCCGGGTTCGTTCACGGTTCAAGGGATATTTTCCTCCTGGAATTTAACATCATGGCAGACTCCACTTTCCACAAAAGTCCTTCGATGATACTATAAACGCACGCAGAACATCTTGCGAACACGTTAAATCCTGTTTCCGCTTTCGTATGAGTAAGCCATTGTGTTGCCGTGGGAACAGGTGACCTCACTTTACAAAACCGCATACATACGTCGACTGGATGTAAAAAAGCACATGAATTCTTATTCATATACATACAATCCACCGGCTTCTCCCTACCCCCCCCCGATATAAAAGAATAAAATAAAAACAGTATGCATGTTTGAACATATGTATGTACGTATTGTGTTTGTTATCTGTCTGCCTGTTTTTCTGTTTTTGCCTGTATGTAATGTATGTAAGTTATGTATGTATGTATGTATGTATGTATGTAATTATGTATATATGTAAGTATCATGCATGCATGCTTGTCTATATGTATGCATCCCCTGGGGGCTAGTTGGCCTTTGGAGAACAACTCCAACGCTGATGTCCTTATGCCCACTTGCCGAGAAGTGGAGATGTATTGGGGCAATTTCTGCCCAGAATCCCCAACCAGCAGCTGCCTCCTCTTCTGTTTTGGAGGTCATCGTCGGACATGAAGGACAAACTACACATCCCATGTAGGGGGATGTAATGTATGCATGCATGCATGTATGTATGTATGTCTGTATGTATGATATGTATGTATGTATGTATGTCTAGTCTGTTGTATGTAATGTATGCATGGCAATGCAAGTATGCCATATATGTATCATGTATCTATGTATAGTTTGTATATATGTATGTATGTAATACAAAAGTATTTATGTCTTCCCTGAAAATTACCCATTCACCTTTTAAATCTAAAGTTGTAATGTAATGGAAAGTTTGTCATCTACGAAACTGCAGATACGTTTTGTGCAAACTGTATGTGGTGTGTGTTGGTTTGTGGTTGTGTGAGTGTGTGTGTGTGTGTGTGTGGGTTTATGTGTGTGGTCGTGCAAGCGTCTTGCGCGTGTGTGTAGTGTGTGTTATGGTGTATGAGTGTCTGTGCGTGTGTGTTTTTTTAAATTTGGTGTATTGTATGCGTGTATGATGTGTGAGTGTTACGTGTTTTTGTGAGTGGTGTGGTGTGTGTGTGATTGTGTGTGTGTGTGTGGTGCGTGCGTGCGTGTGTGCGTTATTTGTGTTTATTCGAGAGTGTGGTCGTGTGTGAATGAGTGGAGTGAGTGAGAGGAGTGACTGACTGATCGAGTGATTGAGGAGATAGATAGAGATACAGTGTATGTGGTGCGAGCATGCGGTGTGTGTTAGTGTTTGTGTGCGTGTGGGTGTGTGGTTAGTGTCCAAAGTCAAAGTCAAAAGTCAAACTTTTATTTTCAGATGGTACATTGAATAAGCAGTGCATTTTCTGTTTTTTCCAACAAGCCATCTATTTTAAGAAAAAAAAGGGAGGAAAAATGATAATGTATATGCAGACATAGAATTAAAAAAAACCTAAAATCTATGGTAAACTATACAAATCAAACAAGAAAAGACAATAACATATGCGTATATGGAATTAAAAAACAAAACAATAGAACCTCAGAAAAATAGTAAACCATACAATTCAAATAAATCAAAAATCATTGAAAACAAATATCCAATCATAATACAAACAAACAAGCAACAAAGAAAAACTAAACCAAACAAAGAAGACAAAACACAAAAAAAACAAAAAAAGAAACACCACTGCTTCCCTCACCCCCCCCCCCCACTCACCTCCACACATACACACACAAATCGTCAATCTTGCAAACAACGAATAAACAAAACATAACAATGAATCAACAAGAACAACCACAAAAAGCAAATAAACAATCAAACAAACACAAACCACGGTACACAACAACAACAGCGACAATAACTAACATAGGAAAAAAAATAACAGCCAAGACAAAATGTAAAAAATATAGAACTAACAAAAGACAAAAAAAGAGTCCACAATACCCCCCTTCCCAAGAAAACCACCTCTAAACCCAAAACAAACAAAAAAGCAAAGTAAACCAGAACCCCCCCCCACCAACCACCAACAATAACAACAACAACCAAATGGATATAAAAAGAGGAAACTGATGTATAGTTTCCTTTTAAATCATTAAAACACTTGCATACACATACACATCCTCACCCATATCCCCTTCACCACATAATGGATGGTGAATCGGTGGTCTAGAGGTAACGCGCCTGTCTAGAATGCGATAAGTCCGGGTCGGGTGTGTGCGCGGTTCGTACCCCCGATGGGCCGAAATTTTCCCATCCATTAGACCATGATGGAGGTCTGGGCGATAGTCTTTCGGATTGAGACGATAACCGAAGGTCCCGTGTGTTACACACAATTTTCAGCGCACGTAAAAGAACCACGGCAACAAGGGAGTTGTCCCCTGCAAAATTCTTGAAAAAAGCCACTCTGATAGAAAAACAAATACAGTTGGCCAGACCAAAAAGAAAAAAAAAAAGAAAAAAAAGGGTGGCACTGCTCTTGTGGCGACGCGCTCTCCCCGGGGAGAGCAGCCCGAATTTCACGCAGTGAAATCTCGTGACTTAAAGTGGTATAAAATATAAATAAATAAATAAATAAATAAATAATATACTCATATATATGGAAAACAAGAATAACCAAGCAGCCATTGGATTCAGAGCAAAGAAGTAAAACAAAGACATCCATTCCCTCCCTTTCCCCTGGTCATGTACACACATGTACACGTGCTTTTTGATTTGAGGCAGAACAACGTTAATCCTTCCATCAAAGAATAAATTCAGGCAATGTAAACCCACCCAGCATTACTAACATCAGCAATAACAACTTAGCTCATCAAATACAATGAAAAAGAAAACTAACACGACAAAATTGAATAAATCAGCATATTGTGTAACACAAAAACTTAAAAAGGCCTAAACAGAAAGAAAGTATAAAAAAACCAGAAACCGAACCCATTACACAACACACACGCACTCACACACTCGTACACACAAACACATACAACATACATACATACACACACAACACACACACACACACAGCACACACCACACACACACACACACACACACACACACACACACACAAACACCCACACACACACACACACACACGCACCACCAATTCAAAGCGTGTTGGGGGTTGATATATCACCCAATATATAGATCAATGCCTTACAAAAGTTTTCCTATATGAATATGAAACTGGGTCATATCTGATTTTTAAGGACAAGAATAATGTCAGTGACTCCAAAAATCACTCCTCTTAAGTATACAAGTCGTGTTCTGTAACTTTTATCATGAATATCTTTTTAGATTGTTTTATAACTGCGATTTTTTGCCTTTAATACTATTCAAATTGGGGAGTTTATTCCATAGGTCACTGCCTGAATACACGAGGACGATTTATATAGGGTTATTCTGGGTCCATTGGAAATGTAGCAGAATGTTGTAGTTCTACGTTGGTTTTTACTTTGAAGCTTTGGTAATCTTTGGAGATGCATTTTATTAAACAACTGTTTGCATAAACACAGCTTTATTGAATAAAAGTCATTTTGAAATGTGAATACCATTTATTTGCTTATAATCCTCATTGTCAGGGTGCTTGTTTTTAACAATACAAGTTTTACTGCTCTTTTATATAAACGATTAATGAATTCAGTTCGTTCCACTGCAGTATCCCAAATGTTGACGCATAGTGAAGAGCGGTAGAATGTGACCGGCAAGAAAATAGTTATCGAGAATGATTATTTAGAAAGTGTTTTATTTTGGATAATTGGAGTAGCCTGTGAGCAGGCGTTTATACCTAGTGACAATTATGTGAATCAGTACAAGTCAATTTTTGTCAATGGTAACACCTAATATTTTATGAGAGTCCACTTCTTCAACTATTCCGTTATCCAATAACAGAAGTTGAAACCTATCGTTCATTTTTTGCCTTTTATGTCTTGCTGATACGTACATACACTTAGTGTTTTGTGCATTTAAGGACCTTGGTTTAATTGAAGTCCAAATAATCAATCTGTCAATACTGTATTGATGTTTGCGCGTAGACCTGCTGGAGTCTGAATCACTACAAAAGAGAGTTGTATCGTCAGCAAACATTTCGCAGTTACAATTAATAAAACAGGTTAAATCATTTACATAGACTGAAAACAAGAGTGGCCCAATACTGGAGCCTTGTGGTACCCCATATCTAATGGGTAGGAGTTCGAAGTTTTTGAGTATTTACAGATACAATCAGCTGCCTATAGACAGAAAAAATTTTCTAGTAGTTGGATAACTTGAGGTGGCAGTTTTGTACAATTCTAATTTGACCAATAAACAAAGATTTGGTTGATCCACATCAAAATGCTTTTCAATGTCAACAAAAGGAGGTCAGTAAACTTATGTCATTTATATTTGTGTAAGAGACTGTCAGTGAGTTGAGTTAGAGCAGTGTGACAGGAATAGATTTTTACTAAACCTGATTGATCCCTCTGAGCAATAGACTGGGGTTTTTTTTATAAAGCTAAGAATTTAGGTATGTTTTTGTATGTTTTCAAAGGGCTTTTAGATAGTACAGAGAGAAATTGAATTGGCCTGTAATTTGAGGAAGAATAGCAGTCACTTGATTTATGGGACAGGTATTACTTTTGCCATTTTAAACTTGAGAGGAAAACACCTTTCTCAATATCACAAGTTTGTATTATATGTCAGTGTTTCCAAAATAACCGGACTAGCGAGTTTTGTGTGTTAGTGTGTGTGTGTGTGGTGTGTGTGTGTGTGTTGGTTGTTTGTGTGTGTGTGTGTGGTGTGTGTGTTCGATGAGGGTAGTCGTGAGTAACGAGTGAATTATGAGTGAGGAGAGTGAGTGATATAAGAGATAGAGTGTAATGAGGGTTGTGTGAGAGTGTGTGAGTGTTTGTGTGTGTGTGTGCGTGTGTTGTGGTGATAGGTGGTGTGTATGCATGCATACGTGAGTGTGTGTTTTTGTGTGTGTGTGTGTGTGTGTGTGTGTGTGACGTGGAAGTGAGTGAATGAGAGAGTGAAAGAAGAGAGAGAAGAGAGAGAGAGAGAGAGAAGAGAGAGAGAGAGAGAGTGTGTTGTGTGTGTGTGATCGAAGCAGTCTTTGGAAAAAAGTCCCCGTCGGGATGCCCAGAGCCAGTCTGTATAAATAGCATACCCACCTTCTGAAAATTTTTGTGCTAAGAATTCCTCCTTGTCTATCCCTCTCTTTGTTTCTGCCTTGTTTCGTTCCACCTCCCACCTACTTTGTGTCTGTATTATTTCTTTTTGGTCCATTCTGCTCCCTTTTCGTCTAGAAACACTTAAGAGATAACAATTCTCTCCCATGCTCAAGTCGGATGTGTGCTGGCCTGTCTCGTTGTGTGCTTAACGTCAGTGCATCGCAGTTTTTCCCAAATGACTGACAATGGCTGGTGTCTGAGCGTTGGAGGAATGCAGAAGAAAAAACAACCTGTTTACAAATAATAATAATATAAATAATAGTAATACAACAACAACAACAACAACAACAACAACAACAACAACAACAACAACAACACTACTACTAACTACTACTACTAACAATACTACTACTACTACTACTACTACTACCTACCTACTACTACTACTACTACACTGCCTACTACTGTACTACTACTACTATTAAGTGGAATTTATATAGCGCTATATCTTGCAGAGGACAAATCAAAGCGCTATGCACCCCACTCATTCTACACAGTCATAAAACCATAACAATTAGTTCCATCAAGTCCAAGTGTCACGCACGGCACGCACGCAGCATACACACACACACACACACACACTACACACACACAACAAAGGTCCAAACACCATGCAGGGCGTTACAAATGGCTGTTGAAGGAGAGAAAAACTATGAGATGAAGCAGGAAGAGGAAAATATTAGGTTTGTAATAATATGTCTTAAGACTGATTTAAAAGTGTCATAAGAAGGCTTTTGGCGGAAGAGAGGAGAGGGAGGTTATTCCAGATCGATGGACCAGAAATAGAGAAAGAGCGACGGCCAATGGTGGATTGGGTGAATCTAGGTATTCGTAAGGACAAGGTATCTGCAGCAGAGCGGAGAGAACGAGAAGGAGTGTACAGGTGAAGACAACAATACATTTAGATAGTAGCACTACTAAGGAACAAGCATGACCCTGATTTTTATATATGCAAAGATAGACTATCTGCTAAAATCAGCACAAGCAACAACAAAGTCAGCTTTAGACAGCAGCTAGGTATGCAGAGACCTATGTAAAAGACACTTGCTTTGCCTGCCGGGTTCAGAATTCACTGACCATTATGGAAGATGCAAACCGTAGTCTGAATCTACTTTTGGGGGCATAGAATAGATCAGAATATAGTTTACTGGACTACACTTTTTTCTCAACTGCTTGTTTTAAAACATTTTTTAAGACATTATCGGTACAGGGCTACTTAAGTTTGTAAAAGAACAATGGCACACACACACACACACACACACACACACACACTACACACACACACACACACACACACACACAACACAACACAAACACACACAACAACAACACAACACAACACAAACCCAGCACAGCACAGCACAGCACAGCACAAGCACAGCACAGCTCAGCCCAGCACAGCACGGCACAGCACAGCACAGCACAGACAGCACAGCACAGCACACACAACACAACACAACACAACAACAAACACAACACAACCAACACAACACAACACAACACAACACAACACACACACACACCACACACACCACACACACACACACACACACACACACACACACCAACACACCACAACACACCACTGTTACCATCAATGAACATGAGAGCTCTAACGAAGGACAGAGAACACACTTTTAAAACGTTCCGGCTGTCGATCAAGCAGTTGCCTCAAGTATGTCATCCAGATAATTATACAACACTTTTTAACATTGTAGATGACACCAGAAGCTGGGGAAAACAAAGAGATCAGACAAAAGATCAAGAAATACATGAAAAAGCTAAATCAGAATGGATTGAGAAAGAATATTCAGATATCGAAGAAAAATTGTCTAAGAGCAACAGCAGAAGAGCCTATCAAATTGGGAAAGAGCACACACAACAGAAGCAGGCACGAGTCACCAACACCAAAAAGACAAAAACGGAAACTGCCTCACAGAGGATGGACAAAATACTGTTCATAGCTCTACAACCATCAGACACAAGGTGATCCAAGCGTTCTTACAAGTCAGGACTCTTCAGAGGCTGATGACTTCCTTCTCCTTTGTGAAGAGGTTGAGGCAGCAATCAAATCGTTAAAAAATGGGAAAACTGCAGGCATTGACAACATCCCAGTAGAGCTGATCAAACACAGGGGACAACAGTGATAGACATCCTCATAATGATTTGCAACAAGATCTGGCAGACCGGAGAGTGGCCAACACCTTGGACCGAATCACTCATCATCATGCTCCCTAAGAAAGGCAATCTACTGTAATGCCAATACTACTGAATATTCTGCCTCATAAGCCATGCCAGTAAAGTTATGTTAAAAGTCATCTTGAACAGACAAAAGCCACGGGCAGAATAAATCATCGCTGGAGAACAGACAGGCTTCCGCCCAAACAGAAGTACCACATAACAAATATTCAACCGCGAGTTTGTTCGAAGAAAACAGTCAGCACCCAATCAGAAACTGTACACGTCTTCATAGACTTCAAAAAGGCTTATATCGTGTATGCATGACGCATTATGGCACAAAGAAGAAGTACAACATAGGAACAACAGATCAATCAGACCAACAAAGATTTTTTCTATACTCAAAAGCCACCAGCCAGTACGTGGTCCAGGGGCATTGTTGGAGAATGGATGCATACCTTATTGGAGTCCGTCCAAGGCTGTCTCTTGTAGCCGACACTGTTTCAATGTCTTCATTTTGGTGCGCATACTGACGGATGCCTTAGAATATTACAACGGGCACAGTCAGTATTGGAGGTCGGACAATCACCATCCTCACGTTTACCGATGACATCGACGGACTGGCAGGAAAGGAACAGGAACTAGCAAACCTAGTGTACCACCTGGACATGTTGACAAAACATCTCCCAGATACAGCATGGAGATCAATGCTGAGAAGACAAAACTCATGACAAACAGTGTCCAGCCACTCACAGTCAGTTGAAAAGATCACTTCAAGTACCTTGGAGCTATTATTAGTGAAGAGGACTCAAAGACCGAAGCCCTTGCAGGAGCTGCACAAACAGTGGCAGCAATGGAGAAGCTCAAGGTCATCTGGAATGACCGAAATATATCTCTCAGGACCAAGGTCAACCTGCTGCATGCACAGGTCACCTCCACATATCTGTATGCATGCGAATCCTGGACATTGAATGCAGATTTACAAAGGAGGATTCAGGCTTTGCGATGAGATGCCTCAGAAGACCCCTTGGCATTTCATACAGGGACCACTTACCAATGAAGAAGTTTGACAAACCATCACCCAACAAGTGAAGCACTACAAAGACCTGCTGACCACAGTCATGAAAAGTAAACTCAGATGGTATGGGTATGTAACAAGATCAATGGCTTTCCAAGACCATACGACCAATAACTGCAAGGAACTGTACAGGGGAAGAGAAGGCGAGGCAGGCCGAATAAGAAGAAATGGGCAGACAACATCACTGAATGGACCAGGAAGAGCTTCTCCACAATCCAGGCGCTTGCCCACAGCCACAGCAAATGGAGCCAACTGGTGGAACGTTAATAATAATAATAATAATAATAATAACAATATATGGAATTTATAGCGCTGAATCTTGTAAAAGGCAAACAAATCGAAGCGCTTGACTCAATTCATTTACACGCATACAACTCTCCTTAAACATAATGAACAACAGATTTCAAATCCATGTGCGCGCACTCACGTACGGCACACACACAAACACACTCGCGAACACACTTAGGAGGTGAAAGATGCTGTTGAACAATTAGGGATAGATATTGAATGTAAGTCCCTCAGGTAGGAAATAAGTGTGTTTTGAGGCTGCGTTAGAAGGTAATCATGAAGGCTTTTTGGCTAAGTGGAAAGAGGAAGGTCGTTCCAGTGAATGGACAGACATAGAGAAAGAACACGGCCAACAGTGTTGTTTGAATATGGGGTGTTCAAAAGCACAAATAATCTGCGGCTGAAAACGAAGGGAACGGGTGGAGTGTACAGGTGAACAGTTACCGAGATAAGAGGGTGCAGATTTGTTGAACATATTGAAACAGAAGGTAATTGATCTTATACTCCAGTCTTTGTGAGACAGGCAGCCCAGCGAAGAGATGCAGAAGAGGATGATGGATCAGATTCTTTCTTTCCTTAGTGACCAGTCCGAGCTGCAAGTTATTGTATCGTTGAAGAGAGTTGATAGATGATGCTGGTAGGCCAGCCAAAGAGAATTACATGTAGTCTAAACGTGAAAGAATGAGAGATTGTGTACAAGCGTGGAAGCTCATCGGGGACAGATACTTGCGAATCGGGCCTATGCGCCGTAATTGATAGTACAAGACTGGCAGTCTGGGGTGAAATGAATTTTTTCCATAGAGAGTGTGTTGTCAAGCACTACTCCTAAATACTTCACATCGTTGATCAAAGGAACTGACGATTGCAAAATTGTCCTATGAAAGTTTTTGTGATAGAGGAAAGTGTATGCTGGGAACCGTATGAGCAGGGCTTTCGGTTTTAACGCTATTAAGTTGTACCTTGTTCTGATCATCCAGTTTTTTTTGAATGTCTTGAAGGCAGTAGATAATTACGTCAGAGGGAAGGCAAGTTTTTAACAGTAATCTCACTGCACTGAAGCTGATACAATGGCATAGAAAATGATGATCAATATGGTGTTTTTTATTAATATGTGAGAGTGGAGCAGTATTAAGAGCAAAGAGAACAGGGCCCAGGACTGATCCCTGCGGACTCCACATTCCATTTAGACAGGTTTGATGAATTTTGTTTACAGTAACTTTCGGAATCGGTCAGTGAGGTATGGAAGTAAACCAGGTAGGGTGTGCCATTAATACCAAACGTATTTTGGAGGCGAGAAAGAAGAAGTTGAATGATCTAAAGTATCAAAGGCTGCAGGTAAGTCCAAGAATAGTGAGGAGGGAGATTGTTCCTCTGCATCAGAAGAAGTAGAGTTTATCCAAAGTGTGGACTATGGTGGTTTAGGTGCTGTGGTTGGGGCGATAGGCAGATTGAACAGGGGAAGGAGAATCATTGGATGAAGAGAACCGTTTAGCCTGTTTGTACCCCCTACGACCCCCGGCGGGGGTTATGGAACAGATTAAAGAAAAGATGAGCTGACATCACAATGCATCTAAAAACGGTGTGAGACAACATTGGTTATCCTTTCACCTTCACCTATCCTGTAGTCTTGTAGACCGCGGGGAGGGGTGGGGGGATGGAGGGGGGAGGGGCACTACCGAGGATTGCTCTGTTTAAAAATGTTTGCACAACATTCTTTATTAAACTGTTTCAAATGAGAATCGAGCAAAAAGCTGCGTCTGACATCTCGACAAGATAAAACAGGAGAAACAATTTCTCCTCTATCGGAATCCTACTTCTCTGTAACTCTGCAATCAGAGAGTCTGGTTACTTTAGTGTCCATATCTTTCCTTCTGATGAACACTCTTGTTTGTCTAGACCAGTGTGGACAGGTGGTAGTAAAACCTGTCTTTCACAAGGTGGACAAGGTCTTGCTCACTTCCTTCCAGGTCACAACTGACCCCTACAGACTGAAGGGTGGTGGTGATGACTCTTCCTCTTGTTCTAGCTGTTCTCACATGAGCTACAAGTATGTAAAAGATCACAGTAATACAAGAATAATCATGAGATGTGTGTGTGTGTCTGTGCTTGTGTATGTGCGTGTGTTGGTGTGCGGGTGCGTGTGTGTATGTTGTGTCGAATGTGTGGTGATGTGTGTTCTTCAATGTAATATCCTTCAAGGTCAGTGGGAATAATTGGAGACAGATAGAAATGAACCCTTACTTTTATTAGGATGACAAGTTATATCATACTTCACAACAAAACAGTCAAAACATACCAATGTGATTAACACAGCAGTTAAAACATTCAAACAAATGAAGGTCAACCATAAAAGTGATTGTACATTAGCACAGATGGGCCAAGGTGACCAGATATTGCAATGTTGATAGATTTGTTAGCAGGGGTGGTTCAATGACAAGAACATTAACAATGCTTCTGGTCAGTATTTATGAGCTGATGCTTGAGCTCAAGGTTGTCTCTATTTCACACAACAGCATACAGTAACTAATAGCAACTTTGAAAACAAATGACATAGATTTCTGGAAAATGCTGGCTTTTGAAAGAAACCTTTAACTATTTTAAATGATATTTCTTTACAAGTAACTTGGTGTTTCATCAAATACTGTTCATGCTGCCTTCTACTTTGGTCTTTTAACAAAAATGATGATTGGCTTCGATTTGAGTACCTTAACTCCAAAACACGAGAAAATAAGTAATCATTGAAATGGTCACGTGAAGATGAATTACACCGGAAAAAAGAATCCAGTGCCTTCATGTCTTTATTTTTTGTAACATTTTCATTTTATTTTACAGCCCTGTAAAAGCGTCCACCACAGTGACAATAAAAGTGGTCTTCTGTAAAACATGCATTCGGTGCACGTAAAATAACCCACCGGTAAGAAAGTTGTCCCTCACAAATTTCTGCAGAAAACCAACGGTAGATTTATAGGAAAACAAAGAGATTTGCAAGCGTGTCATTACTATATTTCAATATAAGCCTTGGCATTTTGCACACGCCATTAACTGATAAACGTTTGTGTTTGGCCAGGCTGCTGGTACCAACCTCATCATTTTCATAATCATATCATCATTTTCATAATCATCATCACTATCATCATCATCATTGTCATGATCATTTGTCGTCGTCGTCGTCGTCGTCGTCGTCGTCATCATCATCATCATCATCATCATCATCATCATCATCATCATCATCATCATCATCATCATCATCATCATCATCATCATCATCATCATCATCATTTTGGGCAATAAAAAAGAAAGAAAAAAGTGCAAGATATATGTGGCACAAACAAACAAATAAACACATAATATATAAGAAAATAAACACCTAGTGTGTCTGAGTGGCTTTTGTTTGGATAACTTATCAACAGGATGAAAAGAGGTCATAAGGTTTTCATTCCGCCAAGTGGATGAGTATGCATTTCCGCTCATAGGACAGACAATAGTTGCCATCTGAGGAATCCAGGAGGAAGAAGAAGAAGGACCAAGTAACCAGTCTTAGCTAGATAACAACCCAAACATGGCTATACATTTACAGTGAACACACTGCTGAGAGAAGTTGTAGAAAGAATAGACAAGAGGTATAGTTGCCCACCTCATAAAACAGAGTATTGTTCCGAAAAAAAGTAGTGGAGGAAAACATGTGTAAGTAACAACTTACAATATTTCTATCATTTTGCAACTATTTTGCCAAAGAACCAGTTGAAAAAAATAAAATAAAAATAATAACAACAACAACACAACAAATAATAATAATAATAATAAAACGTTGAAAAATGATCTTGGGGCTTTAAGTCTCTTTCGGGATTCCCGTACAACACTGCAAAACAGACCATTTTGGCTTTCTTCCCTCTTTTTGGCGATTCTAAAAACCCTTTATACTGAAAAAATTGGCTTGTGAGTTTCGATTTGTTAAAAAGTGGGGAAAAACCTTTATCCCTACATTTAATCAGCTTAAAATTCATTTGATGTTTCAGCTCTAAAACCCTTGTGCAAATTTTAGTAATGTACACAACGTGACAAATTATTTTTTTAAAAGGGCCCAAAAGGAGTTATCCAACTGAGGGTTTCCCGTTCTTTTGGACCCAAAAAAATCCCCGAACAAACTACTAGCAAGGTAATGAAGTCCTTAAAATTTTAAAAAATAGCTCTCATAAAAAGGATAACTGTAGGGTGTGTTTCCTATTTGTTTTTGTCCTTTCTGGTTTTCCCGAAATTTTGGCAGGCCCCTTCAGGGAGTTTTTTAAAAATAAATTTTGATCTATATTCCCCAAAATTTAAATAACTATTTTGGGAAAACTAAAACCACACTTCCCGGGGACAATGGAAATTGAAACCCTTCAAACCTAAGCAAAAAAATTTAAAGGGTTTTTTTTTTAAAACTGATTTTTCAACCCCCGGCCCTTTTTTCAGATTTTCCCTCAGAGAAAAACCCAAATCTGCACCCATTTTTTTTCCCCTTGGGAATTTTTTTTGTACACTTTTCCCCGGGGGCGAAGGGTTTTTTCAAAACTAAAATATAAATCTTTTTTTGAGAAAGTTATTCTTTTTTCCCCTGAGGGAAATTTTTCAATAGAATTTTTCAGAAAGCTTTGCTCTTTTCCCGTTTTAATTTGTTTTTGAGGACGGGTTTTTTATTTTTTTACAAAGAGGAAAAATTTTCAATCTGAAACATTCTCTCTCTCCTTTTTTCTTCTCTCCCCTCCCCCCATCCTCTCTCTCCCCTCTCTCTCTTCTCTCTCTCTCCCTCCCCCTCTCTCTTCCCCTTCTCCTTTTTCTCTATCTTGCTCAATGATGTTTAAATGGGTGTTTTCTTTAAGCCTTTTGGGGTTTCCAAAAAGACGGGTTTTTCATATACTTAATTTTTGTACATTTTTGTGTGTGTTGTCTAACTATTGAGGGGCCCCATCAAAAATTTCCTCCTAATTAGGGCTGGTGGGGGGCTCTCCACTTGTTCTTTGCTGTGTATTTTTCCCCCAGTTAATCATGTGATCTGCTCCAACACACCTTCCACAATGCGACCAACAACCAGATCTGTAACTGCAAGACATTCACTAGGATAAGAAAACATCCAGTTGACTAAAGACAGTCGTCAAGTAAAATTCATTGCTGCTTACAACCATCTACCAGCATGAAGAACTGTACTACACAATATATATATATCGACACACTCAAGTCAGACACTGCAACAACCATACGGCAAGACTTAACACAATCAAAAGAATCATACCAAATCTAGACACATATTCAACCACACTTCCACCACAACTCTTCAAGCCATTTCTACAGCTCTTCCTTGACGATGCAAAGCTTTTGACAATCACAGTGTTCCTTACTACAGGGACAGTATTAATAATAGGGAACATTTTCCAGGAGTGGTTAAATAAGGAATTTGAAATCCTTAAAGACATAGTGAACTATATGTGTGATTGTTGTGCCAGTGATGTGAACTCCTCCAATCCCCCCTCCTCCCCTGTGGGTTTGCCACTGCCTGGCACATCATTTGAAACAACGTCACCTGCAGCAGACCCTGTGTGTTTGCCTGTGCATAACACTTTGACTGCCAATGCCATCCCCCTAAACGCGGACGTTCTTTCACCATGTGGTCAAGAGACAAACAGTTATCTGCTCCTAACCCTATCCTCCCTTCCTCCTCAACCCCAAATCTCAGTGTTCAATAAACGCCATTTCCATGAGCCATCTCCCCACACCCCAGCTCTCTTCTGCCCCTCCAGCTGATTTAAGACCAATCCTCCCCCTACCCTACCCCCTTGACGATGAACACCCTCCAACGAACCCCTATTGATCCCATCTCGTTCCCTCTATTCTACCACCCCCTCTCTACCCAGACTCAAAGCCACCCACTCATCCCCTGACCCTAGCCTTTCTATTCCTACTTCCACCACCTCCCTATGCCTTGACAATCATGTCCAACAAGATCACACACGTAGAAAAAACTTCCACAACTTGACCCTATTATCACTAAAATAGTAAACTCATCACCTGTGTAAGGAAATTTTCCATCAGCTCTTAAAACAGCAATAGTCACACCTCTACTGAAAAAGCACGACCTCGATCCCAACATTCTGAAGAACTATAGGCCTGTCTCAAGCTTACCCTTTGTCTCTAAAGTACTAGAAAAAGTCGTTCTCAAAAAAAAAGCTCAACAGTCACCTTCATTCCAATGATCTCCTTCCCACTTTTCAATCTGCCTATCGCCCCAACCACAGCACCGAACCACCCAGTCCCCACTTTAGATACACTTCTACTTGCTTCTGATGCAGGAAAATCTCCCTCCTCACTCTTCTTGACTTATCTGCAGCCTTTGATACCATAGATCACTCAATTCTTCTTTCTTGCCTCCAAAATACGTTTGGTATTAACGGCACAGCCCTCACCTGGTTTACTTCATACCTCACAGACAGGCTCCAGAAAGTTATTGTAAACAAAATTCAATCAAAACCTGTCATAATGGAATGTGGAGTCCCACAGGAATTAGTCCTGGGCCCTGTTCTCTTTACTCTCTACACTGCTCCACTCTCACATATAATAAACAACCACCATATTGATCATCATTTCTATGCCGATGATTCTCAGCTTCAGTGCAGTGATACTGTTGAAAACTTGCCTTCCCCCTGACAATATGTCCTACTGCCTTTAAGACATTCAAAAAGGAAAGACTCGAACAAGTTACAACTTAATGCCGATAAAAACCCGAAGCCATGTCATAGGGACCCAACATAAAATTTCCTCTATCGCAAAAACTTCAATAGAATTCGGCAATACGTCAGTTCCTTTGTCCAACTCTGTGAAGTATTTAGGAGTAGTTCTTGACAAACCCCCTCCTATGAAAAAAAATTTATCACCCAGACCTGCCCTCTTGCTACTTTCAATTACGGCGCATAAGGGATTGAAGTACGTCCACTGATCAACT
>CM054157.1:27020522-27043022 GCA_028751875.1 Rapana venosa | reverse complement strand
TCCCCCACTCTCTCTCTCTCTCCTCTCTCTTTCTCTAGTTGTATCCTGATGAAGGATTCATATTTTATATTTTCAATACTCTATTTGGACTTGCCTCTACTTAAGTTTTTTAAATGAGTGCCCTATTTTAATATCTTATAGATATGTGTAACAAGTACATGTAGGGCCATTTGACAATGTGTAATGGTTATCTTTAAGACTTAAACTAAGTTTTGGTTGTGTTATTTTTTCTTGGCTCCTGAGTTGTTGTTCTTGTTCACTGTTATTTGTCTGTTTTTCTCTCTTTTTTTTATCTTCTCCTGTTATGGTGTGGTTTATCTTTCTCTTTTGTTTGTTTGTTTTGGTTAGGGTTTTTTTTGGGGGTGGGGGTGGGGTGTGGTATTTTAGGGTTTTCAATTTATTTGCTTCTTTTGGGGGGGTGGGGGGGGGTTGTTGGGGGGTGGAGCTGTTTTGAAAAAGGTTATTCCCCTTGTTTTTATTGTGAGACTATATAAGCTATTGGGTTATTATTATTAAAGGTGTTATCCCTAACCGGGGGCGGGACTGGATGTAAAAAAAAGCACAATTATACTTATGCATATATCCTCCGAATAAAAAGAATATGTTCATTGTCATTGGTCAATCTCTCATCTCTCTCTCCCCTTCCCCTCCTCTCCCCCCGTCCCATCTCCATCTCTCTCTCCTCCCCCCTCTCCCCCCCCCCTCCCCCTCCACTCCCCTCCTCTCCTCCTCTCTCTTCCTCTCATCCCCGCTCTCGTCCTCCTCCTCTCTCTCCTCTCTCTCCTCCTCTCCTCTCTCTCTCTCTCATCCTCCTCCTCTCTCTCTCTCTCTCTTCCCTTTCTTTGCTTTGCCTGCTTGCGGTGTTTCTCCACTCTGACTCCTTTATCTCTTGCTAGTTTGATTTACTTTCCTAAAGTATTTATATTCATTTTTCTTACAATGGGAGCGCTTAGAGCAGTGCCCTTAAAAAAAATTAAACATTATTTTTAAAGAAAGATAATATGTGTATACCCCCAAAAATGTGTTCTTTATAATGGTATTTCATTTATTTATTTATTTATATAATTAATCTTTTTATATCGAGGATATAATGTAATAAGCACACATGTGCTTTTATTGAACATCCATCCCCTGTGATGGGATGGGGCGTTCTTTTGTTAAAATTTGCGTCATATCTGTTTTTTTGAATTTAAAATTAAACATAAATAAAATAAACCCGCACACATGGCCCTACTACTCTTTTCCGAACAGGAAGCGGATCAGGATTTTAACGTGAGAGAAAGATGTCTGCATGCTTCGAAACACCGGGGCCTCGGTTTAATTAGTCTCAATTTCCGAAGAATTTAATTAGGAATTTAGGGAGAGGTTTAGTAGAGTGGAGTTTTGATGCTCCTTAGATAGACAACACATTAAAGTAGAAGGCGAAAGAGGAGAAATGACAAGTCCTAATAACATCATTTCCTCTGCAAAAGTAGATAAGACATGGCGTTCGGATTAAAGAAGAGGAGATTAATTTTTTGCGGAAAGCTCATTTGCATGGTAACAGAAGGAAGTCTGCCTATACAAACACGATAAAACATTGACAGGATGGATATCTCTCCTGGTAAAAACAAAACAACTTCTTAAAACTTTCTTAAAACACTATAAATGCATATGAAATGCTGTTATGATTATGAGCGATAGAAATGCTAAAAACGAATGATGAAACAAGCTGAGCCTGCTATCAATGTGGCAGTTGTTGAATGGCTGATGATGTAGAGTATTGGGTTGTAGATAATGTTAAAAGTAATTCGTCCCATAAATAACCCCTAGTTCAAAATTTTAACTGTAATTTAATTTCCATATTGAGATTTGCTGGAATGGTTTTGGTTTTGGGACAAAGATTAGTAATATTTTCAAAGTGAAAAACCTTAGAACAGGAAGGTGTCTCATTTTGAACTGCATCTTAGAGGTTTTTGCTTGAATCTGTTCAGTTTGTAGAAATCAAGGTAAAAAAACAAATTTTAAAAAACAGAGTAGGTTAAACCCACTTTTGTGGATGAAGTCAGGTTTCAACATAATTCAATCCATACCAAAAAACAAACCAAAGAAGCAAATACAATGGCAGGCAGGGAAAAGGAATCCAAGGCTGCAATCTTACTTAAAAAGCCCCACTTCATGGAACGTTAAACATTGCCTGTTTATGGCAGACAAGAGAAAGTACCCAAAACCAATCACACATTCCAATATTAATACGAGTACCATTAGACAAAAAGTAAGAAAGCTTTCCTCCAACACTATCAAACTTTAATGCAGTCAAATGGTAGCGCGACACTTACACAACACACCACACCACAACAACACACACAACCACAAAACACACATACACACCCACACACACACACACACAACACAACACACACAAACACACCACACAGAGCACACACACACACAAACCAACACACAACAACGGACGCAGACAGACAGACAGAAAGACAGAACAGACAGACACACAACACACACACACACACACACTACAACACACACACAACACACAACACACACACACACACACACACACACAAAACACACACACCCACCACAAAACACACTCACAACACACACACACACAAACACAAAACAACAACGCAGACAGACAGACAACATACAGACACACACACACACACCACACACACACACAGCACACACACAAACTCACAAACAACAAAAACAAAAACACAACACGCGCACACACCACACACACACAACAACACAACACAAGAAGCAACGAGAGCAAGGGAAGACACTCGCCCCCCGTATTGGTTTGACCAGCCCCAGTAATAATTTGTCTTTTACCTTTACATGTAAACAAACCACAAGTCCATAAGTGCACTCCCATGGCAGAACGCCGACAAGACGAAATCATTCGTTGTTATTACTAAATCACATATCCTAATGTATGTTCCTTAAATCTATTTTGGAATTATCCCCTATCCCTGCACAACTGTTTTTGATGGCGGGTAAATATCACGTAAAAAGCTTAGTTGTCTCTGTGTTCAGGGATATCTTTTGCGGAACAGAGTTGCGGGGAAAACTGTAATGGAGGAATGATTTGGGGGGGCATTGCCCACAATTTGATTTTTATGCTAAAACACCAGTTTTATCTAATTAAAATTCTATCCCTTTTATTTTTTTTTTTATTTTTTTTTTTTTTTTTTTTTTTCCTTTGTTTTTTTTTCCAGATTTAACTCTACCATAATACACATAAAATATCTCTTTTTTTTAAAAATAGTTTTTTTATATCGAGATAATGGAATAAGAAGGGGGCAAATGGAATAAGAAAAGTAAGAAAAAAAGAGCGGGCAGGAAGAGAAGAAGGGGCCAAGGAAGGCAAAGCCACTTTCTTTTTTTTTGTTTTATGTGCTTTTTACATCTAGTCCCCTTGAGTATGCAGTTTTGTAAATTTTGTCATCTGTTCCCTATGCTTGATAAAAGAAAATGTAAAGATGTTTTTCCTTTTGATATTTCTTTTATTTCATTTTCTTTTTGGTTGTTTCCAATAATGGTAAATTAACAGTAGCTGTGTGCATGTCTTGGGCTAAATGTTGCCACAGTGTTGCTGGTGCCTGCACACGACCATGAAACATGCATTATATTATAATTATGGACATAGATTTAGATTCTATATGTCCCAAGAGGTGACCCTTAATGAATGATAGCAAATGTATTTGACTGATAAAACAACTTTAAAAACACCTCATTTTTTAAATTTTTAAAAAAACAAGTATATAGGTTCATCCACCAGGCGTAACTAATTCCACTTAAAAAGCAATTTTTTTTGGGTTCGCGGGCTGTCACAAGACCTCTATAATCCCTCGTGTGGGATGAAGGGGTGGGGGCGGGGGGTTGGGGGGGGCTGTTATAGCAACCCCCACCTTTCCTGGAACTCTTTCTGTGCCAAGAATGCCCTTGTTGTACTATCTCTCATTGTTTCTTCTGCCATGGGTTCCTATTCTTCCTGTCATCCCATCCTTCTGTTTTAATTTTCTGCCTTCCTTGGTCCATTATCCCTGAGGTTGTCTTCAGAAAAAAAGACTTTAAAGAAAACGACTCTTCTCTTTACTCCAACGTTGGATGCTTGGGTCCTGACCCGTCAGGTGCTTCATGCTGTTTCTCCCTAAACGCAAAAAGCCATAGTTGGGTACAGCCCGCCATCGAGTAGGCCCTTCCCTACGTATCGCCCCACTATACTGGCTTACTGTACAGCTAGTGGTGCACAGTGCAGTGCAAGTGCTTTGCGGGAAAGACCGGTTGTCCCTCCTTACGTAGGATAGCGTTTAATTTAAGGCAAGCGCAAAACGCGTTTTTATTTTTTTTTTTAATCCTCCTATAGCTGGCAACTAGAGTAAGATTGAGGAGCGCGGTGCTAGACAAGGCCGAGAAGAACAAGATGCTGATGGGGTTGATACTCTGCAATAAAAAGCAAACACTTCCCATAACTTGTATGTATGCTCCAGAAGGATGATGTTTGGTTTTTGACATGGATGTCTTCTCTTTAACAATATAACCCAAACATTTGCCCAGTGGTCTTATTCTCTCTTTTTAAAAAAAAAAATTAGAAACATAAACAGTACTTAACTGGAAGTAGTTTGCAGGAATGTGATGAATATTCCAAGATGCAGATGTGCATTGGTATAGCAGAACTTTACCTTTAAAGTTTGCTAGCCTTTATTCAACCATAGTTATGATTGCATGATGTTGATTTCTAATAATTAAAGTTTGCAACCCCCACCACCCCCCCCCCAAAAAAAAACACAACAACAAACAGAAAACAACCCCAAATCAAACACAATCAGACAGGAAAGGAGTGTGAATAGTTCCTGTTCATCTAAACTACAATACAGAATTATACATAAAATTGGACTGGCAGTAAGCACTTGTTGATGCTTATAATTGTATTCCCAGTTGTTTCCATAGGAACCACGCAAAATACCACCAGACCAAAGACATTGTGCAAAACTTAAAAGTGAGGCATACTGATGTAGTCTGTCACATTTATTTATCCGAACGAATAAAGCCAGATTTAAAGGTTTCTAAAACAAACAACTCTTCCGTATTACCGTTTGAATATATATCGACGTGTGCGTGTACCCTGCACTATCCAGCATCTTATACACATATCTGATTCAATCTCCCTAAAAATGGATTAAAACCAACCTTGGTCAATGAGTTCACCCTAATGAGCAATCATATTTTCTTAAACAAAACCAGTTATTTATAAAATAAGCACTTTAATAAAAAAAAACAGATAAAACACCTACAAACTCCAATTAACAGCAGGCAAACAACTGTTCATTCTATTGAACCTCAGTTTTTCAGGAAAGAAATGTTTGCGGGTTGTTCTAAGCAATTTTTTCAAACAACAAGTCTAATTGAAAGTTTAAGCAGCATTGGAGCGTGGTTACCAGGTTTTGCAGCAACGACTTTGCCCCTTCTTTACACATTCCCAGTTCAACCCAAACCCACTGTCAATGGTTCCTGGCCCACTTTAAAGGGTCAGGGAAATTGTACAAGAAATGAGGGAGGAGAGATGAACACCACCCTAACAAAACTATGCTTGGCCCCTGCTGGACGAAGCGCTAAGGTCTCTGCCTGAATCTTCCTCCCACAAAACGCAGCATAGAGTACGGGAACGACTTTTTAACCTTTGCTTCTTTTACAAACAACAACCCATGACCCCTGATTCTCAACACACAACCTGACTATCGAATATAGGCCTGCTAAACATTACAGACTAATACGGCAGGCAAAAGTCAGCTATTCAGCAACAGCTTAGGTCTGCATCTGCCTGTGTCCAACAAACACAAATGTTTGCATGTCAGCTCAGAATTTTTTCACGGAATGCTATGAGTATAGTAGGCTACCCAACAGAACAACTTAACCTGATTTTCATTTTCTTTCCCCTTTCTCTTGTGTTTTTTTTTTAAACAAAACAATTTGAAAAATCTTTAAAAAGAAAATTGTAAGGTAAAGCCCAGGCATTGAGTTCCAAAATCAAAGTTATGTTGTCCCCGAACTAGTTTGTCCACCAGGGTGTTTGTTAAAAACATTTGTAAAAAGCTAGATGTTTTGCCAGCAAGCTTGGTGGTTAGTATGTCCCTCCAGACAGGTCACTTCATATTTCAACCCTGGCAGATTTGGCCATGCACACCCAAAAAAACAATGAGCCAATTGGCTTTATTATCTCTCACCTCCTCCACCAACCTAGCCCGTAGTGGGCTTGGACTGTGGAACCTGGATGAAGATTTTGCACCAGCTTCCTCCACTTAACCCGTGGCCTTCTGCTTTCCATAGCAATTGCGCTTCAAACTGGAGGCAAGTCCACTCCTCTAATGTTGTCTTAAACTATGGTTTTCTCTCTGTCTGCGTCTTTATCCGTCCTCTCCTTGAACTCTTCCCTGTAGGACAGTCTTGGCCAGACCCGCCCTTTCACCACAATAGTGTCTTCATCTACCGAGCATTAGTATCTGTTTGCTGCAAATAAAGCATGGATGCGGACGCTAAGACACAGTATTAAATAGTTAATAAAAGTCTGTTGAAAATGAATCTTGGACTTTAAATCTCTTGCGGTATTCTGTACAAAACAACACTTGCATAACACAGACCATTTTGGACCTTTCTCATACTTTGGGGCGATTCTAAAATCTAAATCTCTAAAACCTTGATATACTACTGAAAATATATGGCTTGTGAGTTTCGTAGATTTTTGTCAAATAGAGTGGTAAACCGGAGTCGTACCTTTTAATACAGCCCCTTTTAAGATTCATCGACGTACAGACTCTAACCAATGTGCAAAATATATTATGATACACAACGTGACACTTTACTTCTTTAAGGTCAACCGAGACAGTTACCAACAGAGGATTCCAGTTCTTAATTGGACAAAATCATCCCAGAAAACCAGCTACTAGGCAAGTAATGAAGGTCCTTAAATAATACATATTGCTCTCATAAACGGTTATAAAAACTGTAGGGTGTGTGCCTATAGTGTTTTGTGTCCATTTCTGTTGGCGTCAGAATTCAGACAGGGCACTTCAGGCAAAGTTTTTAAAAAAAAAAAAACTATGATCTATATTTCCAAACCTTAAGCTAACTATTAGGTAAAATACTCAAAACCCACACAAACACGAACGGGCAAATGGAAAATTGAAAAAACCCCGTTCAAAACCTAAGCAAAATTAAGCGTTTTTTTTTTTTGTAACACCTGATTTATCCAACCAGAGCATGTTCTTCTCTTCAGATTTCCATCAGAGAAACCAACATCTGCAAAAAGTCACCTCAAGATTTTGTCCATTTTGTAATGTTGTTCTTGTAACACTTTTCACTTCGGGTCAGAATGGCTATATTTCAATGCGAGTATCAAACTCCTTTTCTTTTGAGAAAGTTATCTTTTTTTTTTTTTTTTTTTTTTTTGTCTTTTTTTTTTTTTTTTTTTTCCCTGCTAGAAATTCCTCAATTAGAAACTTTTAAATCAAGAATGGCTAGCTCGTTTTTCCTGTTCCAATTTGTCTTTGAGACGGTTTATTTTTAATTTTGTACAGAAGAGGACGAGTTTTCCAATCTGAAACATCTTCCTCCTCTCTTTCTCCTCTCTCCCCTCTCTCCCCTCCTCCCCCTCTCTCCCCTCCCATCCCTCACCTCCCCACTCCTCCCCCCATTCTCTCCTCCTCCTCTCTCTCCCCTCTCGCTCTCCCCCATCTTCTCACCTCTCCTCTCCCTCCTCCCCCCTCTCTCCCATCCTCCCTCTCCTCTCTCCCTCATATCCTCCTCTCCCTCTTCCCCTCCCCTCCCCCTCCATCCTTCCCACCCTCACTCTCCCCCCTCCTCTCCTCTCCCTCTCCTCCTCGTCTTCTCTCACTCCCCTCTCCTCCACTCCTCTCCCTCTCTCTCCCCCCTCCCCCTCTCTCTCTCCAACCCCACCCTCTCCATCTCCACTCACCTCCTCTCTCTCTCTCTCCTCACTCCCCCTCTCCCTCTCTTTCTCTCTCCTCTTAGCTCAATGAGTGTTAAATGGCTGTTTTCCCTCTCATCAAGCATGTGCGTGCCAACGACGGTTTACATATACATATATTAATTTGTACATGTGTGTGTGTGTGTCTAAGCTATGTGAGGGCCACATCAAAACTTTCCTCCTAATTAGGGCTGGTGGGGGGCTCTCCACTTGTTCTTTGCTGTGACTTTTTTCCCCCAGTTAATCAAGTGATCTGCACCAACACACCTTCCAACAAGGGGAAAAAAAAAAAAAATTGCGACCAACACCAGATCTGTAACTGCAGACAATACACTAGATAAGAAAACATCCAGTTGACTAAAGACCAGAGCGTCAAGTAAAATTCATTGCTGCTTACAACCATCAACCAGCATGAAGAAACTGTACTACAACAATATATAATATCGACAACACAACTCAAGTCAGACACTGCAACAACCATAGGCAAGACTTAACAACCCACAATCAAAAAGAATCATACCAATCTATACACATATTCAACCACAAACTTTCCACCACACACTTCTTCATCAAAGCCATTGCTACACTCTTTTCCTTGACGATGCAAAGCTTTGACAATCACAGTGGTTTCCTTACTACAGGGACAAGTATTAATAATAGGGAACATTTTCCCAGGAGTGGTTTAAATAAGGAATTTGAAATCCTTAAAGAGACATATGAACGATATGTGTGTTGGTTGTGCCAGTGATGTAACTTTCCTCCAATTCCCCTTCTACTTCCCCCCCTCCCATCCTTCCATCCCAATTTCTCCAATTCCAATATCCTTTCCCCCTATCCCCCCTCTCCTCCCCCCCCCCCCCATCCCTGTTCCCTCTCGCCCCTCCCTCCAATCCATCCATCCTCCCCCTCCCCCCTCCCCTTCCCCTCCTCCTCCCCATCCCTCCATTTCCCTCCTCCATTCCATCCTCCCCTCCCCCTCCCCCCATCCCTCCATCCCATCCCTCCCCCTTTAATCCCTCCCCCCATCCATCCTCCTTCCAATCTCCCCTCCCCCAATCCCCCCATCCTCCTCCCCCTCCCCCCCCCCCAATCCCCCCCCCCCATCCATCCTCCCCTCGCAAATCCCCCCCCCTCCCCCCATCTTCTCCCCCATCCCCCCTCCCTCCCCTCCTATCAATCCCCCATCCCCCACCACCTCCCCCCCCCCCCAGTCCCCTCCCCCACTCCCTCCTCCCCTGTGGGTTTGCCCACTGCTGGCACATCATTTGAAACAACGTCACCTGCAGCAGACCCTGTGTGTTTGCCTGTGCATAACACTTTGACTGCCAATGCCATCCCCCTAAACGCGGACAGTTCTTTCACCATGTGGTCAAGAGACAAACAGTTATCTGCTCCTAACCCTATCCTCCCTTCCTCCTCAACCCCAAACCTCAGTGTTCAGATGACGCCATTTCCACTGAGCCATCTCCCCAGCAACCCCAGCTCTCTTCTGTCCCTCCAGCTGACTAAGACCAATCCTCCCCCTATCTCACCCCCTTGACGATGACACACCTCTCCAACGAACCCCAATTATCCCCTCTCGTTCCCCCCTCTATTCTAACCAACCCGCCCCCCCTCTCTCACCCAGACTCAAAGGCCACCCACTCACCCCTGAACACCTAGCCTTTCTATCCTACATCCACCACCTCTCCCTATGCCTGACAAATCATGTCCAAAAGATCACACACGTAGAAAAACTTTTCCACAACTTGACCCTATTATCACTAAAATATAAACCACATCACCTGTGTAAAGGAAATTTTTCCATCAGCTCTTAAACAGCTAATAGTCACACCTCTAACTGAAAAAGCCGACCCTCGATCCCCAACATTCTGAAGACTATAGAGGCCTGTCCAAGCTTTACCCTTTGTCTCTACAGTACTAGAAAAAGAGTCGTTCTCAAAACAGCTCAAAACAGTCACCTTCATTCCAATGATCTTCCTTCCCCACTTTTCTTCAATCGTGCCTATCGGCCGCGCATCGCCCCAACCACAGCAAAAGCACCGAAGCCAAGGCCACCCTAGTACCAACACTTTAGATACACTTCTACTTGCTTTCTGAAGCAGGAAAAAATCCCCTCCCTCTCCCACTCTTCTTTTGGACCTTATCTGCAGCACTTTGATTTACCATAGATTCACTCAATTCTTCTTTTCTTTTTTTCATTCTATTTTGCCCTCCAAAATAACGTATTGGTATTAACGGGCAACAACCCTCACCTGGTTTACTTTTCATACCTCACAGACAGGCTCCCGAAAGTTATTGTAAAACAAAATTCAATCAAAACCTGTCCATAATGGAATGGTTGAGTCCCACAGGAATAAGTCCTGGGCCCCTGTTCTCTTTACTCTCTACACCTGCTCCCATCCACTCTCACATATTAATAAACAACCCACCATATTGATATCCTTTCTATTGCCGATGAACTCAGCTTCAAGTGCAGAAAGTGATACTGTTGAAAACTTTGCCTTCCTCCCTCCCTGACAAATATGTCCTTCTCTTGCCTCAAGACATTCAAAACAGGATGACTCAGAACAAATTACAAACTTAATGCCGGATAAAACCGAAGCCCATGCTCATAGGGACCCCAACATAAACTTTCCTCTATCCGCAAAAACTTCAATAGAAATTCGGCAATACTCAGTTCCTTTGTGTCCAACTCTGTGAAGTATGTAGGAGTATTCTTGACAACCACACACTCTATGAAAAAATTCAACACCCAGGACCTGGCCAGTCCTTGCTACTACAATTACGGGCCGCCTAAGCGGGATTTCCGCAATATCTGTCCAACCTGATGCACTTCCTCAATCTTGTCACATCGCTCATCTTTTCCACGTTAGACTACTGTAATTTCTCTCTTTTTGTTTTTGCTGGCCGACCACATCATCTAATCCACTCTCTTCTCTCTTCAACCATACAAAAACTCTGCAGCTCGACTGGTTCCTAAGAAAGAAAAAATCTGAACACATCACATCCTCTTCTGCGATCTCTTCTTCACTGGCTTGCCCTTCTCACAAAGACTGAAGTATAAAATCAATACCCTCTGTTTCAAATGCTCCAACAAAATATCTGTCACCCTCTTAATCTCTCTCTTAACTGTCTTCATCGTACACTCCATCCCGTTCCCCTTCGTTCAAGTCATCCGCAGATTACGTTTGTCTTTTCGAACACCCAGATTCAAACAAACCACTGTTGGCCGTCGCCCTTCTCTTTTCTGTACCATCCACCTGGAATGGACCTCCTCCCTCTTTCACTTCGCCAAAAGGCCTTCCACTTGATACCTTCAAATCCAGCCTCAAAACACACAATCTTTTCCTACCAGTGAGTACATTCCCTTGGGTGGCGGGGTGAAATTATTTAACACCAACAGGAGAAGTAAGGTGCCTCCTTCCCTCCGCTATAGCCTGAGAAAAGAAATCCTTGGCAAGATCGGGTACCCACTTAGGCCTCCCGATCAGGGTACTGACGTCTGGAAAGGCAGTGACCGGATGATGTGTTGAGCAGAGGCCGAATAGTTTTTGGGAACTGGTCAGCACTTCAATGTTTATAGGCAATGATCTAATATGAGTACAATTGCTAAGACAATCCGCTCAGTACGAGCCACGTGCTCCTATAAAAGTAATTGCCGCCTCCTATATATAATTCTTGCAAAGAAAGTCATGGTAACCGAAAGAAACAGAACAGGATAACAACGTGAAGGGGGCTTTCCTCCCATGTTTATTCTAAAGTTCGATCCTCCTCGCTCGGTAGGGTGGATTATGGCGACAGGTAACCCTCGATCGTCATCCAGCGACTGTACCGCATCAGAAAACCTCTCTGAAATGGGTACAATGGACTGTACGGACTAGCTACAAAAAGAAAAGAAAATTTGGGAAAATCTCAAACAAAATGGAAAGAATGAACACTCAATATAACCTAGGACTTTTTTCAGAAGTGAGATGGAAAGGAGCAGGCTGCATAACATCCGACAACTACACCATTCTTTACTCAGGAGGAGATCAACACCAGAAAGGAGTTGGCATGATTCTAGATCAAGAAACCTCAAAGACCATCAAAGGTTTCTGGACTGTAAATGACAGACAGACTGGGAGGGCGTTTGTGGGCCACATTGTAATAACCAATCAAATGAAAGAGGCTTGAGACTCCTGGAGTTTGCCAGTAACAACCACCTCCAGCTAGTGAATACACTTGGCCCACACAAGAAATCCAGAAAATGGACATGGCATAGCCCAAATGGAGAACACCACAACCAAATAGATTACATCATGGTGAAAAGACGGTTTCCCGTCTAGCTTAACATTGGCACAACAGACACGAAGTTTTCCAGGAGCAGACATGGGAGTGGATCCATGATCTTGTGATGATGACTTTCTCCGGACTACAGTCAAAGAAGAAAATCCACAAGGCGGAACAACATCAGGATCAAATTTGACCCCCCGATAAAGCTAAGGACCCCCCAGAGGTATTAAAATTGTTTCAAGCAAGATATAGGTGGAAAGTTTGCAGCCTCCACTGTGGATAAGACTCAGAACATAGATACCACTGACGAATAGTTTCAATACAAAGCGGTGACTGAAACAACCAGCACAATGAGCTTCTTCTTCTTGGCAAACGCCGAGCCAGTCAAAAAAACCATGGGTCAACAACCTAAACATCCTACAACTAAGCGAACAAGCGTAGAGAGCTGAAAGAAAAAGAAAAATGAAACAAAAGAAAGAGCAGAACAATATAGGGCAGGTCAAAACAAAAGAATCAGGAAGTCCATGACGGAGGCAAAAGAGATTGGATCGGTGGAACAGGGAGCAGTGCCAAAGAGACACATTTGAAGAGAACATCAAAAAAAACAATAAGCAAGAAAGCATATCAGCTGGTGAAAAGAACCTGACTAGGCACGAAACAGAGAAAAGGGTTTAACAATCCAAAGACAAAAATGATGGGAAGTGTCTTACTCTGACGACCAGGATATTCTGAACAGATTTGGGACAGAATTCACTGCTCCGACGACCTGTATAACTATAGAACAACCCGCAGAGATCCAAAGGTCCTTAATGTACCCCGAAAGCAAAGAACACAGAAAGACAGTCACCCAATTCCTCCGAGAAGGAAGTGGAAACCAGCAGGTCAGAAACGCTGAAAAATAGGGAATCAGGCAGGGCAGACAACATCTCCCCCCACCAGCTGAGATGGGTCCAAGCTGGAGGGGAAGCCATGAATCAACAGCGGCCCTACTAAGTAACGAAACTGCAACAAAGATCTGGCAAGAACAGGAAAATGGCCAACTCCATGTACGCAGTTCACTCATCATCAACACCCTCCCACCCCAAGAAAGGAACCTCTACAACAATGCCATAATACCGCACAATCACGCCTCCATATTCACCCAAGATCAAGGTCATGCCTGCAGATAATATGAATAACGAAGCCACAAGCAGAGACCATCATTGCTGAGAACAAGCAGGTTTCAGAGCAGGGGCGCAGCACAACAAAAACAGATATTCAACCTCAGAATACTAATGTGAGCGGTACCGATCAAACATCAACAAAGACCTATTACACCCACCCACGTATTTATAATAAATCGATTTTAAGAAAGAAGGCATTTGACACAGGGTGGCAATGCAGCTTTCTTTGGTGGGCAAACCATGAATTTGTACAGCATCACTGCAAACCTGATCAGAGTCATCAAACAGCTGTTACAGCGACCCACCAGGCAGTAGTACTAACAACAACAACATTGGAGAATGGTTCGAACAAACAGTTGGAGTAAGAGGCAGGCTGTCTACTCTACACACCCCACCCACTCTTTATCAACATCTTCCTTGAGTCGAATCATGATGATGCACTGTGGACCATCATGAAGGTAAACATCAGCAATTGGGTGCAGAACCGATCACAAACCACCTTCCGCTTCGCAGATACAAATGATGGAATTAGCAGATCAGAAAAAGAGCTTGTGCCAGCCATAAACATAACACTTTGGGATAAGGCCTCCTCCAAAACATACGGCATGGAAATCATGCAGGAGAAGACCAAAACTGATGACTAATAAAACACAACGGCATTAGCAAACTGATATCAGGGTTAATACCAGAAGCTGGAAACAGTTCAAAAAGCTTCCAGTACCTGGGAGCCCCATTGTATCCGACCAGGATCCAAGGCCAGAAGTAGTAATGCAAGGGACTGCAATCAGACAATAACAGCTTTTGGTCAAAACAAACACCATACTGGAGAGAGACAAAATTAATCTCACTTATTCCTCCCAAGATCAGACCCCTTTAAAATATGCGCACCCCTTGGGTTGTCATATCCTATTTCTGTATGCCCTTGAATCATGGACCCTGCCTGCAGATTTGGAGAGAAGAGTACAGAGCAGTGGAGATGAGAGCTTTCGGAGGACCTCTTCCTTGGCATCTCCTACAAAGAGACCATATAAAGAAAACTAAAGCGTGCATAAACAGAATCCAGCAAACCATTGGACCCCCTATGAGAACCTACTACTAAAACGATCGTGAAAAACGCGTAAAAACTACGTGTATGGGCATGTCACAAAGATCCCATAGAATTACAAAGAACAGTCTTGCAAAGGCAAACTGTCCAAGGAGGAAGAAGAAGGAGGCTGACCAAGGAAAGAGCTGAGGATAACATCAGTGAAATGGACAAGGCCTAGAAACTCACAAAACCTGAGAAAGGCTGAACAAGAGAAGGAATGGAGGGATCTGGTTGCCTGAGGGGGTCTTGAGTGCCCCCACGTCCGTCAACAACGGACAGATAGATAGATAGAATAGAAATGGACAGAATTTCCTATAGTACAACTTAAGGGCAAAAAAACACACAAAAAACACCTTTCGACATTGTAATCAGGGTTACAAGATATGCAACCAACCAGCTGGATAAAGGAAGACGCAGGAAATTGAGGAGTTTTTATGAAAATCTCGAAAATTCACTGAAGCAACTGAAGTCTCACGATATCAGAATAATAATTGTGCCCTTAATTCAAAGGTGGGAAAAGGGAAAGAGAAACCACATTTTGGCCCATTTGGAATAGGATTTGAGAAATGAAAGAGGAGAGCGTCACGGAATGGTGCAAGGAAACAAAAGCTGGCTGTCATGAACACATGGTTTGAAAACCATCCAAGAAGGATGCTGGACATGGAAAAGCCCCTGGCGACAGAACCAGGAAATCAAAAGATTACATTCCTGATTGAAGAACGCTTCCCGAACTCTATAACACTTAAATCCATGCCAGGTCAGCCCTGGGAATGATCATGTCCCAGTTAGGGAAATGACTAAAATTAAAAAGTGTCAAAAGCAAAAAAACACCAAAACTGCAAAATGAACATGCTACAAACTTGACAAAAGAAATCAAAAAAATACAAGATCAAATGGAAACAAATTCGATGGCCAGATCAACTCACCACTACAGAGAAAAAATGGCAGAGATGAAAGATAGCATCAGCGAGGCAGCAAAAGAATATAACCAGTTATAAATAGAAAGGAACTAGAAGTGGATGAGCTCCGAAAATTTATACCTAATGGAAAACAGGAGAAAGGCAAAATTTAGATGAAAAGAAGTATAAACAACTCGACAAACGGGTTTAAAGAAAAAAATGTAATGAAGCCAAGGAAAAATGGATCAATATGCAGTGCAAGGAAATTAAAAATGAATGCAAATTTTGATAGCAAACTTATGCATGAAAAAAAAAAAGATGTGACAGGGGAAGAAATCACTGCAAAAACAGGGTTGTATAAAGTCGAGAGATGGAGATATACTCATGGAAAAAGAAGATATTCTTAACAGGGGGTCAGAATACATCGAAGAGTTATACCACGACGACAGAGGTCCACCTCCTCATATTAGCAACGAAGATGGCCACATAATCATGGAAGACAAAGTGAGACATGCACTCAGCATTATGAAAAGTGGCAAGGCGCCAGGACCTGATGATATACCATCTGAATTGATAACAGCCCTGGATGAAGTGGGAATTAAGGCAGTCACAAAACTACTAAACAATATATATGACACAGGGGAGATTCCGACAGATATGAAGAAGTCCATCTACATTGCGATCCCTAAGAAACTGGGTACAGCTGAATGTGACCAACATCGTACAATCAGCCTGATGAGTCACCTCACCAAAGTTCTTTTATGAATACTCATGAAGAGAATGAGAAATAAAATACTCCCAGAAATATCAGAAACGCAATTTGGATTCATGGTAGACAAAGGCACCAGAAATGCAATCTTCGCATTGAAAACTCTCATGGAAAGATCCATCGAGGTCCAGAAAGACCTGTACCTCTGCTTCATTGACTACTCAAAAGTGTTCGACAAAGTACGACCTCCGACTTGTTTGATATTCTGGCAGGGCTATACATCGACGGGAAAGATCTTCGAGTCCTCAGAAACATATATTGGGAACAGGAGGCAGCCATTAGAGTCGACAATGACATCAGTCAATATAGACCAATCTGCAGGGGTGTGAGGCAGGGCTGCGTGTTCTCGCCTGATTTATTTAATGTATATAGTGAAATAATTCTACGAAATATTGAGAATCATGAGGGAACTAGTGTAGGTGGCTACAACATCAACAACCTGAGATATGCAGATCACACAGTCCTTATCGCCGACTCTGAAGAAAAACTGCAAAAGATTTTAACAACAGTAACAGACGAAAGCGAAAAGAAAGGATTACAGCTCAATGCAAAGAAGACAGAATGCATGGTGATCTCGATAAAAGCTGTTATACCACAATGCAACATAGCCTGTAAAGGAGAGAGAATCAGACAAGTAAAAACCTTTAAATACCTTGGTTGTACTATCACCCCGGACGGCAAGTGTGACACAGAAATCAAGAAGAGAATCGGTCAATTTAACAACATGAAATTCATTTTTACCAACAGTAAGATAAGCCTCAAGACAAAGATCCATGTTTTGAGAGCCTACGTATGGTCCATTCTTCTGTACGGATGTGAGTGCTGGACCCTAGCCAAGGATACAGAACAGCGACTAGAAGCAGTGGAAATGTGGTTCATCCGGAGAATCATGAAAATCTCATGGACAAAAAGAAAAACTAATGCAGAAGTAATGGAAATGGCTGGGTACAAGAGATCCCTTCTCAACACTATCAGAGAAAAACAGCTCAAATTTTTCGGCCATATAATAATAATAATAATAATAATAAATGGAATTTATATAGCGCTATATCTTGCAGAGACAAATCAAAGCGCTTGCACTCAACTCATTCTTACACAGTCATACAACCAGTGACAAGCAATAGTTCCATCAAGTCCAAATGTGCACACACGCACACACACACACACACACACACACAGGTCACACACCCTGGCAGGCAATAGAATCTTGGTTGTTGAAGGCAGGGGAAAAAAAACTATGAGATGAGGCAGGAGAGGAAAATCTTAGGTTTGAAATAAATATGTCTTGAGACTGGATTTAAAAGTGTCATAAAGAAGGCTTTTGGCGGAGAGAGAGAGGGAGATCATTCCACATTAATGGACCAGAAATAGAGAAAGAGCGACGGCCGATGGTGGATTGGTTGAATCTAGGTATTCGTAAGACAAGGTATCTGCAGCAGAGCGGAGAGAACGAGAAGGAGTGTACAAGTGAAGACATTCACAGAGGTAGGCGGGTGCTGTTTTGTGGAGACATTTGTAACAGAGGTACTGATCTTATAGTTTACTCTCCTGTGGCACAGGCAGCCAGTGGAGAGATTGCAAGAGAGGGGTAATATGCTCAGATTTTTTCTTTCTGAGAGATTAGGACGAGCTGCAGATTTTGTATACGTTGAAGGGATTGGATAGATGATGCTGGCAGACCAGCCAACAGAGAGTTGCAATAGTCCAAGACGTGAAAGAATGAAAGACGCAACAAGTTTGGATGTTGCATCTGTGGACAGGTACTTTCGAATTGCACTAATACGCCGTAATTGATAGAGCAGGACTGGCAGGTCTGAGTGATGAATTTTTGCATAGAGAGTGTGTTGTCAAATAATGACCCCTAGATACTTCACGCAGTGGAATAAAGGGACGATGCATTGCCAAGTTGTATGAAGCTGTTGCGATGGAAGAGAGTTTGTGTTTGGTCCTACAAGCATGGTTTTCTGTTTTATCTGCATTTAGCTGTAATTTGTTCTGTATCATCCAATTTTGGATATCTTGAAAGCAGTGGGCCATATTTGTAAAGAGAGAAGGCAGATTTTCAGGAGTGTCGCTGCTTAGAATCTGAGAGTCATCTGCATAAAAATGATGATTGATCTGATGGCGGTTAATTATATGTGACAGTGGAGCAGTGTAGAGGGTGAAAAGAACAGGGCCCAGAACAGATCCCTGTGGAACTCCACATTCCAATCTTGCAGGTACTGACTGAATCTTGTTTACTGTGACTGTCTGGAATCGGTCAGTAAGGTATGAACTAAACCAGGTAAGGGCTGTACCAGTAACACCAAATGTTTTTTGAAGACGGAGAGAAGAATAGAGTGGTCAATAGTGTCAAAGGCTGCAGATAAGTCGAGTAGAGTAAGAAGAGAGATTTTCCCTGAGTCCAGAAGCGAGTAGAAGTGTGTTTAAGGTATGGGCAAGGGTAGTTTCAGTGCTATGGTTGACGCGATAGGCAAAAAAACTGAAACGCAGGAAGGAGACTGTTGGAGAGAAGGTGGTTTGTTGAGCTGTTTTAGAACTACTTTTTCAAGGACTTTAGAGATAAACGGTAGGTTGGAAACAGGTCTATAGTTCTTCAGAATGTTGGGGTCAAGGTCATGCTTTTTGAGTAAGGTGTGACTATGGCAGTTTTTAGAGCTGAAGGAACATTTCCAGAGACAAGAGATAAGTTTACTATATTCGTAATAGTGGGAATAAGTTGTGGCAGGCACTGTGCAAAAAGAGAAGCAGGTAATGGGTCAAGATCACATGATTTTATAGTCATTCCTTTCAGAATTAGTTCGATTTCTTTCTCGCTTGCGGGATGAAAGGAAAGGAGAGGAGTGCCAGAGAATTGGGGATCAGAAGTTGCAGGCTGGAAAGGAGTCTGATCCAAACTGGAGCGAATGTTGCGGACTTTGTCAGAGAAGAAAGCAGAAAATATAGAAGGAAGCTCAGAGTGGTTGTGAATAGAAGGCAGAGGACTAGCCTTCTCAGTTCCAAGAAACGTGGATGTGAGGGAAAAGAGAGATTTCATAGATGTGGCATCAAGAACTTGAGAAGAGTAGTACTTGTTTTGCTGAACGAATTAAGGTTTTAACTTTGTTGATTTGTTTACGAAGAAGCTGTTTGTTTATATTTCGGTTTTTGTTTTTCGCCATTGCCGCTCTAGTTGCCGGCGTTTGCGTTTTGCGACCAGATGTCACGGTTGTACCATGGTGCACATGGCCTATCAGGCAGGAGATGGTCAGTAGGAGGAGCATCGCTCATCAAGGAGTTGGCTGAGGACGGTATTGTAGTGCTTAGAAGGGTCAGAATGGTCAGGGGTTTGTGATAGGCGTTGAACAGCTTGGGAAAGGAAAGTTTGAATATCAATGGCCTTGAGGTTGCGACGGGTAATGCACTTTTTGTTTCTGATAGGCTTTGCAATGTTGAGAAAGAAAAGAATGGCAGAATGATCGGAGAGCAGTTCGTCAGTGACAGATACAGACTGAGATGTGACTAGACCTTGTGAAATGTCGGTAATAAGCCAGTCTAAAATGTGGCCTGATCTGTGTGTTGGTTCGTTTACTAGCTGGGAAAGAGAGTGATTTGACAAGGAAAGAGAAAGACGCTTGACATCAGGGGATGACCTGGTTGTCGAAGTGATAGTTAAAGTCCCCAAGAATGATAAGTTAATTTTGGAGAGAGGCTGTAATGGTCAAGGAGTGACTGAAACTCTTGGTGGAAAACTGAAGATGTCAAATTGTTTCTACGGTTGGGAGGCGGACGGTAAAGGCAACAGAAAGTAACAGAGTGGCCAGGTAAGGTGAGGTTGAGTTCACAGACTTCGAAAGATTCGGGTGAAAACGGAAGGGAGTGACAGATAGACAGAGCTGGATGCAGAGTGTCTTTGTAGATGATGGCAATGCCACCTCCACGGGAGAGTCGGGGGAAAGAAAGAGTTTTGTAGCCAGGTGGAGTCAGCTGTTTTTATCTTTGGTTCGTGGCCTAGTGGTTTTAGCCAAGTTTCTGTAAGAAAAGTTAGATCTAGGTTGTGTTCAGAAATAAAATCAGAAATGAAGTCAGCTTTGCCATCAGGGCAGACAGATTGCGCGTTTAGTAGACACATATGGAGAAGGTTTGAGGGAGGCAGAGAGGTTGGAGAAGACGGTGGTGAGTGACTATGACTAGCTGAGGAACAGGATGAGGGTGATGATAGAGATGTGTACAGTGGAAGGGCAGATAGTTTGGATTGTGAGTCAGGTGTGGAAGAAGGTGAAAGAACTGGAGCAGTCGGGGGATTTAAGTCTCCATGCAGATCAAATGTTGAAACAGGTGGAGGACCAGAAAGCGAGGCAGTGTTGTGGCTGGTAACAGTTGTTGCGGTAGTGACGTCAGAAGTGAGGGGGAGGCAGATGTCGGGGAATCACGCTGCAGTCGATGACGTATGCCCGCACGTGTTCCTCTTCTGGTTTTGCGGCGGTGAATTCCAAGATTTACAATGTGCTCGCGGAGTCGATTTTGCATATGGTGGAAACCACGTGAGGACAAAGCTTTCAAGTCTGTTGCAGTTAGAGTCATTGCAGTGGAGTAAGGAACACAGAGCAGTGGTGGAGGGGGTGGTTTTGGATCGTGAATCACGTGAAATTTTTCACGCTGCGGCAGGGTCAGGGTATGAAGGGTAATCAGGGCTGACGGACTAGAGAAACTGTTATGGAGTGGCAAAATCTGTGGAAACAAGAGCAGAGGAAGACAACGCACAAAATTCACAGACAGCTTAAACAAATTTGCAACGAATAAGGAGGGCACCAACAATGAGCTCATGAGAGAGACCTAGAACAGGGAAGAATGGAGAGCCATGATCGTCGATGTCTGCAGGACCAGACCGGACACTTGAAGAAGAAGAAGAGACTTTCCCCCCAAATATCTGTCCCTAATTTTCAATTTTCAAAGAAGGCATTTGACAGGGTGTGGCATGCAGCTTTGTGGGCAACCATGAACTTGTACAGCATCAATGCAAACCTGATCAGAGTCATCAAACAGCTGTACAGCGAGGCCACCAGTGCAGTGTACTACAACAACAACATTGGAGAATGGTTTCGAACAACAGTTGGAGTAAGGCAGGGCTGTCTACTCTCACCCACCCTTTTCAACATCTTCCCTTTAGAGAATCATGGCTGATGCACTGGAACATCATGAAGGATCAGTCAGCATTTGGGCAGAACGAACACAAACCTCCGCTTCGCAGATGACATTGTGAATAGCAGATCGAAAAAAAAAGGCTTGGCCCCCAACAGAAACTTGGTAAGGCCTCCAAAACATCGGCATGGAAAATCCCAAAAAAACAAACCCGCCCCCCCCCCCCAAAAAAAAAAAAAAGCCCCAAAAAAAAAAACCCCCCCTTTTTCCCCCAAAAAAAAATTTTTTTAAAAAACCCCCAAAAAAAAAAAAAATTTTGGGAAAAAGGGGGGGGGGTTTTTTTTCCCCGGGAAAAAAATTTTTTGGGGGTTTTAAAAAGGGGAAAAACCTAAATTTTTTTCCCCCCCCAAAAAAATTTTTAAAAAAAAGAAAAAACCCCCCCAAAAAATTTTTTCCCCAAACCCCAAAACCCGGGGGGAAAAAAAAAAAAACCCCAATAAGAAAAAAAAAACCCCCCCCCAAAAAAAACCCCTGATGGGAGGGGGAAAAAAAAAAAAAGGAAAAAAAAATTTTTTTGGGGAAAAAATTTAAAAAAAAAAAAAAAAAAGGGGGGAAAGGGGGGGGAAAAAAATTTAAAAAGGGAAAAAACGGGGGTTAAAAAAAAAGGCCCCCCGGGGAATTAAAAAAAAAAATTTTTCCAAAAAATTGGGGGGGGGGGGGAAAAACCCCCCCCCCAAAAAAAAAAAAAAAGGGGGGGTTTCCCAAAAGGGGGCCCTTAAAAATTTAAAAAAAAAAAAAAGGGGGGGGGAAAAAGGGGGGGAAAAAAAACCCCCCCCCCCCAAAAATTTTTGGGGTTTTTAACCTCCCCCCCCCCAAAAAAAAAAAACCCCGGCCCCCCCCCCCCCCGGGTTTTTTAAAAAAACCCCAAAACCCCCCCAATTCCCCCCCCCCCTTCCCCCCCCCAAAAAACCCCCCCTTTTTTCCCCCCCTTTTTCCCCCCTTTTTCCCCCCCTTAAAAAAATTTTAAAAACCCCCCCCCCCTTTTTTTTTCCCCCCCCCCAAAACCTTTCCCCCCCCCCGGGGAAAACCCCCAAAAGGGGGCCCGGCCCCCCGGCCAAAAAAGGCCCCCCCCGGGGGCCCTCCCCTTCCAGCCCCCCCCCGGAAAAAAATTTGGGCCCCCCCCCTTTCTTTTGGGG
>CM054157.1:27013022-27015522 GCA_028751875.1 Rapana venosa | reverse complement strand
AAGCAAAAATTTGGAAAAAACATATTCCAACCCCCCAAAAAGTTTTTTTAAATGGTAAACCCCCAGGGTTTTTTGTTATGGGTCCTTACTCTTTAAAAAATTTTGGGCTTATGCCTTTCCTATTTCGTTTTTTTGAATAATGTTGTCCCTTTCTCATAATGCAAAAGGGGGCATTTTTCATTTGGTGGAGACAACCCAAGAAAAAAAACAACACCCCCAAAAACAATTAAAAAATTATTAAGAAAGTATTCCCGCTTGAGCTTGCCAAACTTAGTTCCCTTTTATGGGAGAAAATGGTTTTTAAAAATGCTCCAGAGAAAACCCAACATTGTGCCTAAAAAATGGAGTGGATTCCCCTTCCTTTCCAAAGTTTTAAACTCCAAGACAGGGATCTTGATACAAAAATTTTTTGTTAAAATTTTTGGGGATATATCCCACTTTAAAACTTAATGGAATAGCCTATTGAATATTTGTTTGAAAAAAACCAAAAGACATTAAACTTTTTTAAAAAGGATAAACAGCCCTTTGGGGCCCCAAAACTTTACCGTTCTCAAACAACTGTCCCTTTGGGGCTAGTTCGTTCCAAACTGAAAAATAACGGGCAACAAGTCTTTTTAAACCCCCAAAAAAATTTACTGAAAAAACTTTAAAAGTCTTGATTTTAAAAATTTTTTTTGCCCCGCTTTGGGAGTCCATCAAAATGCTTCTTCCCTTTGGGAAAATCGAGAAATAGGAAATTCTGCCTTTGGTTGAATACCGAATTGATGCTGGCAAAAATACATTTAAAAACCCCAACTAAACCCAAAACAAAAATCGAACAAGAAATCTAAAGTGAGATCGGGAAAGAGCAAATTTTTCCCCCAAAAAAAAGCCAAAAATATTTGTTCTCTTACAACAATTGGCACTTCACGCAGATCTTTTTAAAAATTTAAAAGTTAATCCCCCGAGAAACGAAATTGTCCACTCCTTAAAATCTCCTAGTCCCGCCGGGGAAAATTAAAGAGTTCTTTTTAGATTCATCCTTCTCCCCCTAAAAAAGAAAAAGGGGGTAACATTCTCAGTATTCATGTGAAGGAGCACATAATAAATAGCTACCCTTCACATCTTAAAATTTATACCGAGGATCTCTTTTTAAATAGCATGATGGAGGTGCAGCTTTCGTCATTCCCTTCCTTAAAGGTTGAAAAAAATGTCCCAAATATTGGGAAAGAACCCTTCAAATTTTTACAGCAGAGTTAACTGCCATTTCTGATGGCTTTACATTACTTAATTGACTTTCCCCGGACTATTTTACAGGTATTGTTTGTGTTGATTCAAAATTGTGTTACAATCTCTTAAAACTCTGGGTTAATATTAAACATGATCTTATAACTGAAATAAACCATTTTAAATACACTTTCTCATATTAAGAGGCACTAGTGTCACCTTTTGCTGGGTACCATCGCATTGCAATATCTTTTATAATAAAAAGGTTGATAGAGCAGCTAAAATGCGGCAGCACAATCAAACTTCTGCTGCGTCTTGGAATATACCAAAGTCAATTCATGGAATTATAACTTGAAGAAAGTGCTTGCTGAAGCATGTTAGGAAAAAACAAGAAGTGCGGGGTTTTCCCATGTATCACTTCTATTTTGACCTAATTTCTTACTCCTTCTCGTTTGGGTTAGATAAATTACGCCAAAGGCCGTCATAAGTCTTATTAATAGACGAAATTAAATGCTTTCCATACAAAATTTTCTAGAAAAAGTCATTTGTGTGTGGGGGGGGCATTCAAATTCATATTCTTTTCGATGCCAATGTAAAAAAGCAGCTGCCACCCTTGTGAGAGATCTTTGCAAAGGGGGGTTTTGAATAAAATCTACATTTGCTCTGTGAAATTGCTTTGCTTTTGAAAGAGGTGTGGTTTTAATTTTGCTATAGCACAAGTAAGTATTTTCATTTATTTATTTGAAGCATAGGCATTCTACCCACCTTGGTATAAGTTTTCGAAAATTGTTACCTTTTTTTCCCATTGTTTTTTTTAGCATGGGAAAACTTGAAATGTATCTTTTGATCTGTTGTAGTTTAATTAGCTATTTATTCATAAGGTAAATTCATTTCTTTCATTGTATTATAGTTACAGTAGTTAACAGTTCCTTAACCCTTTTTCGAATTGTTTGCTTTTTTGTGTCTTTTTTTCACTTTTAAAGTGAAAAACGTTAAATTGAAGAACAACACACACACACACCACACACACACACACACACACAAAACACACACACACACCCACACACCCCACACACACACACGCACGCACGCACACACACATTCTCTCTCTCAATGATTGTATAGGTTTGGATTTTTTTTTTTCTTTTTTTTATTGGTGAGTGTATGGGTATTTAGTTTATTTCTTTTCATCAATATAATTTGAACGGTATAATCAAAATGAGTGTTGTGGTGATCGTGTACTGTTTTGAGAATTATATATTTATATTAAATTTTTCTGAATACACACACAACT
>CM054157.1:26995457-27012522 GCA_028751875.1 Rapana venosa | reverse complement strand
TTATGTTCTAAACTTTCCCTTATGTATGTTTTAAATCTTTTAAATTATCCATAAACTCCTGCACTTTTTGATGCGGTAAATATTCACTTTTAAGCTTTTTTGTCTCTGGTTGGGGGATATTCATTTGCGAAAAGGTGCGGAATACTGTAATGGGGGAAAATAATTTGGGGCATTGCCCAATTGATTTTTTCAAAACACCGTTTATCCCTTTTTTTTCCTTTTTTTTTCCAGTTTAACTCAATATTCACATAAAATATCTCTTTAAAATTTTTTTTTTTTTTTATCGAGGATAAGGAAAAAAGCACTTATTGCTTTTTACTCTAGTCCCCGTGTATAAAATTTTTTTAAATTTTGTATCTGTTCCCTACGGCACATCTATCTTTTATCTTTTGCCCCGTAGTCTGAGACCGGGGGGGCACCCTAAAAGATCAAAACCAGTTCCCTCCATTCTTCTCCTGTTCTGCCTTTCTCAGGTTTTGTTGAGTTCTGGGCCTGTCCATTCAGTGTTATCCTCCCTCTTCTTGGGTCGCCTCTTTTTCTTCCTCCTTGGACGTGCCTTGAAAAGTCTTTGTAATTCCTTGGGATCTTGTGACATGCCCTACCACTTAAGTTTACGCTTTTTCACGTCGTTAAAAGGGTCTCATAGGTCCAATGGTTTGCGGGATTCTGTTAGCACGCTTTCGTGCTTTGTGGTTTTTTGTAGAGATGCCAAGGGGTCTCCAAAAACAGCTCATCTCCACTGCCTGTACTTTCTCCCAAATCTGCAGTCGGGGTCCAATTCACGGGGATACAGAAATATGGATAGAAAAGGAGCGCTTATCTGTTTTTGGAGTAATGAATTTCTTTCTCCAGAGGGTTTTTTATTTTTTTGCCAAAGCGTTATTGCTGTGCAGTCCTGCATACTATTTCTGGCTTGGATCCCGGTCGGATACAATGGCTCCCAGGTACTTGAAGCTTTGAACTTTTTTCCACTTCTGGCTTTAACCCTGTATCAGTGCTAATGCCGTTGGTTTTATTTTCATCATTTTGGGTCTTCTCGCACTGATTTCCATGCCGTATTTTTTGGAGGCCTTATCCAAGTGTTTGTTAGGTGGCAAGTTCTTTTTCGACCTGCTTTTCCCATCAATGTCATCTGCAACGGGGTTTGGATCTTTTCGCCACCAATGCTGACGACCTTCATGATGTTCCAGTGCTCACCCATGATTCTCTCAAGGAGAGTTGAAAGAGTGGGTGGAGAACACCCCTCCCTTACCCCAACTGTTGTTCGAAACCATTCTCCAATGTTGATGTTGTAGTACACTGCACGGGTGGCCTCGCTGTACATGTTTGATGACTCTATCGGGTTTGCATTGATGCTGTACAAGTTCATGGTTGCCCAAAAAGCTGCATCCCCAACCCCTGTCAAATGCCTTCTAAAACGATAAAAGGGTATAGGTCTTGTTATTTGAAGTACCGCTACATAGTTTTCTGGGGGTTGAATACTGTTCTGTTGTGCTGCGCCCGCTCTAAAACCTCTTGTTTCCTCAGCAATGTGGTCTCTGCTTGTGGCTTCAGTCTTTTCAATATTATCTCAGATACCTTTTTGGGGGGACTTTTGAGGTGATTGTGCGGTAATTATGGCATTGTTGTGATTTCCTTTTTGGGGAGGTGAGATATGACTACGCCATTTTTTTTGGGGCCTTTTTTCCTGTCTGCCAGATTTTTTGCAGATTCTTAGTGGGGCGCTATCATGGCCCCCCTCCAGTTTGGACCAACTCAGCTGGAATTTGTCGCCCCTGCTGATTCCCCTTTTTCAGCAATCTGACTGCTTTTTTCCACTTTTTCTCGGAGGTAGGGTGACTGTCTTGTTTTGCTTTCGGGTACATTAAAGGGACTTCTGGACCCCCTGCAGTTCATAGTTATACGGTCGGAGCAGTATTCTGTCCATCTGTTCAAAATATCCTGGTCGTCAGGGGAACATTTCCCCTTTTTTGCTTGGATTGTTAAACCTTTTCTCTTTTTTGTGCTAGTGGTCTTTCCCCAGCTATATCTTTTTTTGCTTTTGTTTTTCTTGATTTTCTTAAATGTTTTTGGGCACTGTTCACCGACCCATTTTTCTTTTGCCCCCGTATGGACTTCCTGATTCTTTTTGTTGACTGCCCTTATTTCTGCTTTTTCCCTTTTGTTTCTTTTTTTTTTCTTCAACTCTCACGCTGTGCAAGTTGTAAGTAGGGGTGACCCCTGGTTTTTTTTACGGTCGGGGTTTTCCCAAAAAGCTGTTTTCTGTTTCAGCACTGCTGTATTGAAAATATTCGTAGTGTGTCTATGTCTGAGTCTAACCATGAGTGCTGCAAACTTTCCCCCTACCTTTCTTTAAAAAATTTTTAAAACCTCGGGGCCTTTAGCTTCTCGAGGTCAAATTTGATCCTGAGTTTTTCCGCTTTTGGATTTTCTTTAGACTATCGGGAAAATTCCCTCACAAATCAGATCACTCCCCCAGTCTGCTCCCGGAAAACTTTGTGTCGTGCGATGTTAACGCTAGACTGAAACCCTTTTCACCATGATTTAAACATTTGGTTTTGGGTTCTCCTTTGGGCATGCATGTCCCTTTTTGGGTTTCTTGTGTGGGCCAAGGTATTCACTACTGGAGGTGGTTGTACGGAAACTCCCGGAGTCTCAAGCCCCTTTCTTTTTATGGTTATTAAATGTGGCCCCCAAAAACCCCCCATCTTTCCATCATCTTTCCCCACTTGGGTTAGTCGCCTTGCACAACGAGGGGTCTTTTTTGGGTGTTTTTATTTAGAACCCCTTTACTGGTCATAAAAAACTTTACGGTTCATTGTGCGTCTGATGTAGGGGCGTATGCCTGTACTATAGTTATGTTAAAGGGGGGGTTGCTCTCAGGCGGGTGGTAAAAAGTCTTGGACACAGGGGTGACAGTCTGACGGAGTTCACTGTTTTTTTGTGAAGAAAACCCCACGCCGTGTTTATGTTTTTCCCGTTTTTCCCCTGTAGTAAAATTTTTGGTCTTCCGGGGCTTTTTCTCCCATGTTTTTCCACCTGACTTTGCGAGCCCAAGGATGTGCAATGATATCGGACATCTCATGGCATTCTTTCCCCTTTGCCTGCGCCTTAGTGTTGTACATTTTCCCTGTGCCAATGATGGGGTTTTTTTTCGGGACGAATTTTGCTGCGTTTTACATCAGTAGCTATTTCGACACTTTCCCGATGGGAACAGAAGGCGCGGGTCCTTGGTAACCCGGGCGACGACCGATCCGGTATGGAGATTCTGGCTGTCTTTGTCATTGGTGTATCTTGGGCAAATCAAACCTGGCGGAGCCCATCCCTCTCCAGGTCGGATTTTTTGGTTGGGTTTACTCCCCACATGTGGCAGGTGGTACTGGGTTACATGGTTACCAGTAGCAGAGGGAGTCTCTGACCTGACCTGTGCTACGGCACATATGCTTGATAAAAGAAAATGTAAAGATGCTTTTCCTTTTGATATTTCTTTCATTTCATTTTCCTTTTGGTTGTTTCCAATAATGGTAAATTTTACAGTACTGTGGCGTGTAGGGGCAAACTGTTGACAGTTTTGCGGTCATGCCACGACCATAAAACATGATTAATTTAATTATGGACATAGTTTTAGATTTATATTCCCAGGGGTGACCCTTATGAGAACAAAATGTATTTGATAGATAAAACAACTTTAAAACCTTTTTTTTTTTAAAACAAGTATATGATTCATCCCCAGGCCTAACAAATTTACATTTAAAGCAATTTTTTGTCGCGGCTGTCACAAGACTCTTATATCCCTGTGGGGATGAAGGGGTGGGGGGGGGGGTGGGGGCTGTCATAGAAATACACCCCCCCCTTTGGGAACTTCTGGCCAAGAATGCCCTTTTTTTATCTCTCTTTGTTTCTGCCATTTTTCCTATTTTTCCCTGCATCTTTTGTTTATTTTTCCCTTCTTGTCCATTATCCGAGTTTTCTTCAGAAAGACTTTAAGAAAACAATTTCTTTGACTCCAAAGTTGATTTTGGTTCACCAGTCAGGTGCTTCATGTTTTTCCCCTAGGGCACCCCATGTTGGGTCCCCCCACGAGTGCCTTCCCTACGTATCGCCCACTACTGGTTACTGTAGCTCTAGTGTGCACAGTGCAGGCAGTGGGGAAAAAAGGGTTGTCCCCTTGGTAGGGATAGCTTTAATTTAAGGGCACGCAACGCGTTTTTTACCCCTATAGCTAAACTAGGTAATTGGGGGAGCGTCAAGGCCGAAAAGAACAAATGCTGAAGGGGTTGATACTCGCTAAAAGAGCAAACACTTTCTCCATATATTGTTGCTGCCCAGAAGATGATTTTTTTTTTGACATAGAGTGTTTTCCTTTACAAAATTACCCAAACATTGCCCAGTTTCTTTTTCCTTTTTTTAAAAAAATTAAAACATAAACGGGTATTAAATGGAAGTAGTTTGCAGGAAGGGATGAATATCAAGATGCAATGTGCTTTGGGTATAGCAGATTTTTTACTTAAAAGTTTGCTTTTTTTATTAAACCATAATTATATTGCATGAGTTACTGAAAAAAAATTTTGCAACCCCCCCCCCCAAAAAAACCACAACAACAAACAAAAAAACAACACAAAATCAAACACAATCGACGGGAAAGAGGGTAATTCCTGTTCACTAAACACAAACAGAATTACACATAAAAGGGGACTGGCAGTAGCATTGTTGAGTTTAAAAATTTTACCCCATTTTTCCATAAACCCGAAAAATACAAGATCCAAAGACTTTGGAAAAATTAAAGTGAGGCATACTGGTAGTCTGTCACATTTACCGAACGAATAAAGACAGATTTTATGTTCAATTTTTTTCCTATTCCCGTTTGATTATGGCTGTGGGGTTTACACGCACTTCAAGCATTTTACTAAAATATCGGGATTCAATCCCCCCAAAATGATTAAAAAAAATGGTCAAGTTCCCCCTAGTGACATTCATTTTTTTAACGGGAAATTTTTAGAAAAAGCACTTTTAAACTTTAAACACAACTCAATTAAAGCAGCAAAAACGTTCATTCTTATGAACATTCATTTTTCAGGAAAGAAATTTTTGCGTTTCTAAGCAATTTAAAACAACAAGTCAAATTTGTAAAGTTTAAGCACTGAGCGTGGTTCCCAGTGGATGGGTGACCGTTTGCACGACTTAGCTTTTTTACAATTTCCCAGTTCCCCCCTGTCAAGGGGTTCCCCTCCTCTTTAGGGTCAGGGAAGAAAAAAAAAAAGTGGGGAAGAGGAGATGAGCACCCCCTAACAAAACTATATCCCCCCTGGCGAAGCAAAGGGTCTCTAAAATCTTCCTCTCCAACGGAGCATAGAGTAGGGAAAACACCTTACCTTTGCTTTTTACACCCCATGCCCCTGTTTCTCAAACACAAAACCTGACTATCGAATATGGGCGCAAAAACATTACCAAAATACGGCGCAAAAGCAGTTCGGGCAACAGCTAGGTCTGCACCTGCCTGTGTCAACAAACACATGTTTGGGCATGTCAGGCTCAGAATTCACTGATTGCTAGAGTGTATTTGGGCCTACACAACAAAAAATTTAAAAACCCTTTTTTCTTTTCTTCTGTTTTTTTAAAAAAAAAACAATTTGGAAAATCTAGTTTTGAAAGGTTAACGCATTGGTTAAAAAATAAAGTTAGTGTCCAAACTATTTGCCCAGGGTTTTTAAAACATTTTAAAACAGTTTTGGGCCCACAAGCTGTGGTTAGTATGTCCCAGGGGTCATTCTTTTTCACCCCTGAAATGGCCTGCCCCTCAAAAACTAGAGCCAAGGGTTTTTTTTTCTCACCCCTCACCAAACCTAGCCCGTATCCTTGGGACGGGGGAATGAAAAGATTTGCAACCACTTCCTCCACTCCCCGGGGCCCTTTCTGTTTTCCTTTTCAATGGGGCTTCCCCTGAGGCAGTCCACTCTCTATTTTGTCTTACTATGGTTTTCTCTCTGTCTCGTTTATCTCTCCCTTGTAGACTTCCTGTGGACATTTTGGCCAGACCCTGCTTTTCACAAAAAGTGTCTTCATCTCCCGACCCAAAAATCTGTTGCGAAAATGCATGCGGACGCTAAGAACACGTATTAATAATAAAATCTGTTGAAATGATTTTGGACTTTAAGATCTCTTGCTGTTTTCGTACAAACTGCATAAAGACCTTTTGGATTTCTTTACTTTGGCGATTAAACCTTGAACTAAAAAAATAGTTTGGATTTTCGTAGTTTTTTAAATATGTAAACCAGTCGTACTTTTAAACGTTTAAGATTCATTCGATTACAGACTCTAACCATTGTGCAAAGTATAGAAATGATACACAACGTGACATTACTTCTTTAAGATCAACGAGAGTTATCCAATGAGGACCCCAGTTCTTATTGGACAAAGCATCCCAGAACAGCTATAGCAAGGTAATAAAGCCCTTTAAAAATAATAGCCCAAAAAAAGGTTAACTTGGGGTGTGTCCTATATTTTTTTGTCCCTTTCTGGTTGCAGAATTCGAAGGGCATTTTCAGGCTTTTTTTTAAAAAAAAATTTATGATCTATATTCCAAACTTTAAAAGATAACTATTTGGTAAAAATGAAAAACCACACCCCCGGGCACAATGGAAATTAAACCCCGTTCAAACCAAAGAAAATTAAGCTTTTTTTGAAACACCCCCTGATTTATCAACCAGAGCTTTTCTCAATTTCCATCAGAGAAACCAACATCTGCCCCCAAATTTTTGTCCTTTGAATGTTTTCTTGTACATTTTTTCTTGGGGTCGATGGCTTTTTTAAATGCTATAACTCTTTCTTTAGAAATTATTCTTTTTCCCCTGCTAGAAATTCTCAATAGAATTTTTCAGAATGCTAGCTCTTTTTTCCCCTGTTAAATTTGTCTTTGAGGACGGTTTATTATTTTTGTACGAAAGGAAGAGTTTTCAATCTGAAACATACTCTCTCTCTTTTCCCCTTCTCTCTCCCTCTCCTCTCCTCTTCTCTCCTCTCTCTCTCTCTTCTCTCTCTCTCTCTCTCTCTTTCCCCCTCTCTTGCTCATGATTTTTAAATGGCTTTTTTCCATCAAGCTGTGGGGCCAACGAGGGTTTACATATCCCTATATTAATTTGTAATGTTGTGGTTGTGTCTAAGCTATGTGAGGGCCCATCAAATTTCCCCCCCTAATGAGGGCTGGGGGGGGGCTCTCCACTTTTTCTTTGCTGTATTTTTTTCCCCAAATTAATCATGTATTGCTCCAACACACCTTCCCAAAGCGACAAAAAACCAACTGAACTGCAAACATTTCCCAGGTAAGAAAAAAATCCATTGCTAAGACGTCGCAAGTAAAATTCATTGCTGCTTAAACCATCTCCAACTGAAGAATGTATACACAATTTATATCGACACACTCAAAATCAGACCTGCAAAAAACCATACGGGGAAGACTTAAAAACAATCAAATGAATCATACCAAATCTAGACACATATTTAACCACACTTCCACCAAATCTTCAAATCATTTCTACAGCCTTCCTTACGATGCAAGCTTTGCAAACAATTGTTCCTTACTACAGGGACGTATTAATACAAAGGGAAAAATTTTCCAGGGTGGTTAAATAAGGAATTTGAAAAACCCTTTAAAAACTAGTGAACTATAGTTGATAGTTGTGCCCTGATTGAACTCCCCAAACCCCCCCCCTCCCCCGTGGGTTTTCCACGCCTGGCCATCATTTGAAAAAACGTCACCTCAGAGACCCTGTTGTTTGCCTGGCATAACACTTTGAGCCCCAAAGCCATCCCCCTAAACGCGGAAAGTTCTTTCACCAGTGGTAAAGACAAACATTTCTGCTCCTAACCCTACCTCCCTTCCTCCTCAACCCCAAATATCAGTGTTCAGAAACGCCCTTTCCACTGAGCCATCTCCCCCGAACCCCACCCTTCGTCCCCCCAGCTGACTAATGATATAGACCAATCCCCCCCCCCTATCCACCCCCTTGGATGACACCCTCTCCCCAAAGAACCCCCATTTACCCATCCTTCCCCCTATTTTTCCCCCCCCCTACCCAGCCCCAAAACCACCCCTCTCCCCGACCTAGCCTTTCTATCCTCTTCCACCCCCCCTCCCCAAAGCCTTCCAACGTCCCAAAAAAATCACACACTAAAAAAACTTCCACAACTTGTACCATTTCACTAAAAAGAAAATCATCTCTTGTTTCAGGGAAAAATTTCCCTCAGCTCTTAAAACAGCAATGTCACACCTCTCTGAAAAAGCACACCTCACCCAACATTCGAAGAACTTTTGGCCTGTCTAAAAATTTCCCCTTTTTCTCTAAAGTACTAGAAAAAGCGTTCTCAAACGCTCAACATCCCTTCATTCCAATGATCTCCTTCCCACTTTTCAATCGCCCATCGCCCCAAACCCCAACCGAAAAAAACCCCAGTCCACACTTAGATACATTTTACTTGCTTCTGATGCAGGAAAATTCCCTCCTCACTCTTCTTTACTTACTGCAGCCTTTTATACCATAAAACACCAATTCTTCTTTTCGCCCCCAAAATACGTTTGGTATTAAAGGCACAGCCCCCACCTGGTTACTTCATACCTCACAGCGCCCGAAGTTTTTGAAACAAAATTCCAAACAAAACCTGTCAAATGGAAAGTGGAGTCCCTCGGGGTCAACCTGGGCCCGTTCTCTTTTCTCTCTACACTGCTCCACCTACATATAAAAACAACCACCATTTGATTTTCATTTCAGCGATGATACTCAGCTTCAGTGCATGATACTGTTAAAACTTGCCTTCCCCCCCTGAAAAGCCCCTCTGCCTTCAAGCATTCCAAACGGATGACTCAGAAACAAGTTACAACTTTAAGCCGATAAACCAAGCCATGCTATAGGGACCCCAAAATAAAAATTTTCCCCTATCGCAAAAACTTCAATGAATTTGGCAATACTCAGTTCCCTTTTTCCAACTCTGTGAAGTATTTAGGAGTAGTTCTTGACAACACATTTTCTATGAAAAAATTCATCACCCAACATCATCTTGCTATACAATTACGGGGCCTAACGCGATCGCAAGATCTGTCCCCCGAGCAATTCCAAGTCGTCCCAAAACTCTCATTTTTCCGTTTAGACTACTGTAATTTTCTTTTTGGGTGCCTACCCCATATTATCCACTCTCTTCAACGTACAAAACTCTGCAGCTCGACGGTCCTAAGAAAGAAAAAAACTGAACACATCACCCTTTCTGCATCTCTTTAGGGTGCCTGTCACAAAGACGGAGGGTAAAATAAATACCCTCTGTTTCAAAATGTCTCCCCCAAAACTGCACCCCCTTTTCTCTGTAACTGTCTTCACTGACACTCCATCCCCTTCTTTTCGTTCACCCCCAGATACTTTGTGCTTTCAACACCCAGATTCAAAAAAAACCACTGTTTTACCCCTCGCTCTTTCTTGTTTTCTGGTCCATCCCCCTGGAAGCCCCCCTTTTACTTCGCCAAAACCTTCACTTGATACCCCCAAACCAGCCCAAAACACACTTCTTTCCACCCCGAACTTTTCCCTTGGGTGGGGGGGTGAAATTATTCACCAACAAGAAGTAAGGGGCCTCCTTTCCCCGCTAGCCTGGGGAGATACTTTTGGCGGTCGGGTACCCCCTTAGCCCCCCGATCAGGGTTACGTGAAGTCATGGAAGGCAGGTGACGATGATGTGTTAGCACCGAATAGTTTTTTGGAACTGGTCAGCACTTCAAAGTGTTAGGGAGAGAACTATATGAGTCAATGGCAAGACAATCCGCTCAGTACGGACTGCTCCCATAGAAAGTAATTGCAGCCTACTATATTCTTTTTGCAAAAAATGTCTGGAATCAGAAAGAAACAAACAGAAACAGCGTGAAGGGGGCTTTCCTTTATTGGGAAATTCCTCGCTGGTAGGGGGGATTTGGCGACAGGTAACCCTGATCGTATCCGCGACTGTCCGCATCAGAAAAACCCCTTTAGAATGGGTACATGGGAAAGTACGGACTATGTACAAAAAGGAAAATTGGAAAATCTCAAAAAAAGAAAAGGGAAAAAATGAACCCAAATACTAGGGGCTTTTAGAAGTAGATGGAAAGGAGCAGGCTGCAAACTCCGACAACTACCCATTTTTTTACTCGGGGGAGACACACCAAAAGGATTTGGGCATGATTCAATCAAAAAACCTCAAGACCATAAAAGGGTTTCTGGACTGAAAATGACAAATCCTGAAGAAAATTTAAGGGCAAAACCTTTTCACATTGGAATAGTACAAGTATAGCACCAACAGCTGATAAAGATGACGAAAAAATTGAGAGTTTTATGAAAATAATCGAAAAGGCAATGAAGCAAACTGAAGTCTCAAGATATCAGAATAATAATGTGTGACCTTAATTAAAAGGGTAGGAAAAGGGAAAGATGAAACCACAGTTGGCCCATTTTGGAATAGAGTGAAAATGAAGAGGAGAGCGGCTCACGGAATGGTGCAAGGAACAAAAGCTGCTGCCCATGAACACATGGTTTGAAAACCACCCAAAGAAGATGCTGGACATGGAAAAGCCCTGGCGACAGAACCAGGAATCAAATAGATTACATCCTAAATTCAAGAACGCTTCCGTAACTCTATAACATCTTGTAAGCCCCATGCCAGGTGCAGACTGTGGAAGTGATCATGTCCCAGTTATCGGGACAATGCGACAAAATTGAAAAAGTTGTCAAAAGAAAAAAATAACACCAAAACTGCAAATAAACATGCTACAAACGACGAAGAAACCCAAAAAAAATACAAGATCAAAGTTGGAAAAAAATTCGATGGCCTAGATCAACTCACCACTACAGAGGAAAAAATGGCAGATGATGAAAGATAGCATCAGCGAGGCAGCAAAAGAATATATACCAGTTATAAATAGAAAGGAACAAAGAAGTGGATGACTCCGATTTTTATACCTAATGGAAAACAGGAGAAAGGCAAAAGTAGATGAAAAGAAGTATAAACAACTCGACAAACGGGTTTAAAAAAAATGTAATGAAGCCAAGGAAGAATGGATCAATATCCCAGTGCAAGGAATTTGAAATGAATGCAAATTTTGATAGCAAACTTATGCATGAAAAAAAAGATGTGACAGGAAGAAATCATCTGCAAAAACAGGTGTAAAAGTCGAGAGATGGAGATATACTCATGGAAAAAGAAGATATTCTTAACGGGTGGTCAGAATACATCGAAGAGTTATACCACGACGACAGAGGTCCACCTCCTCATATTAGCAACAAAGATGGCCACAAAATCGTGGAAGACGAAGTGAGACATGCACTCAGCAAGATGAAAAGTGGCAAGGCGCCAGGACCTGATGATATACCATCTGAATTGAAACAGCCCTGGATGAAGGGGGAATTTAAAAGGCAGTCACAAAACTACTAAACAATAAATATGACACAGGAAGATTCCGACAGATATGAAGAAGTCCATCTACATTGCGATCCCTAAGAAACGGGGTACAGCTGAATGTGACCAACACGTACAATCAGCCTGATAGTCCCCATCACCAAAGTTCTTTTAATGAAATACTCATGAAGAGAATGAAAATAAAATACTCCCAGAAATATCAGAAACGCAATTTGGGTTCCATGGCAGAAAAGGCACCAGAAATGCAATCTTCGCGTTGAAAACTCTCATGGAAAGATCCATCGAGTGCAGAAAGACCTGTACCTCTGCTTCATTGACTATCAAAAGTGTTCGACAAAGTACGACACTCCGACTTTTTTTGATATTCTGGCAGGGCTATACATCGACGGGAAAGATCTTCGAGTCCTCAGAAACAAATATTGGGAACAGGAGGCAAACCATTAGAGTCGACAATGACAAACAGTCAATATAGACCAATCTGCAGGGGGGTGAGGCAGGGCTGCGTGTTCTCGCCTGATTTATTTAATGTATATAGTGAAATAATTCTACGAAATATTTAGAATCATAGGGAACTAGTGTAGGTGGCTACAACATCAACAACCTGAGATATGCAATGACACAGTCCCTTATCGCCGACTCTGAAGAAAAACTGCAAAAGATTTTAACAACATAAAAAGACGAAAGCGAAAAGAAAGGATTACAGCTCAATGCAAAGAAAAACAGAATGCATGGGGATCTCGATAAAAGCTGTTATACCACAATGCAACATAGCCTGTAAAGGAGAGAGAATCCCGACAAGTAAACACCTTTAAATACCTTGGTTTACTATCACCCCGGACGGCAATGTGACACAGAAATCAAGAAGAGAATCGGTCCAATCTAAGGCAACTTTTAACAACATGAAATGCATTTTATTACCAACAGTAAAGATAAGCCTCAAGACAAAGATCCAGTTTTGAGAGCCTACGTATAGTCCATTTTTCTGTACGGATGTGAGTGCTGGACCCTAGCCAAGGGATACAGAACAGCGACTAAAGCAGTGGAAATGTGGTTCCATTTCCGGAGAATCATGAAAATCTCATGGACAAAAAGAAAAACTAATGCAGAAGTAATGGAATGGCTGGTACAAGAGATCCCTTCTCAACACCATCAAGAAAAACAGCTCAAATTTTTCGGGCCCTATAATCAGGGCTGACGGACTAAGAAACTGTTATGGAGTGGCAAAATCCCGTGGAAACAAGAGCAGAGAAGACAATGCACAAAATTCACAGACAGCTTAAACAAATTCGCAACGAATAAGGAGGGCACCAACAATGAGCTCATGAGAGAGACCGAGAACAGGGAAGAATGGAGAGCCATGATCGTCGATGTCTTCAAGACCAGACCGGACACTTGAAGAAGAAGAAGAGACTTTCCCCCCCAATTATCTGTCCCTAATTTTCAACAGCATCCTTCACCTTCTAAGTGTTGATCCGAGTGTGTGTGTGTGTGTGTGCATGCGTACATACTTGCGCGCGCATGGTTTTGAAATCTGTTGTTCATTATGTTTAAGGAGAGTTGCATGCCTGTAAATGATTGAGTGCAAGCGCTTCGATTTGTTTGTTTTTTACAAGATTCAGCGCTATATAAATTCCATATATTATTATTATTACAGCTTAAGCACAGTATCTGCTATCACACATCTCCACTGCCAACTGTCCACAGCCATCTCTACCATCAATACCTTCAAAGCACAAGTTGACACCTTACAGACAAAGAACAAACACTTGGACAAACAGATAGAGAAAACAGCCAACGCCAGCAAGAACAGCACAGTCCAAACAGAAAACCATATGAAACCCACAGAAAAAGCCAAATTTTTTCACCATCCCCCCCCCTTTCAAGGGGAAACCAAACACCCCCCCCAAAAACTTTTCATTAGAAAATTCCCAAAAGGGCCGCCTTCAATTTTTTTTTTAAAATTCATAAAAAAACCCCATAATTAAAAAACCTTTAACCAAATTACCCATACCCCCAAAACCCCAACTCCAAAAAATTTCAAAAAAATTTACCCTTCCAAAAAGCCCGAAAAACTAAAAAACCCAACCCCAAGAACCCCCCCCCATATAAAAACCCAAAAAGAAATTCCCCTTCCCATCCCACCCCAAAATCGATTAAAAAACCTGCGGGAAAAAGATGGAAAAAAAAAAAAAAAAATAAAAAAAAAAATACCAAAAAAAAAAAAAAAGTAAAAAAAGTAAAGAAAACCAAAAAAACCCCTAAAACCCTAAGACTCCCCCGAAGGAACCCCAAAAAGAAACCTTTTAACCCCCCAAAGACACAAACCAAACCAAACCCCCCCAAACCCACCCCCCCTCCCCCCTCCCCTCCTTCTCCAAAACGCAAACTGACCATAAAATTTTCCTTTCCCAAAAAAAACCACTTTTTCCCCAAACCACCCCCCCACCACCCTTTTCCTTTTTCCCAACCCTTTAACCATTAATACAGTTGTCCCCACTGCCACCGGGATTACGGATCGATACCGTCTTAATGCAGGGAACGGAATTCTCCCCACGGAGCAAAAAACTTGTGGGTGCCAGGCTGAAAGTAAAACACCCGGGAATACGCAAAAACCCTCCCTTCCCACACGCAAAGGGGTTTTTTTTCCCCAGTTGCATAAACACTGCCTACAAAGGGGCCAGTTATGCATACAGGCAAAGTGGCAGAGGACAAAAAAAAGTAACGTAAAAGCCCCCATACCTATACGGCTAGGGGACGAGCGCAGAGCCCTCACTCTCTGGGGCCACATTTTGAGGGCGACCCACTCCCTCCCTCGCGTTTTTAAACCCTTCTCCCCCAAAAAGGGGCGGGTCCCTTTACGGGGGGTAACGGGGGAACTGTCTAACCAACCGCAAACGGTCACCCATCCAACGGGTAACCACCGCAAAACCGCGCAAAAATTTTGGCTGGGGAAAGCGATCCCTCCCGACCATGGCAAAAAAAAAAACTTGACCTGTCCCATTATCACAAATACCTTAGAACAAACTTGTTTCTATCTAAAAACACAACAATGTCCCAAAAGGGACACTGCACCAAACTAAAACCCAATAGGATCCAAAAGGGTTCCAACGGGATCATTTCTTCTCATTATTTATAAACACCTCCCTCTCCACACAAACCCAAATTTGGAACTATTTTTGATGACACAACTATTCATACGGCCACAATAGCCTTAATTTTCTAAAATGCATTGCAAAAAACTTTTGCACAATTGAATGGACCAACTGAACCATATTCTAAACACCCCCAAAAAACAAAATTCAGCTATTACCAAACCAACAAAACGTCTAACTTAACCAAAACTTACATCAATCAAAATTTAAAAAAGGGAATAATTTTAACCCCTTATCATACAAAGTTTTTAGGGGTAACAATTGTTTTAAAATCTCAGTTTGGTTTTTACCACTACCAACATCAAATACATGTCCCAAAAGTATACCAACTTCTAAAAAAACAAGCCTTTTTTTTACTTTCATTCAAAGGGAAAATATTTTTTCCAACTTATAAACAACCTCAATAACATGCTTTTTAAACCCTTTGATTTTTCTAGGGAAAAACTAAAACCTTACTGAATCTTAAAATACCTAAACTGGGCCTTTAAAGAAACAACTTTTAAAAACCGACAAAAAAGGGGAAAAGGTAAAGGAATTTCCCCTAAACCCAAAGGCGAGGAGCGAACGTAAGACCCCCACTTTCTAGGGGCCCCAATGAGGGGGGCACCCTCCCTCTCCCTCGCTATTACCTTCCCGACCCTAAAAAAGGCAGGTACCCATTTACAGCGGTGAAACTGGGGGGAAATGTACTGGGCCCAAAGGGGCCAACGGGCACCCATCCAACTTAACCACGCCGACCTCTTAAAATACGGGGAAACGGTGCTTTCCCACCACTGACTAACCCGTCCCCATGCGACTAACTCTTAAATACCCTTTTTCACCAAAAATTACAATATAACAAAGGGGTCAATGTTCAAGGTTAACAGGAATTATTCCCTCATATTTGAAAACAAATTCCCCCAAAACCAATCCAAAAATACTAAAACCAATGTCCCAATTTCCAAAATTTTCTTTTTCAAATCTAATTTTTTACTAAGCCCCTTTTCGTGGGAAATCCCTTCCTGATTTATTAAACAACACAAACAATAACAACTACAAAACCAATTTTCAACCACTTATACATCAACAATAACAAAACCAAAGCCATTGCCTTTAAAAAAAAAGAACCTCCCTTACCCATCTTTCCCCTTTTCCTTCACCCGTCTTTCCCTTTTTTCTCTCTCTCTCTCCCCACTCCCCTCTCATCTCTTCTCTCTCTCTCTCTCTCCTCCCCTCCCCTCATCTCTCCCACTCTCTCTCTCTCCTCCTCCTCTCCCCCATTCTCCCTCTCTCTCTCTTTTTCTCCCCTCTCTCACTCTTCCTCTCTCTCTCTCCTTTTCTCTCCCTTTTTTTAAATTTCCATTTTTTTAATTTTTTTCCCCTGAAACTTTTTTTTTTCATAAAGTTTTATAAGAAAATATTAATTCATAACAAAAAATGTCTTATCTGTACAAAAAATCAAAAAGAGTGTTGAGGGGATGGGGTCAGTTTTTAAATTACATTTAGTATTTTTTTCGTTTGTTTTGGGTTTTGTGGTTTATTTTTCAAACAAAAAGCATTATCATTTACACACACACACCACACACACACACACACACACACACCCAAAACACACACACACACACAACACACACACACCACACACCCAACAACACACAAAACACACACACCCACACCACCACACACCCCACAAACCCCCACCACTCTTTCCCCTCTCTCTCTTCTCATTTCTCCCACTCCCTCATTTTTTCCCCTCCCCCTTTCCCCCCTTTTTTTTTCTTACAATTTGATTTCATTTTATGACTTTATTGTTTTTTTTTTCTCTTTATTGTATAGTGTATAGTATTGCTTATTTTTTTTTATCATGACTTTAATTGTACGATAAATCAAAAAAAAAATGAGGTGATCCCGAAATGTCTTTAGAATTAAAATTTAATATTTTCCCTAAAAAACCACCACACACCACACCACCAAAACACACAACAACACCACACACACATAAACCAACAACATAAACCCCGCACACTCTCTCTCTATGACCTTATAGATTTGGTTTTTTCTTTTTTTTTTTTTCCTTCTTTTGTTACTTTATGTGTAGTGTAGGGTATTTTTTGTATTTTTATTTAAATATACAATTTTTTTTGGTATAACAAAAACCCGTGCACGTTATTGTTTTGAGAAATTTTATATTTAGTATTCCGAAACACACACACAACACACACACAAACACACACACAAAACAACACACACACACACACCACACACACACCGCCAACACACCCACACACACACACACACACCATATAATATTTATATTATATATATATATTTTTTATATATAAAATATATATAATATAATAAAAATAAATATATTAAAAAATATAATAGACTATAAACCGAGTCCCGGTTTTGAACACATCAGAACATCTTGCGCACACTTAAATCCTTTCCGCTTTCTAAAAAGGGCATTGGTCCGGGGGAACAATACAATTCACAAACCACATACA
>CM054157.1:26984292-26991792 GCA_028751875.1 Rapana venosa | reverse complement strand
CTCTTGTTTCTGGAAATGTTCCTTCAGCTCTCAAAACTGCTTTAGTCACACCATTACTCAAAAAGCATGACCTTGACCTTAACATTCTGAAGAATTACAGACCTGTTTCCAACCTACCTTTCATCTCTAAAGTCCTTAAAAGAGTAGTTCTGAAACAGCTCAACAACCACCTTCTCTCCAACAGTCTTCTTCCTGCCTTTCAGTCTGCCTATCGCGCCAATCACAGCACTGAAACCACCCTAGTTCACACCTTAAACATGCTTCTACTTGCTTCTGACTCAGGGAAAATCTCCCTCCTCACTCTACTCGACTTATCTGCAGCCTTCGACACAATTGACCACTCAATCCTTCTCTCCCGTCCTCAAGAAACGTTTGGTGTTACTGGTACAGCCCTCACCTGGTTTAGCTCATACCTGACTGACCGATTCCAGACAGTCAAAGTAAACAAGATTCAGTCAGTACCTGCCAGACTGGAATGTGGAGTCCCGCAGGGATCAGTTCTGGGCCCTGTTCTTTTCACTCTCTACACCGCTCCACTGTCACATATAATTAACCGTCATCAGATCAACCATCACTTTTATGCAGAGGACTCTCATATTCTAAGCAGTGACACCTCTGAAAATCTGCCTTCTCTCTTGACAAATATAGCCTACTGCTTTCAAGATATCCAAAACTGGATGATAGAGAACAAGTTATAACTAAACGCTGATAAAACTGAAGCCATGCTTGTAGGGACCAAAAACAAACTCTCTTCCATTACAACAATTCAATAGAGATCGGCAATGCATCAATCCCTCTATTCACTGCTGTAAAGTATCTAGGGGTCATTTTTGACAACACACTCTCTATGCAAAAATTCATCACCCAGACCTGCCTGTCGTGCTTCTATCAATTACGGCGTATTAGTGCCATTCGAAAGTATCCCTGTCCACAGACGCAACATCCAAACTCGTGGCATCTCTCATTCTTTCACGTCTGGACTATTGCAATTCTCTTTTGGCTGGTCTGCCAGCATCATCTATCCACTCCCTTCAACGTATTCAAAACTCTGCAGCTCGACTAGTCCTCAGAAAGAAAAAATCTGAGCACATTACCCCTCTCTTGCGATCTCTCCACTGGCTGCCTGTGCCACAAAGAATAAACTATAAGATCAGTACTCTCTGTTACAAACGTCTCCAAAAAAACAGCACCCTCCTCCTCTGTGAAGTCTCCACCTGCACACCCCTTCTCGTTCCCTTCGCTCTGCTGCAGATTCCTTGTGCTTACAAACACCTAGATTCAACCAGTCCACTTTTGGCCGTCGCTCTTTCTCTGTTTCTGGTCCATCGATTTGGAAGGGCCCTCCCTATCTCTCTTCGCCAAAGACCTTCTTGGACACTTTTAAATCTGGCCTCAAGACATATTTGTTTCAAACCTAAAAATTTCCTATCCTGTTTCTTTTCATAGTATTTCCCCTCCCTTTTTCAAACAGCCAAAAATTTCTATCACCCTGCTAAAGTGAAATGACTTTGTGTGGTGTGGGGTTGTGTGTGTGTGGTGGTGGTGTGTGTGTGTGGTGCGTGGTTGTGGTGTGTGTGTGTGTGTGTGGTGTGTGTGTGTGTGGTGGTGTGTGCATTTGGACTTGTTAGATCTATTACTTGCTATTGGTTGCATGACTGTGTAAGAATGAGTTGAGTGCAAGCGCTTTGATTTGTCTGTGCAAGATACAGCGCTATATAAATTCCATTTATTATTATTATTATTATTATTATTATTAGTAGTAGTAGTAGTAGTAGTAGTAGTATAGTAGTAGTAGTAGTAGTAGTAGTAGTAGTAGTAGTAATAGTCTCCTTTTTCTTCTTTTCCCCCTACTTCTCTGTCACCAGCTCTTCTTCCTTCTCCACGTCTTCTTTCTTATTCTTTTTTTGATTCACTGTTGTATCATTACATGACATAGTACTGTCAACTTCATCGCTCTTCTTCTTATCATTGTTGATCTTATGATGACCATTGTTATTATCGGGTCTATCATGATCTGTTTTAACAGGCTTGATAAGATCAGGAAATGTTCCCTCGCGGCCTTAAATAACTGCTGCCCCTCATTGTGCTCACATATGGACGTCTACATCTACAATTTCTACAAGTCTGTCCCAGTCACACCCCTGTGCCCTTGGCCCCCACTCTCTGGGGTAAGTAAGCTCTGAATGCTGAGAACTTTTTTCTTGAGATGTGGTCGGAGTGCCAGTCTTTCACATAAGACATCAGATAACTATCCTGTAAAAACTAAACCGCCGGTAAAAATGTTTTTTTCTGGAAATATTCCGTAGAAATAAACTCCCCCCTCTTACAGGATAACCGGAGTCATGTTAAAAAGGGCAAGGCAAGAAGAGTTTACCCTGGAAAAAATATATGTACAAAAGTTGATTTTTATAGGGTGACAAATGCATTCAAAGGCAAAATCATTGTGGTTCTGCTCTTGGGGAAATACATTCCTCCCAGAGGTTACAGCCTGAGTTTCATGCAGACAAATCTGAAAGGACTAATAAGTTGCATGCAATGTAATTGTTTATGCAGATTTGATTGTGTGTATTCACTAGAATATAACAGCAAAGCTGAGATTTAAATTTGATGAGATATAAACAGTCCCATTACAATACAAATATACGTATTGGGATGAAGAACTTTCCACTTTAAAGTCATGTAGGCTGTAAATCACACTCACTACATTGTTAGAATGCTATTCCATCAAAGGAAAATTAAATCATCAAATTGTTATTGTCATGGCCAACAGATTTTGTCAGTTATTAATATTAACAAGGTGTCATGGTCTAGCTGGAATATTGCTATGATTTTAAATGCAATGATTAAAGTGTCTTCATCCATGTAAAACTCTTAGCAATGTGTACTCTCTTCAACACGAGAAAAATGTTCTCTGAAGACTAATTATGGCTACCAATATGGGTTGATACACAAAACAGCTGTAGCTACACACAAGCTTCTCTTCCAGTATGTGTTTATGATCACAAAAAAATATAGACTGCTGGGTGTGCCGAGTCATTTCAAAAACACTGTAATCCTCCCATGAAGGGCAATTACAAATGAGTGATACAGTGTACATATTTTGAGCTACCTGAATTCAACAACAACATAACGAGAGCACTGTCCGCTAGAGCTACAGTTGGCCTCTTTGTTTCCAGTCATACACTTAAGCACAAGCGTGCATGCACATGCTGAAGGAAGGCTGCCTGTATGTGTGTGTGTGCACCAGCCTATCCACGTGCACATAACACAGCGACATGTGTCAGCTGAAGCCAGAGGGCAGACCTCCTACACCTACAAGCGCAGGAGAAAACACAACAGTATGCATCTCACCCACTACTGGAATGCAGAGGAGACAAGAATGAGACCACGTTATATCACTTGAAATAAGGGTTTGCTATTTGTTTTACATAGCTAGCTGCTATTCCCATTTTAGACATTATGAACCAGTTTGAATCAGGGAGAGTAGCCATAAAATTTGTGAAGACACATTTCTGTTTTCCTGGTAATGTGGTTTTAAGATGGGATATTAATTGTTGTTTGTTGTTACTGTGTGCAGTACTGCAACCGTCAACGTATGGAGTGTGCCCCACCAGCCCAGAAAAGCTGAGCAGTGGACAATGACGTGACAGGAAATAAGCGCCATGTCTGTTTATAAACAGCACCACTATATACGAGTGTTTTGATTGAACTGGCAAGCATTTGTTAAACATATTTTGAAGAATTTTTACAATATTTGGTTTGTTGTAAGACATGTTTTGTGTAGAGTTATACTTTTTATGTGTGTTGCATTTGTAAATAAGAATAGTAGGAGTAGAAATATAATAGCATGTGCAGTGGTAGTGGTAGTAGTTTAAAAAAAAAAAGAAGTTTTGATATGTGATGTATTCAGTGAATCTATCTATCTATCTTCTGTCCCGTAGTCTGACGACCGTGGGGGCACCCTCGAAGACTCAGCAACCAGTTCCCTCCATTCCTCTCTCTGTTCTGCCTTTCTCAGGGTTTTGTTGAGTTCTAGGCCTGTCCATTCACTGATGTTATCCTCCCAGCTCTTCCTTGGTCTGCCTCTTCTTCTTCCTCCTTGAATACTAACAATAAATCTGAAAAAAACACGTGAGCATGTGTGTGTGTGTGTGTGTGTGTGTGTGTGTGTGTGTGTGTGTGTGTGTGTGTGTGTTTGCATGCATGTCTGTCGTTTGTGTGTGTTGTGTGTGTGTGTGTGTGGTGTGTGTGGTGTGCGCGCGCGCGCGCGTGTGTGTGTGTTTTGCTAGGTTCTGTGTGAATGTTTGTGTGTGTATGTGTGTGTGTGTTCGCTTGTGTGTGTTTGCTTGTGTGTTTGTGTTTGTGTGTTTGTGTATAGTTATTTTGTGTTTATTTGTGTGTGCGTTTGTGTATTTATGTGTATTTACTTGTGTGTGTGTTTGTGTGTGGATGGGTATTATAAAGCTGTTACTGTCACTACTGCAACTACACCAACACCATCATGTTTACGATACAACCACCAACACCAACAACAACAGCACCAGCAACAACAACACTACAAGGGCTCTGTCAAGGGCTCCCTGTTCATTGCCTAAAGGACTTGCTAGATCAGGAGGTACTCGTTGAATAACAATTCTCTGTGTGTTTGCATGTTTCCTCGTTTCTTTGATGGTTTGTTTGCTTTGTTGTTGTTGTTGTTGTTGCTGTTTTCACTTACAGTAATTTTGAGTTCCTGGGTGTATTTTTCAATCAATAATGAATTTAACAATAGTATTTTACAATGGGTTGTATATGTGTCTTGAATACTTGAAAATGCTCTTCATGTCATGATTAAAGTGTTTTTTACCTGACTTTACTTGGCACATGGGACCTCAGTTATTGTCTCATCCAAAAGGCTTATACCCACGCCCACCCCCTTCCATCATAGTCGACTCCATGAGAAAAGATATGTTTCAAGACGGGATTTGAAAACCTGAAGTTAATACTTTCTAGTAAAATTAATTATAGCTAGATTATCGTCGTTTTTGTTGTTAGCTTTATTGTAGTTGGGTGTTCCCCAGCTTAACTCCGTGGAGGTCCTACAGAATATGTACAACATGTCAATGTTCATACCTGGGAAACACTGTAAGACTTGGAATATTTTCCAGAAGTATGGACAGTTTCAACTGTCTGACGATTGTTAAAAAAACATGTAATGTTAACTATCCCAATAATTCCTAGGGCAGCTTTCTCAGTAATGTTTGCAGTACACTTTAGAACCCCTCCCCTCTTCTGCACAGTTTTGAAACCCATTTGAGGAATGTTCTCCTCCCATTTCCCCCACAGTCACAACCTGCTTCCCACATACAGTCACCGTGAGATAGCTCAGGGCAGGCTGAAGTCCTCAAGGAGGGACACAGGTAGACATGGCAGCAGGGAGAAGGGAACGAGTCGTTGGGGAAAAAAAGGTTGATCCAGGGGATAAAGGGACAGAGGGTCAAGGACAAGCCATCAGTGCCTTCTCAGGGCACACCAAGCTGCACCCTCTCCAGGAGCGAATCCACCGCTGGAGGCACCCACAGCAACCTGGAACAGGAAATACTTGCTATTCCTTAGCATACGCTCATAACTAACGCTAAGGCAACTAAGGTTATTTCCCTTGTGTCCTCCAGGTTGCCAAATTGTTTACACCCAAAAAACTCCAACCTGTATATCCAAGGAATCATCTACATTTCAAATCTAACGACGACTGATGTCTAAATCATTTATGTTCGAATACAGAAAAGTTAAACTACTTTAAAAAAACCCCATTCTTCTACAAAAGATAATTATCATCAAGGAAAACCAATAACAACCACACACAGCTGCTAAATATGCAAAATTGCAATAAATCCCAAATCGCTCAGGACTTGACCATGTCAATTTAAACATAAGAAATATTGAGTGTTTTAAACACAAGTGAAAACTCTCTAGAAAAAAACAAACAAACCCAAAAGCATTTAAAACATACATTAAAGAAAATATCTTATCTTTCACTAAAGGAGAATCCTAAGGCTTGCCAAATAGACAATGAGCCATAAGACATAAGAAACCTCCATTGAAAACATTCTACATTAATGTATTCAAGAACAAACCACCTAGGCACTGCATTGACGCAAGACACTCAACAACAGCCTTCACAACAGCACAATGAACCACCACAGAACTCAATCGTATCTACGGAACATCCTTCACCTGTCACGGCAACAGAATATGGCGCACTCCTGCACTCCACGAAAGATGTTAACAAGATGGACAGCACAAACAAATACTGTAGACCGGTTCTCAGGAGCCTAAACTACTTCAAAGATGACTGCTCCCCTCTGCTTTCCAAGGGGAGACACAACACCACAGGAAGTAAGGTGCACTCCTCACCTCAAGGAAGACGTTGACAGCACGGACACGACGTAACAACGAAGAACGAAGACTGGGTTCACAGGAGCCTGAACTACTCCAAGGTTCTGCTGCCCCTGCTCTCCAAAATAGAGACAAACACCACACGGCACCCAACAGCCCACGCTGAAACAGCCACCAAAGAACTTCAGCCAAAGTCTGACTCTCCCCCTCCTCAAGTCCAGATCTCAACCTATTTAAAGCTGCTGCTACTCAGCTGACCATTCAAACCCTAACTCACGACCAGGAACTTCACGAGAAGCTAACCTGCATGCACATATGCAGAGAAAAGGGAATGTGCATTCCACTAAGCTGGAGTTTACCACATACCTGAAAAACGCGTATGTGAACACAGAAAGACACTACCACCCAGACACTCAGAGAAAGAAACAGCACGGAGTTATGCACGGAATTATGTGCAGAAGTATTCCAACTGGGACATAGATTATGGTATTTTATTATCAGGACAGTAATTGGTGTCTGCAAACTTAACAACTTAAAGCATGCCGCTACCTTGGTTCAGTTACACGTTAACATGAAAAGTAGCATTATTGTATCTAGAAAGGGAAGGTACTTAGGTGCAAGAGAGACGGACTTATGATAAGATGCCTGTAGTTAATGCTTATAAATTATATAGGAATCATTTACCACCCGACAGAGCTTTGTTTCTGCATGTAAAGATCTTGCCTGTAGAGAAAAAAATTACTGTTATGTAGTAGGAAAGGATTATCTACAGTAAACAATTCGTCCTTGAATTTTTTCCCTTTTTTATATTCAGGAGCATGGCTCTGACCTGTGGGGATTAAACAAAGTTGCGCTCTGTTGTGAGTCTGTTGGTTTGTTTGTTTGCCTTAGAAGGGTTTTGTCTGCAGAAAGGCTTCAACTAAATGATATGGTGTACAGTGAAACTGATAGATTGCATTTTATGTAGATGGGAGAACGATGAGTAAGCAGGTTTTGTTTCATGTTGTCAGGTCCTAATAGAATTAGAAAGCGACTTATTTCGGCAGAATGTTATCAACAACCATGTATATTTAAGCCAAGTTTGTTAATGGCTTCTACAAGGCATACTGTTGCTTTGAACTTTTC
>CM054157.1:26924292-26979292 GCA_028751875.1 Rapana venosa | reverse complement strand
TTGTTGGGTTTGGGGGTTGAACACAACACGTTTTGAATAAATGGATAAGAAAATGAAACCTATAAAGCATGGAATGTGTGTTTCCCCCCTTCCCCTATACTCCTAAACTCCTCCCCCCACCCTCACCCGCGTGGTGATGGGATTATTGGTTTTATAATTGTTTCTCATGTGATGGATGATGGTTGCTATTATTGTATCTCTATTATAATAATCATATTATTGTCTTATGTGACTTATCTTGCTTCGTTGATAGTATTGTGTGAAAATAATATTTTTATAAAAGCCCTAATTGAAGATATGAGCGCATAAAAAGCACACTTTGCTGGGTGGAGGAAGGAGAGGAGGATCATTGAAGGCAATATTGCATAACGCGCAACGAATGTCTATATCTTCTAACGTTTTGTTTCCTGTAACCTTTGTTAGTCTAAAGTAGAAACGTGAAAAGAATGGATGAAACAAGGTGAAGAAATTTGTTTGTCCTAACTTTATGATTTCTTTTTCTTATTCTTAATACATTCTATTTAAAGTGTGTTTGGACGTGAGCGCCACCGCGCAGGTGGAATGAGTATGGGTGTGCGTGTAATGTAGATGTGGAAATTTGTATTTTCAATGTATTAACGTTTCGGATTTTTCTTTTTTTAATGGTTTAATTCAATGATAAAGGATGCAATAATGTAGTATTTTAGTATAGTCATGAAGAAATCTGTTTCTTAGATAGTTGGCTGATGAAAAAAACAAATGCATTGCTTATTCAATTACCATCGGGAAGAAAAATGTTTTGACTTGACTTGACGAACTTGTGGCATTCATCATGTAAGCTACCTTCTAGAAGACAAAGACCTTCATACCGAGGAAAGAGAAAAAAGACAACAAAACCTGCTCAATAGACGAACTGATAAAGTTTTGGCCTGAACCTGGTCCTGTCTAACGGTCACGTCCTATGCTGTGCGGTTGTGAAGAGATGTGACTACAACAACAACAAAAACATCAACTATAATAAATAATAATAATAATAATAATAATATAATAATAATAAAGAATAATAATAATAAATAATAAGATGATGATATGAGGATGAAGAATGATGATGACTGATGATGAAGATGATGATGATGATGAATAATAAGTAAATAATAATAATAATATAATAATAATGATGATGATGATAATAATAATAATAATAATAAGATGAGATAATTATAATATGAAATAAAAAAAAGGAAAATTTTATATAGCGCTAGACTTGCAAAACAAACAAAAAGCGCTGCATTCGATCCCCGCCTACAACGCAACCAACAATAATTAACAGTTTTCACCATACCACTACAAGAACACACACACACACACACACAAACACACACCACAGACACATTCCACACACAACACACAGACTCATAACACAACACAGACACACAACAACACACACACACACACACACACACACACACACACACACACACAAACACACACACCACATAACACACACACACAACACACACATCTAAACAGTTATACATTTCGAAGGATGATGGGAATTTTGCTGTATTTAGAGGCACTGATTCTTATAGTTTATTCTCCGTGGCACAAGCAAGCCATTGGAAGAATCGCAAGAGAGGAGTAATAGGCTCAGATTTTTTGTCTTTTTGAAACTAGTCGAGCTGCAGATTTTCTGTATACTTGAAGTAAGTGGATAGAAGATGCTGGCAACCAGACAAAGAAATTAAAATAGTCCAGACCATGAAAGAATGAGAGGTTACAAGTTTGATGTTGCAATGAGGCAGCGGACAGTACTTTCGAATTGCGCTAACACGCCGTAATTGAATAGTAGCACGGCTGCAGTCTAGGTGGAAGAATTTGCATGAAGAAGTGTATTGTCCCAATGACAAAACCTAATACTTGACGTGGTGATAGAGAAACTGTTATATTGACCAAACTCTATTAATCTGCTTGTGATGAAGAGAAGTTTGGTGCGTTGGTCCCTACAATCATGACTCAGTTTATCTGCGTTTTGCTGTAACTTGTTTCCGTATCATCCAGTTTTGACGATCTGGAGGCAGTTGACATAGTGGGAAGTAAGAAGGCAGATTTTCGGGAGTAGACAGTGTTTAAATCGAAGGCATCGCGTAGAAAAGATGGTTGATCTGGAGAGGATTATTTATTGATGACATGGAGTCAGTAGAATGGGAAAAAAACTGGCCAGAACTGATCCCCGCGGAGAGAAAAAAAAAAAGAAGAAAACAGGAAAAACAAAAAAAAAAAGGGAAGAATATTACGGAAAAAAAAAAGAAGAAACAACGAAAAAAAAATAATAAAAAAAAAATAAAAAAACTAATAATAAAAAAAAAAAAGAAAAAAGGGTACAAATAATAAGAAAAAACGGGGAAAGAAGAATAGATAACAGCAGGAAAGAAAACAAAAAAAAACAAGGAACCTAGAAAATAAAATAACAAGAAAAAAAAAAGAAAATATAACAAAAACAGCAGATAAAAAACCGCATTTTATCCATTGTGTTTTCAAATTCCAGTTTGGCAGGTATTGATTGGAAATCATTTTTATTGCAACTGTATGAAATCGGCCCATGAAATGGTGCCCTAAACCAAGTGAGGCTGCACCTTTGATACAAAACGTGTTTCGAGACAGAGAGAAGAACTGAGTGATCTATATGTCAAATGCTGCAAAAGTTGAGAGAGTGAGAAGAGATTTTTCCTGATCAGAAGCTTGGAGAAGCGGGTTAAACGTGGAACTAGGGTGTTTCGGTGCTGTGATGACGCAATAGCTGACGAAATGCGGGAAGGAGCCATTTGAATGAAAATGGCTGTTAGGCTATTTCAGAACGTCTTTTTCGAGGACTTTGAGATGAAAGGCATGTTAAGAAACAGCGCTATAGGCGTGTCATGCTTTTATGAGTAGATGTATAACTAACCGTTTTGAGAGCTGATCACCAATTCCTAGAAAAAGAATGGTTTACTATTTTTGTGATAAGTTGGATAAGCAGCGAAGGCACTGTTGAAGAAGAGAACAGGCACTGGATCATGGATCGATGATTTTTATGGTCATTTCAATCAGAATTTTCTGATTTCTTCCCCACTTGCTGGCTGAAGGGAATTGACGCCAGTGGAATTGGGGATGGGGGAGGTGCAGATGGAAAGTAGTCTGAATCCGTCTGGAGTGGTACAACATTACTGTTGACTTAAACAATCTGTTCATATGTCGACTTTTCTCCTGACGGGCTTAGAACCGAAAACGATCTGGAATTTCCTCCCTTCTTAACAAAAGGGCCGCCTTTGCGAGCATAATCATAGGTGCATCAACCTACAAACCGTTCGACTCTACTCTTCCGAAGGTTAGGAGAACAGCACATGTCTTCAGTATGACCCTTTTTTGGGATGGACGTTGCCGCTTCGCTCACGCTCTCTCTCTCTCGCTCTCAGCTCCATCGCTCGTCTCTCTCTCTCTCTCTCTCTCTCCTCTCCTCTCTCTGTCTCTCAGTTCTTTCTCTAAGTGTATCCTGATGAAGATTCATATGTTATATTTCAATACTCATTGGAACTTGCCTTGCACTACTTAGTTTTTTAATGAGTCCCTATTTTATTATCTTATATTATTGTAACAAGGACGTTACCATTGACCAATGTGTAGATGTAATCTTTATGACTGACTAATTGGTTGTGTATTTTTCTTGCTCTTTGTTGTTCTTGTTATTGTTATTTGTCTGTTTTTCTCGTTTTTTATCTCTTCTTCTGTTGGGTTTGGTTTTTCCTTTCTCTTTTGGTTTGCTTGTTTTGGGTAGGGTTTTGTGGGGGGTGGGGGTGGGGGTGGTATTTTAGGGTTTCATTGAGATGCTTAGCTTTGGGGGGGGGGGGGGGTTGTTGGGGGGAGCTGATTTGAAAAGGGTTATTATCCCTTGGTTTTATTGTAAGACTATATAAGTATTGGTTATTATTATAAGGTGTATCCCTAACGCGGGACTGGATGTAAAAAAGCCAGCATGTGTACTTATTCATTATCCTCGAAATAAAAAGAATTTTGTCATTGTCATTGCATTCTCTCTCTCATCTCTCTCTCCATCTCTCTCGACTCATCTCCATCTTCTCTCTCTCTCTCACCCTCTCTTCTCTATCTCTCTTCTCATCTCTCTCTCTCATCGCGCTCTCAGTGCTTCCTGCTTGCGGTTCTCGGCTCTTTATCTTGCTAATGATTAATTTCTAAAGTATTTATCATTTTTCTTAAAATGATCGCTTTAGTAGTGCCTTAAACATTAGTTTAAGAAGCTATATGTGTAACCCTCCAAAAATGTGTTCTTTATGGTATTTCATTTATTTATTTATTTATTTATTTATTCTTTTATATCGAGGATAATGGAATAAGCACTCATGTCTTTTTTTAAACATCCAGTCCCCGTGTGTATGCGGTCTTGTAAATTTTGTCATCTGTTTTACCCGCACACAATGGCCTACTCTTCCGAAAAGCGGATCAGGATTTAACGTGTGCGCAAGATGTTCTGCATGCGTTCGAACACGGGGCCTCGGTTTATAGTCTCATCCGAAGAATTTAGGAATTTAGTGGAGTTTTGATGCTCCTTAGATAGACACAGTTTAAAGTAGAAGCCGAAAGGAGAAAAGACAAGTCCTAATAACATCATTTCTGCAAAAAGAGAAAGAACCATGCGTTCGATTAATGGAGGAAGTAAGTTGGGGCGGTAAGCTATTTGCATGGTAACAGAAGGGTCCTGCTATACACGATAAAACATTGACAGTTGGATAGCACTCTGTAAAACAACGTCTTAAACACGTTAATGCTTAGGAAATGCTTGTTATATTATGAGCGTAGAAATGCTAAAACGAATGATGAGAACAAGCTGAGCGGATATCATGGCAGTTGTGTCGGATGAGGTAGAGTATGGTTTGTAGATAAGGGGTAGAAAGTTAAACGGCATACCTAGTTCATAACTGTTAGTTCATATGAGAGTGCTGATATGGTTGTGGGTTTGGACAAATTAATGAGTTCAAGGAAAACCTAGACTGAATGTGTCCATTTGAACGCATCTTAGAGGGTGCTTGAATCTGTTCATTTTGTAGAATCAAGGTAAAACAAGTTGTAACAGAGTAGGGGAAAACTCTTGGATGAGCAGGTTCAACATAATTCAGTCAATACAAAAACAACCTAAGAAAATTAGCAAATGCACAGGAAAGGAATCAAGCGGCATCGTACTTTAACCCACTTTCATGGAACGTTTCATGCCGTTATGCAGTACAAGAGATTACCCATAAAAAAAGGCACAGGCCAGATATTACGTGTACCAATTAACAAAAATGAAGAAACGTCCAACTCTACAAACTTTAAGTGCAGAAATGGGAAGCGACACTGTACTCTCACACACACACACACACACACACACACAACACAACACACACACACACACTCCACGACACAACACACAACAAACACACACACTCACACACACACACAAAGTACCACACACACAAACAAACACACACACGCAGACAGACACGACAGATCAACAGACAACACAACACACCCACACACACACAACAAAACAACACACACACACACACCACACACACACACACACACACAAACACACACACAAACACACACATCACACACACACACAACACAGAAAAACAAACACACACACCAACAGACAACAGACAGACAGACACACACACACACACACAATCACAACACACATACACACACAAAAACATACACACACACAACACACTCACACACACCGCACACACACACACACACAACACACACACTAGGAAGCAACGAGAGCAAGGGAAGAAAACTCGCGTATTACCAGCCCCGTAAATAATTTCTTAACCTTTAACAGGTATACACACAAGGAAATAAGTGCACTCCATGGCAAACTCCGACATCATTCGTTTTATGTTCTAAATCAGATCCCTTAGTATTTCCTTTAAGTCTGTTGGAATAGCCATTAACTCCTGCACTGTATTGATCCTGCGGTCAATTCACTTAAAGCGTAGTTTGTCTTTGTTAAGGATATTCATTTGCGGAACAAGGCGAATACTGTTAATGGAAATGAATTTGGGGCATTGCCACAATTGTTTTTAGCAAAACACAAATCCTTTTATTCCCATTTGTTCCTTGGGTGTCCCAGTGTAAAACGCTACATATTCACATATAAATATCTCTTTTAAAATATTTTTTTTTATAGTCGTAGATAATGGAATAAGCACTTATGGCTTTGTTGTACAATCAGTCCCCTTGAGTATGCAAGTTTGTAAATGTTGTATCTGTTCCCTATCTTGATAAAAAAAATGAAAAGAGTTTTTCCTTTTGTGGATATTTCTTTTATTTCATTTTCTTTTTGGTTGTTTCCAATAATGGTAAATTAACAGTAGCTGTGTGCATGTCTTGGGCTAAATGTTGCCACAGTGTTGCTGGTGCCTGCACACGACCATGAAACATGCTTATATTAGAATAAGGGACATAGATTTAATTCATATTCCCCAGAGGACCCTTATGATGAATACAAATTTTTGATAGGAAAAAACAACTTTAAACTCATTTTTTTTTATTTTGATTTTTTTTTTTGTTTGTTGTTTGGTTTTAAAACAAGAGAGGTTTCTTCCACCGAGCGTAACTACTGACACTTAACGCAATTTTTTTGTCGCCGCGGTCACAAACTCTTATATCCCTCGTGGGATGATGGTGGGGCGGGGTGGGCGGTCTACACCCCCACCTTCGGAACTTCTGTGCCAAGAATGCCCTTTTTGCTATCTCTCGTGTGTGTTCTGGCCATGCCTATTCCTCTGCTCTCCTTCTGTTTTTATTTCTGCCTTCTTGTCCATTAGCCTGATTGTCTTACAAAAAGACGTTAAAAAACAGATCTCTTGACCCAAATTTGGATCTTGGTCCTGACATCAGGTGCTTCATGCGTTTCCCTACGCACCCATAGTGGTACCTCCATCGATGAGCCCTCCCGACGTATAGCCCACTACTGCTTACTGTAAGCAATGCTAGTGTCACAGTGCAGTGCAGGGCTGGGAAAGACAGGTTTCTCCCTTAGCGTAGGGATAGCGTTAATTAAAGGGCACGCAACGCTTTTTACTCCTAGAGCGGACAACGTAGAGTAATGAGGAGCGTGCAAGGCCCGAAAGAACAAATGCTGATGGGTTAATACTCCATAAAAGTGCAAACACTTCTCACATATATGGGTATGTATGCTCCAGAAGATGAAGGTTTGTGTTGACATGGATGGTCTTCTCTTTACAATAAGTACCCTAAACGATTGCCCATGTTTTATTCTCTCTTTTAAAAAAAATAGAAACAGAAACAGTACGTAACTGAAGGAGTTTGCAGAATGGAAGGAATATCATAGATGCAGATGTGCATTGGTATAGCAGACTGTACTTAAAGTTTGCTATCTTTAGTCAACAATATTAATGGATTGCATGATGTTGATCGGAATAATAAGTGTGCAACCCCCCTCCCCCCAAAAAACACAACAACAAACAAGAATACAACCCAAAATCAAACACAAGCAGACAGAAAGGAGTGTGAATAGTGCCCTGTTTCTATAACTACAATACAAATTATACATTAAATTGGACTGCAGTATCACTTGTTATGCTATAATGATCCAGTTGTTCATAGGAACCACGCAAAATACAAGAGACCAAAGACTTTGTGGCAAACTAAAGTGAGGCTGACTGATGTATCTGTCTCTTGTATTTTATCCGAACGAATAAAGCCAATTTTATAGTTCAAACTCTTCCTATTACCGTTTTGATATATGCGACGTGTGCGGTACACTGCCACTTTCACATCTTACTCATATCTGATTTCAAGCTCCCGTAAATGGATTAAACCAACTGGTCCAAGTTCACTCCTAATGAGCATTCCATATTTCTTAAACAGGTAATTTATGAAAAAGCACTTATACAGATTAACTACAACTCAATTAAAGCACAAAAACGGTCATTCTTATGAACATTCAGTTTCAGAAAGAAGGTTCGTGGTTCTTAACAATTTCAAACAACAAAGTCTAGATGTAAAGTTAAGCAGATTGAACGTGGTTACCAGGGTTGCCAACGACTGGGCTTCTTTACAAAGTTCCCTGTTCACCCAGACGTCAATGGGTTCCTGCCCGCTGGAGGCAGGGAATGTAAAAAGAAAGTGGAGGGAGAGAGAAGAGCACCACCCTAACAAAACTATGCTGGCCCCTGCGAAGCGAAGTCTCTGAAATCTTCCCTCTCCAAACGCAAGCATAGAGTACGGAACGACCTTTAACCTTGTTGCTTTTTACACCGCATGACACCTGATTCTCCATACACACAACCGACTATCGAATATTAGATGCTATACATTACAGCTAATAACGGCAGCAAAGTCAGCTGCAGGCAACAGCTAGGTCTGCTTCTGCCTGTCCAACAAACACAGTTTGCAGGTCAGGCTCAGAATTCACTGGATTGCTAGGATGTAGTAGGCACACAAATGAAAAAACGTAACCTGATTTCATTTTCTTCTGATTTTTTTTTAAATAACAATTTGAAAAATCTAGATGTAAGGTAAGCAGCAATGAGTTCAAAACAAAGTTATGTTGTCCCAAACTATTGGTCACCAGGGTGTTTGGTAAAACATTTGTAAAGCTATGTTTTGGCCACAAGCGTGGGTATATTCCCTCCAGAGGTGCACTTTCTCATTTCAACCCGGCAATGCCAGCACCTAAAAAACTATAGCCTAAGGCTTTTACTCTCACCTTCCTCACCTAACAAGCCCGGAGTGCCGGGACTGTGGGGAACTGATGTAGATTTTGCAACCACTGCCTCCACTACCCGTGGCCTCGCTTTTCCATAGCAAATGCGCTTCACTGGAGCAAGTCCCCGCTCTAATGTTGTCTTACTAGGGTTTTCTTCATCTCTTCCTGCGTCTTTATCGCTCTCCGTGTACTCCTGCCTGGAGGAACAGTCTTGGCCAACCCTGTTTTTTCAAAAAAAGTGTCTTCATCAAACCGAGCATTATTATCTGTTGCGCAATAGCATCCCGGACGCTAAGAACACAGAAATTAAAAATAATAAGCCCCCTTTTTTTTTTTTTGAAAATGATTTTGGGAAACTTTAAATCTCTTGCGTATTCTTTACAACACTGCATAACAACCATTTTGGACTTTTTTCCCATACTTTGGCGTTTTAAAAAAACCTTGTTTACTGAAAAAAAAGGGTTTGTGATTTCGTAGTTTTTTAAATAGTTTTAAAACCCTGGGTCGTACTTTTAAATCTTTTTTAAAACGAATTCCCTTTCCCGAGGGACAACCCCCCTAACCATTGTGCAAAGTATAGTAATGAAACAAACGGACATTTACTTCTTTAAGAGAAAAACAGAGAGTTACCAAAAGAGGATTCCAGTTTTTAAGTTGGACAAAGCACCCAGAACAGCTCTAGCAAGGAAAAGAAGTCCTTAAAAAATACATACTCTAAATAAAAGGATAACTGTAGGGGTGTGCCTATATTTTTTGTCCCTTTCTTTGCAGAATTCTGAGGGGGCTTTTTAAAGGCATTTTTAAAAAAAAAAATTATAACCCTATTTTCCCAAAACCATTAAAAAACCCTTTTTTTGGAAAAAAAACTGAAAAAACCACACTTAAACAGGGGCCAAAAAGGAAATTTGAAACCCTTCCAAACCTAAGAAAAATTAAATTTTTTTTTTTGTAACCCCTGTTTTTACCCACCAAAGCATTTTTTTCAGATTTCCATCAGAAAAACCCAAACATCTGCACCTCAGATTTGCCTTTGGGTAATTTTTTCTTGTCCACTTTTTTTTCGGGTAAAGAGGGCAAATTCAATGCAAAATACTCTTTTTTTTTGAAAAGTTATTTTTTTTTCCCTGCAAAAAAATTCTCAATAGAATTTTATCAAATGCTACTTTTTTTTCCTTTTTTTCCAATTGTTTTTGGGGAGGGTTTAAATTATTTTGAAACAGAAAGGAAGATTTTTCCAAACTGAAACATATCTCCCTTCTCTCTCTCTTTTCCCCTCTCTCCTCTCTCCCTCTCTCTCCCTTTTCCTCTCTCACCTCTCCCCTTTTCTCCCTCCCTTTCTCCCCCTCTTTTTCAGTGATTTTAAAATTTGCTTTTTTCCCATCAAGCAGTGGGGGCCCCAACGAGGGTTTACATATAAAATAAAATTAATTTTACATGTGTTGGTTTTTGTGTCTAACTAGGGAGGGCCACATCAAAATTTCCCCCCCTAAGGGGGCTGGGGGGGCTCCCCCTTTGTTCTTTGCTGGGAATTTTTTTTTCCCCCAAAATTAATTTTGGATCGTTTCCAACAAAAACCTTCCCCCCAAAGCGCCCAAACCAACCAGATCCGAAACTGCAAAAAATTCACTGGGATAAAAAAAACACCCCAGTTACAAAAAGACAGTCTTTCAAGAAAAATTCTTTGCGCTTACAACCACCCAAACCAACATGAAGAACTGTACAAACACAATTAAATATCGACACACCAAGTCAACCCTGCAACAACCATAACGGCAAGACCACAATCAAATAAAATCAAACCAAAATCTAGACACTTTTTTTCAACCCTTTTTAAACCACAACTCTTAAAAGTCATTTCTAAAACCCTTTTTCCTTGACGAATGCAAAGTTTTAAACAATCAAAATTTTTCCTTACAAACAGGTACATATTAAAAAAAAGGGGAAAATTTTTCCAGGAGTGGTTAAAAAAAGGGAATTTTAAAAAAACCTTAAAGCATTTTAACAAATGTGGGGATTTTTGTGCCAGTAAGTGAATTTCCTCCAACCCCCCCCTCCCCTGTGGGTTTGCCACGCCGGGCACATCTTTTTGAAACAACGAAAACCTGCAGCGGACCCGTGGTTTGGCCTGTGCAAAACCCCTTTTTAACTGCCAAGGGCCCCCCCCCCCAAAACGGGGAAAGTTTTTCACCATGGGCCCGGGAGACAAACAGTTTTTCTGCCCAAACCCCAATCCTCCCTTCCTCCTCAACCCCAAAAAATCGGTGTTCAAAATAACCCCCATTTCCCCCTGGGGCCCTCTCCCCAGAAACCCCCAGCTCTCTTCTGTCCCTCCAGCGGGACTAAGTGAGAAATAAAACCAACCCCCCCCCCAAACCTCCCCCCTTGACAAAGACCACCTTCCAACGAACCCCTATTAAAACCCATCTCTTCCCTCTTTTCCCCCCCCTACCACCCCCTCTCTCCCCAAACCCCAAAAAGCCACCCACCATCCCCAAAACCCAAAGGGCCTTTCAAATTCCTACTTCCACCACCTTCCCTATCCCTTTCCCCAAAATCATGTCCAACAAATCCCACACGTAAAAAAAAACTTCCACAACTTTTTTAACCAAAAAAACACTAAAAAGTAAACCCTAAATCTCTTGTGTCAAAAATTTTTTCCATCACTCTTAAAACAGCAATAGCCCACCCCTCACTAAAAAAAGCACAAACCCTCGGACCCCAACATTCTAAGAACTATGGGCCTGTCTAAAATTTACCCTTTGTCTCAAAAAGTACAAAAAAAAGTCGTTCTCAAACAGCCAACAGTCCCCTTTTCATTCCAATATCCCCTTTCCCCAAACTTTTCAATCTCCCCTATCCCCCAAACCCCACAGCACCGAAACCACCCAAGTCCACACTTTAGATACACTTCAACTTGCTTCTGATGCAGGAAAAATCTCCCATCCTCACTCTTCTTGACTTTTCTGCAGCCTTTGATACCATAGATCCTCAATTTTTCTTTCTTTCCCCCTCCAAAAAACGTTTTGGGAATTTTCGGGACAGCCCTCCCCCTGGTTTTTTTCATACCTCACAGACAGGCCCAGAAAATTATTGTAAAAAAAATTCAATCAAAACCCCGTCATAATGGAAGGGGGGGGAGTCCCTTTAGGGATCAATCCTTTGGGCCCCGTTTTCTTTAATCTCTACACCCGCTCCACTCCACAAATAATAAACAAAACCCCCATATTGATTAAACATTTCCCATGCCGATGATACTCAGCTTTAGTGCAGTGAAACGTTAAAACTTGCCTTCCTCCTGACAAATGTCCTACCCGCCTTCAAGACATTCCAAAAAAGTATGACTCAGAACAAGTTTTCAACTTAAGCCGATAAAACCCAAGCCCTGCCATAGGGGCCCAACATAAACTTTCCTCAATCGCCAAAAAAATTAAAATTTGAATTTGGCAATACGCAGTTCCTTTGCCCAACCTGTGAAGTAATTTTGGAGAATTCTTTAAAAACACATTCCCCCTATGAAAAAATTTATCACCCAAACAGCCAGTCTTCAAATTCAATTTCGGCGCCAAAAAGCGCGAATTTGCAAGAACTGTCCCTGAAGCAACTTCCAAGCTCGTCCCAAACTCTCAAACTTTTTACGTTTTTGACAAATTAATTTTTCTTTTGGCTGGCCTACCACTTTATCTAAACCACCCCTCTTCAAAAAGCAACAAAAATCTGCAGCTCACTGGTCCTAAAAAGAAAAAAAACGAACACAACACTCTCCCCTTTTGCATCTTTTTCACTGCTGCCTGTCTCACAAAGACTGGAGGATAAAATAAATACCCCCTGTTTTCAAAATGTTCCCCCCAAAAATTTCACCCCCCTTACCTGTAAAGCTCATCTTTACACTCCCAAACCCGTTCCTTTTTGTTCAGCCCGCAGATACTTTGTCTTTTGAACACCCAATTTAAACAAAAACCCCTGTTGACCCCCTCGCTCTTTCCTCCCGTTTTTTGGGCCAACCACCGGAATGAAACCCCCCCTTTCACTTCGCCAAAAGCCTTCACTTGATACCTTTAAATCCACCTCAAAAACACCTTCTTTTTCCCACCCCAACTTTTTCCCTTGGGTTTGGGGGGGGTGAAAAATTTTTTTCACCCAAAAGGAAAAAGTAAGGTGCCCCTTCCCCCGCAGCCTTTTGGGGAAAACTTTTGGGGAAGGCGGGGACCCCCCAATTAAACCTCCCGAACAGGGTTTTTTCGTGAAGTCATGGGAAAGGGAGGGGACATATGTGTTGAGCACCCAATATTTTTTTTGGGGAAAAGGTCAGGGACTTCAATGTTTAGGCAGAAAAACTATATGAGACAATGGGTAAGACAATTCCCCTCCCTTTCGAGCCCCTGCTCCTATAAAAGTAATTTTCAGCCCACTATAGGGATACTTTTTGCAAAGAATGCATGGTAATTTAGAAAAAAAACATAAAAACAGATAAAAGCGTGAAGGGGGGTTTCCCCCCTTTTTTCTGGAAGTTCCCCCCCCTCGGTAGGGGGGGATTATGTGCGACAGGTAAACCCCCCAACACATCCACGACTGTCCCCCCAAACAAAAACCCACTCAAATGGGTACATTGGGAAAGTACGGGCTAAAGCTAAAAAAAAGGAAAAATTTAAAATCTTCCCAAAAAAGAAATGGAAAGAAAAACCCAATAACTAGGGCTTTAGAAGTGAAATGGGGAAAAAGCAGGCCCGCAAACATCCACAAATACACCATTTTTTTACCAGGGGGAGATCAACACCCCAAAAAGGGGTTTTGGGATGATTCTAGAAACAAGAAACCTCAAAAAACCATCAAAAAATTTTGGGCGTAAATTTACAGAATCCCCGATAGTAAAACTTAAGGGGACACCTTTTGACATTTGGGAAAGTACAATATATGCCCCCAACAGCTGTAAAATTTAAAGCAAAAATTGGGGGAGTTTTATGAAAAAAATCGAAAAGGGAATGAACAACCCGAAATCTCAAGATATCAAATAATAATGTGGAAACCCTTTAAAATTTAAAGGAAGGGAAAAGGGGAAAAAAAGAAACCCCATTTGGGCCCAATTTTGGGAAAAGGAGTGAGAAATGAAAAAGGAAGCGGCTACGGAATGGGCAAGGGAAAAAAAGCGGGTGACCTGAACCCCATGGTTTTAAAACCATCCAAAAAGATGCGGGGCATGGAAAAACCCTGGGGACAGAACCAAAAAATCAAATTTGATTAAAAATCCGAATTTAAGAAACCCCTTCCGTTAAAAACCCAAAAAACATCTTGTAATCCATGCCGGTGCCGACTGTGGAAGTGATTTTATGCCCATTAAACGGGGGCCCAAAAAGCTAAAATTGAAAAAGTTGTCAAAAGCAAAAAAAACACCAAAAAAAGCAAATAAACCCTGCTACAAACGACGAAGAAAAACCAAAAAAAAAAACAAGATTTAAAGTTGAAACAAATTCGATGGCCTAGATCAACTCACCCACTACAGAGGAAAAATGGGGGGATATGAAAGATACATCACCCAGGGAGCAAAAGAATATAAACCAGTTTAAATAGAAAAGGAAAAATAAAAGTGGATTAGCTCCGATATTTTATACCTAATTGGGAAAAAAGGAGAAAGGGAAAAGTAATGAAAAAAGTATAAAAAACTCGACAAACTGGTTAAGAAAAAAAGTTTAAAGAAGCCCCAAGAAGAATGGATCAATAGGCCCGTGCCAAAAATTTGAAAAAGGAAAAAAATTTTGAAGCAAAACTTATCAGAAAAAAAAGATGTGACAGGGAAGAAATCCCTCAAAAAAAAGGTTGTATAAAGTCCCAGAGATGGAGATATACTCATGGGAAAAAAAAAGATATTCTTAAAAAGGTGGGCAGAATACATCGAAGAGTTATAAACCCCGACGACAGAGGTCCACCTCCCCCCTATTAAACAACAAAGAAGGCCACAAATCGTGGAAACGAAGGAGACTGCACTCAGCAAGGGTGAAAATGGCAAAAGGGGCCAGGACCTGATGAAAAACCATCGAATTGATAACACCCCGGATGAAATGGGAATTAAGGCAGTCACAAAACTACTAAACAATTTAAAAGACACAGGGGGATTCCACAGATTGAAGAATTTCCCTCTACATTGCGATCCCTAAGAAACTGGGTACAGCTGAAAGTGACCAAAATCGTACAATCAGCCTTTATGATCACATCACCAAAAATTCTTTATGAATACTCTGAAGAAATGAAAAATAAAATACTCCCAGAAATATCAGAAACGCAAAATTTGGGTTCATGGGGAAAAAAGCACCAGAAATGCCCAAACTTCCGGGGTTGAAAAAATCCATGGAAAAAAACCATCGAGGGCAGAAAGACCGTAAACCCCTTTCTTCATTGACTACTCAAAAATGTTCGACAAAATTTCGACACCCGACTTGTTTGATATTCTTTGGGAGGGCCCAAAACATCCACGGGGGAAAACTTCCCAGTCCTCAGAAAAAAATAAAATTGGGGAAAAAGGGGGGCAGCCCCTTTGAGTCGACAAAGAAACAGTCCAAAATAACCAATCTGCAGGGGGGTGACAGGGCTGCGGGTTTTTCTGCCTTAAATTTTTTTTTAAATTTTATGAAATAATTCTAAAAAATATTGAGAAACATGGGGAAATATGTAGGTGGCACAACACAACAACCTGAGAAAATGCAGAAAACACAGCCAAAACGCCGACTCTGAAGAAAAACGCAAAAGATTTTTAAAAAACCGAAAAAACAAAGCGAAAAAAAAGGGATTAAAAGCTCAAAGCAAAGAAGACCGAATGGGATTTGGGTCCGAAAAAAAAAAAAGCTTTAAACCACAAAAAACATAGCCTGTAAAGGAAGAGAAACAGACAAGTAAAAAAACCTTTAAAAAACCTTGGGTTGGGACTATCACCCCACGGCAGTGGGGCCCCAGAAATCAAGAAGAAAATCGGTCCAAACAAAAGGGGAACTTTTAAAAAACATTTAAAAGCATTTTTTTCCAAAAAATTAAAAGCCCCAAACAAAGATCCATGTTTTGAAGCCTACGTAAGTCCCAAAATTTTTTTTACGGTGTAGTCGGGCCCTAGCCAAGGATACAGAAAAAGCGACAAAAAAGCAGTGGAAAAAGTGGGGTTCCCTCCGGAGAATCAAGAAAATCCATGGGCAAAAAGAAAAAAAATGCAAAGTAATGAAAAGGGCGGGGGCAAGAGAACCCCTTTTCAAAACCCCCAAAGAAAAAAAGCTTTAAAATTTTTTGGGGCCTATAATTTAGGGGTGACGGACTAGAGAAAAAGGGTTTTGGAGTGGGAAAATCTGGGGAAACAAGAGCAGAGGAAGACAAAGGGACAAAATTTCCCCAGACAGCTTAAACAAATTCCAACGAAAAAGGAGGGCACCAAAAAATGAGCCATAGAGAGACCGAAACAGGGGAAAAAATTTAGAGCCATGATCGCGATGCTTCAAGACCAAAACCGGACAACTTGAAAAGAAGAAAAGACTTTCCCCCCCCCAAATTTTCTTCCCTAAATTTTTTAACAGCATCCCTTTACCTTCTAAGTGTTGATCCGAGGGGGTGTGTGTTTGTGTGCCCTTCGAAAAATACTTGCGCGCCCCATTGGTTTTTAAATCGTTGGGTTTATTAGGTTTTAAAGGGGAGTTTCAAAGCCTGTAAAAAGAATTTAGGTTGGGAAGCGCTTTTGATTTTTTTTTTTTTTTTACCAAATCAGCGCTATAAAAAATTTCCCTATATTATTATTTTTACAGCTTAAGCACAGTAAACGCTATCACACATCCCCCACTGCCAACTGTCCCCCACCATCTACCCTCAATAAACCCTTTAAAGCACAAGTTGACACCCTTCAGGGCAAAGAACAAACACCTTTGGACAAACGATAGAGAAAACAGCCAACGCCAGCAAGAACAGCACAGTCCAAACAGAAAACCATATGAAAGCCACAGAACAAGCACTAAATTCGACCATTGCTGACCTTACTCAGCAAAACACCAAACTACAGACAACGGTCGATAGACAAGTCAAAAGCCTGTCTGCTTTCAACGACTGGCAAAACTACATTAAAAAGGAATCATTACATTAAAGAAAGCCCTACCATCAACTGATACCTCATACTCGCCATCCCACTCCAAGAATCATTCAGTCACCTCCATTCCAAAGGCTCCCACCAGCAATCTAACAACCACCTCCAAAATTCTCCTAAGTGACTCCCTCTCTGACATATTCGACACCCCAATAGAAGAAATCATCTTCCCATTCCCCACCTATAATAGATTTTCAACCCTGACCAAACCCGAACCCCAAACCACCCCCTCCTCCCTCCCCTCCTTCATTACCAAAAACGCAAACTGACCAGTAATTCAGTTCCCAGAAAACCTATCATTTCCACCACCCCCCCACCACCGTTCCATTTCCCCAACTCCTTTAGAGGCACTATTAATACAGGTCTGTCCCCACTGCCAGCCAGGAGTTACTGATCGATGACTCGGTCTTAAGTGCAGTGGGAGACAGGAATTCTCCCCACGGAGCTAAAAACTTGTCGGTGCCAGGCCTGAAAGTCAAACACCTCTGGAAGTGACTGTCAACACTCCTCCCTTCTCCACACGTCAAACGGGTCATTTTCCATGTTGGCATCAACAGCTGCCTACAAAGTGGTCCAGTTGATTGCATGACATGGCAAAGTGTGGTCAGAGGACTAAAAAAAAAGTAACGGTAAAGGAGTCCCATAACCTATACGGTCGTAGGGGAGCGAGGCGTCAGAGACCTCACTTCTCTAGGGCCAGCATATTGAGGGCGGCACCCATCTCCTCTCCCTCGCTGCTTTACCTTCTCTGACCCTAAAGAGGGCAGGTACCCATTTACAGCTGGGTGAACTGGGGGAACTGTACTGAAGCCAAGGCGTGCAAACGGTCACCCATCCAACTGGTAACCACGCGCGACGCTGCTTAATTTGGCTGGGGGAAAGCGAGTACTCCGACCACTGTGCTAAAAAAAACTTGACCTGTACCATTACTCTACAAATACCTTAGAACTACTTGCTTCCTATCTAGAAAACAGGCAACAATGTGCCTCAATAGGTACATCTGCGTCCAAACTACAAGCCATCAATTATGGAGTACCACAAGGATCCATACTAGGATCTATTCTCTTCTCATTATTTATAAACGACCTCCCTCTCCACATCAAATCCAAATGTGAACTATTTGTTGATGACACAACTATTCATACGAGCCACAATAGCCTTAACTTTCTAGCAAATGCATTGCAAAAAAGCATTGATCAGCTAATTGAATGGACCGAACTGAATCATATGTCTATACACCCCAAAAAACAAAATTCATGCTTATTACCACCAGACAAAAGCGTCTAACTTAACCCATAAACTTACATCAATCAAAATTAAAAAGGAAGTAATTGAACAAGCCTATCATCACAAAGTTCTAGGGGTAACAATTGTTGAAAATCTCAGTTGGTTCTACCACATATCTCAACTATGCAAATACATGTCCCAAAGAGTATACCAACTTTCTAAAATCAAGCACTTTTTTGACTTTCATTCAAGGAAACTATTCTTCCAATCTTATATACAATCCTCAATAGACTATGCTTCTACCCTGTGGGATTCTTCTAGTGCAAACACTATGAAACCATTACTGAATCTGTATAAATATGCTCTCAAACTGGGTCCTTTTAAAGAAGACAAGCTTATTAGAAGCCGACTAAAAGGAGTAAAAGGTAAAGGAGTCCCATAACCTATAAGGTCGTAGGGGAGCGAGACGTCAGAGACCTCACTTCTCTAGGGCCAGCATATTGAGGGCGGCACCCATCTCCTCTCCCTCGCTGCTTTACCTTCCCTGACCCTAAAGAGGGCAGGTACCCATTTACAGCTGGGTGAACTGGGGGAACTGTACTGAAGCCAAGGCGCGCAAACGGTCACCCAACCAACTGGTAACCACGCCCGACGCTGCTTAACTTAGCTGGGGAAAAGCGAGTGCTCCGACCACTGAGCTATCCCGTCCCCATGACGACTATACTCAGTTAAATATTCTCCTTTTACACCAAAGATTACAATATAACAAAGGAGTCATGATGTTCAAGGTTATGACAGGAATTATTCCATCATATTTGAAAGACAAATTCCCCCAAACCAATCCAGAAATACTATAAAGCCTAATGTCCCAATTCCAAGAATTGACTTATTCAAATCTAATTTAGTTTACTAAGGCCCTATGCTGTGGAACTCCCTTCCTGATTCAGTTAAACAACATCAATCAATAACAATCTACAAAACTCAATTATCAACTCACTTGATACATCAACAATAACAAACCACAGCCATTAGCCTTAAAAACAAAGAACCTCCCTTACCCATCTGCCCTTTCCCTTCACCTGTCTGTCCATTGTTGTCCTCTCTCTCTCTCTCTCTCTCTCTCTCTCTCTCTCCTCTCTCTCTCTCCTCTCTCTCCCTCCTCCTCGTCTCTCTCTTCTCTCCTCTCTCTCACTCTCTCTCCACCATTCTCTCTCTCTCTCACTCTCTCTCTCTCTCTCTCTCTCTCTCTCTCTCTCTCTCTCCTTTTTAAATTTCCATTGTTGTGTAATTGAGTTTTTCCAAAGTGAAAGCTTTTTTTTTTTACACTAAAGTTATAAGAAATATATCTATCATAACAATAATATGTGCTTATCTGTACAAGTATAATCAAAAAGAGTGTTGATGGTGATGGTGTGCAGTTTTGAAAATTACATTCAGTATTTTGTTCGTTTGTTTTGGTTTTGATGTGTTTATTTACAAACAAAAGCATTATTCATTCACACACACACACACACCCACACACACACAAAACACACACACACACACACACACACACACACATACACACACCACACACACACACACACACACACACACAACACACACAACCACACACACAACACACACACACACACACACACACACTCTCTCTCCTCTCTCTCTCATTTCTCCCACTCTCTCTCCATTTTCCCCTCCCCTTCCCCTTTTCTACTTACATGGTAAAGTTCATTTTATGACTTTATTGATTTTTTTTCTCCTTTATTGTATGATGTATAGGTATTGGCTTATTTATTATCATGACGTTCAATTGTACGAGTAAATCAAAAAGAATATTGATGGTGATCCTGTACTGTCTTGAGAATTATATATTTAATATTATCCCTGAAACACGCACGCACAACACACACACACACACACACACACACACACACACACACACACATAAACACACACACACATACGCGCGCACACTCTCTCTCTATGACCTTATAGATTTGGCTTTTTTCTTTCTTTTTTTCCTTGCTTTTGTTGACTTTATTGTGTGAGTGTATGGGTATTAAGTGTATTTCATTATCATGATATACAATTTGTATGAGTATAATCAAAATACCTGTTGGCGGTGATCGTGTATTGTTTTGAGAATTATATATTTAGTATTATCTCTGAAACACACACACACACACACACAATCACACACCCCACACACACACCCCCACACACACACACACACACACACCACACACAACACACACCAACACACAACAACATATATATATATATATTAAAATTAATATATAATTATAATATATATTTTAAATATATATATTATAATATATATATATAAAATACGGATGAACTATAAACCGAGGTCCCGTTTCAAAAACACATGAGAACATCTTGCGCCCCACGTTAAAATCCTGTCCGCCTTTTTCGTAAGAGTAGGTCTTTGTGTGCCGGTGGGAACAGATGACAGAATTCACAATCCACATACACCAAACGGGGACTGGATGTAAAAACAGCACATAAGTGCTTATTCCCATTATCCTCGATATTAAAGAATAAATAAATAAATAAATAAACACACACACACACAAACACACACCACACACATACACAAACACACACACCCACACAACACCACACCCCCACACACACACAAAAACACATGCTCCTCCTCTCTCTCTCTCTCTCTCTCTCTCTCTCTCCTCTCCATCTCTCCTCTCTCCTTTTAATGACTTACTCATAGCTATAGTTGTTGTGTGTCCTGATGAAGGGCATATACATGCTTTATATTTTTAATATTATTTTGGTTTGTTGACTGTACTTTAGTTCCACTGAATTTCCTTTTTCAATATCTTATTGTTACATGTAACGACCATGTGTGCCATTTTACAATATGAAGGTATTCATTTTTTTTTAAAACCTATATAGTTTTGGCTTTTTGGGGGTTTTCTCTCTTTTTTCGTTGTTTTATTGTTCTTGTTGTTTGGTTTGTTTGGGTTTTTTTGGTTTTTTTTGGGGGGGAGTTTTTGTTCGGTGGGGGGGGGGGGGGTTCTTTTGTTTTTTGTTTTTTTGTTTGGTTTTTGTTGTGTTGTTGTTGTTTTGGGTTGTTTTTTTTTTTGGGGGGGCCCTTTTGGGTTTCCTTGTTTTTTTTTTGTTTGTCTGATTTTTTTTTTTAACAGTTTTTTCCCTGTTAGACTATGATATGGTTCATTATCAAATGTACCTTATGGCCGGGGACTGGATGTAAAAAAAACCCACAGAGTACTTATTCATTATCCTGGTAATAAAAGAAATTGTCTCTTTTACTTACAATGTGTAGATGTTCTTTTTATGACCTTAATGGGTATTTTTCTCTTTATTGTGTGAATGTATTGGTATTGGGCTTACTTTATCATCATGACGTTCAATTTGTATGAGTATAATCAAAAAGTGTTGATGGTGATTGTGTGCTGTTTTGAGTATTATATATTTAGTATTATCTCTGAAACACACACACACACACACACACACACACACACACACACACACACACACACACACACACACACACACAACACACACAAATACACAAATCTACACAAATCAAACATTAGTTTGCACGAAGAAAAAATATTCTTGCTACTTTCTTTGATGTCCATCAAGCTTATGACCAAGTCTGGCATGCACGATTGCTATACAAATTTATATCTATTGGCTTGTCTGGTCATATTTACTTTTATTTAAAACTTTTCTTAGTGGCAGAAGTATCAGAGCAAAAATTGGAAATACATATTCCAACCCAAGATTTCCTCAAATGGGTATACCACAGGGTTCTGTTATTGCTCCTTATCTCTTTAACATTTTGACTTATGACCTTCCTAGTTCGTTATCGAATAATGTTGTCCTTGCTCAGTATGCAGATGACATTTGCTTGTGGATGGAGACAACTATGAAAAAGTCAACACCAAAAAAGACAATTAAACTATATTAAGAAAGTATATCAGCTTGAGCTTGACAAACTATAGTACTTATATGGTAGAAAATGGTTTAAAACTGTCTCCAGAGAAAACTAACATTGTGCTTTAATTAAGGGAAAGTGGATTCCCCTTCCTTCCCAAAAGTTCAAACTCCAAGACAGGTATCTTGAGTACAAATTTGTTGTTAAATTTTTGGGCATATATCTCACTTCAAAACTTACATGGAATAGTCATATTGAATATTTGTTGAATAAAACCAGAAAGACATTAAACTTTTTAAAAGTAGTGAGTAAACAGCCTTGGGCCCAAGACGTCACCGTTCTCAAACATCTGTCCTTGGCGCTAGTTCGTTCTAAACTGACATACGGTCAACAAGTCTTTTTTAATCCCCCAAAATATTTACTGAAAAAACTTAAGAGTCTTGATTGTAAAGTTTTTCGCCTTGCTTTGGGAGTACCATCACATGCTTCTTCCTTAGGAACATACAGAGAAATAGGAGTTCTGCCTTTGGTTGAATATCGCGAATTGATGCTGGCAAAGTACATTGTAAGAAGCTCAACTACCGAAAACAATATCGAACATGAAATCTATGTGAGATCGGATGAGCATTTTCCTAAAAGAGCCAAAAATATTTGTTCTCTTACAACAATTGGCACTTTCACGGCAGATCTTTTTAAAAAGTCAAAAGTTAATCCAGAGAAACGAAATTGTCCACTCCTTATATATCTCCTAGTCCTCCATGGGAACTTCAAAGAGCTTCTTTTGATATTCATCATTCTACCCGTAAAAAAGAAAAGGGAGTAACATTTTCAGTAATTCATGTGAAGGAGCACATAATAAATAGCTACCCTTCACATCTTAAAATCTATACCGAGGATCTCTTCTAAATAGCACTGATGGAGGTGCAGCTTTCGTCATTCCCTCCTTAAAGGTTGAAAAATTTTACCATATTGGAAAGAATCATTCTATTTTACAGCAGAGTTAACTGCCATTCTGATGGCTTTACATTACTTAATTGACTTTCCTCGGACTATTTTACAGGTATTGTTATGTGTTGATTCAAAATCTGTGTTACAATCTCTTAAAAACTCTGGGTCTAATATTAAACATGATCTTATAACTGAAATAAACCATATTATACACTTTCTCATATTAAGAGGCACTAGTGTCACCTTTTGCTGGGTACCATCGCATTGCAATATCTTTTATAATGAAAAGGTTGATAGAGCAGCTAAAAATGCGGCAGCACAATCAAACTCTCTGCTGTCTTGAATATACCAATGTCAATTCATGAGAATTATAACTTGATAGAAAGTGCTTGCTGGAAGCATGTTAGGAAAAAACAAGAAGATGCGGGGTTTTCCCATGGTATCACTTCTATTTTGACCTAAATTTCTTTTCTCTCTTCTCGTTTTGGGTTAGATAAATTACGCCAAAGGCCAGTCATAAGTCTTATTAATAGACTGAAGTTAAATGCTTTCCATACAAAATTTTCTAGAAATGTACATTGTGTGTGTGGTGGGGTATGTCAAACATTCATATTCTTTTCGAATGCCAAATGTTAAAAAAGCAGCTGCCCACCATTCTGAGAGATCTTTGCAAAAGGTTTTGAATAACTCTACATTGCTCTGTGAAATTGCTTTGCTTTTGAAAGAGAGGTGTGTTAGTAATTTGCTATAGCACAAGTAAGTATGTCATTTATTAATTTGAAGCATAGGCATTCTACCCACCATGGTATAGTTTTCGAAATTGTTACCTTTTTTTCCCATTGTTCTTTTAGCATGGAATACTTGAAATGTATCTTTTGATCTGTTGTAGTTTAATTAGCTATTTATTCATAAGGTAAATTCATTTCTTTCATTGTATTATAGTTACAGTAGTTAAACAGTTCCTTAACCCTTTTTCTGAATTGTTTGCTTTTTTGTGTCTATATATCACTTAATGTGAAAACGTTAAATTGAAGAACAACACACACACACCCCACAACACACACACACACACACACACACACACACACACACACACACACACACACACACACACACGCACGCACGCACACACACATTCTCTCTCTCAATGATTGTATAGGTTTGGATTTTTTCTCTTTTTTGTTTTTATTGTGTGAGTGTATGGGTATTGAGTTTATTTCATTATCATGCAATATAATTTGAACGAGTATAATCAAAATGAGTGTTGATGGTGATCGTGTACTGTTTTGAGAATTATATATTTATATTATATATCTGAAATACACACACACACTCTCTCTCCCTTTCTATAGTTGTTGTGTATCCTGATGAAGGACGTAATCATACTTTATATTTTCAATATTTTATTCGGCTTGTTGGCTATACTTGAGTTTCAATGAATGCCCTATTTCAATATCTTATTGTTACGTGTAACAACTATAGTACCATTTTTCAATGTGTAGATGTTTATTTTTCTGATTTTATAAGTTTGGGGGCTTTTAAAAGTTGTTTTCTTGGGATTGTTGTCGTTATTGTTTGTTTTTTCTTTTTTGTGGGTCTTTGTGTTTTTTGTTGTTGTTTGTTTGTTTTTTATGGTTTTTTTGGTTTTTTGTTTTTTTGTTTGGGGGGGGGGGGGTGTTTTTAGGGTTTTCGTTTATGGGTGGGATGGGTGGTTGGGGTGGTTGTGTGCTGTTGCACATGGGGCAATGGTTTACAGTCTTATTCTAAGGAAGTGTGTGCGTATGTGTGTGTGTTTGTGTGTGTTTTGTGTGTATATGTGTGTCTGTGTTTGTGAGTGTTGTGTGTGTTATGTTGTTGTGTACATCGTAGGCCTTGCTTTCAGTCTCATCTAAACCTGAAAATGCTCCTGATCACCAGATTAGAGTTGATGTTTCGAGTGTTGTTGCTCTTTGTCAGACAGTAGAGTAAGGCTCAGGATGTGACATACAGTTAGGGCAGGGAACCAGACCTTTGTTTTGCATGTTGATTGATTGTCAGATGAACAGCTGTTTCTGCAGTAATAACAGCAGCACGGTGCAGCTATAGGAGTTGCCTTAGAAGTGTGAGTTTCTAAACTGAAGGCAGTTTGCCAAGCCTTTTGTGAAGCACCTCTTGCTGTGGGCAATGCTGCAGCATATTCGCTGTTGTCTGTCTGTCTGTCTGTCTGTCTGTTATTCTTGTAAGAGTTCTGCTCGGTATGAAGGATGCAGCGTTGCAAGTGCCTTCCTCAACTTCAGCTCCAAAGTTCACGAATGGTGAGATTTTGTGCCTGTTGCCGTTTGCCTACCATCAAGATGACTGCAATCCGACGGTGGCCGGAGATGTTGATATCCAGGTTTTTAAAAAAGTAATCTTGTCATTTTTGTTCCCACAGGGCAATAGCCCACTCTTGTAAAAAGCGGAACAGGTCTCAACGTGTGTGTAATTTATTGTTGTGTGCTTCGTGCACAAGACCTTGGTTTACAGTCACATCAAGAGACTTTTCGGGGAAGTAGAGTCGGTACTGATTTTAACTCATGGGGAAAAATTGCCTTCAAACGGGAATCACCATGGTGGTTCAATCCCGAGCTGTCAGATGGTATGCTCAATGTTCTAACTACTAGGCTATCCCGTTCCGACTTGTCTCTTTTAACTCTGATGATACTACCTTGCTGAAATACAATCCCCGTTTTTTTTCCCCGGGGCGCTCTGTTTCTGGTACCCGGGGTTGCTGACGCGGGCAGCAACACAGCTGACACGAGGGGATTGGTCCCCGATAGGGGCACGGGTGAAAAATTACACATCCGAAATTTTGTGCAGGTTACTCACACTCTCTCTCTATCTCTTACTATCTCTGTCGGTCTGTCTGTCTGTCTGTCCCTGGAGAGAGAGAGAGAGAGAGAGAGAGAGAGAGAGAGAACTCTGAACTCTGAAATGGTTTAATGTACATCGGCCTTTGGCCACAATACACACTGAAGGGGAAAAAAATTGAAGATGAAAAGTGGAAAATGAAAACAAAATTCACATAAGTTTGGTAAGACTTTGGCATAATACCCTGGCGTAAACTCATAACTGTATTCTCTTGTATAAACATATTCGAACATCATGACTAAATAAGGACTGTCGTAAGCCAAAAATCAAAACAAAACACAGCTTTAAAAAAATCAGTTCACCTTAACTGCTTCCCAAGATACCACTAAAAGATAATAGACCTGTGAACAAGTTATTGCTGGATTTATACCTGATATGTTAAACCTTCTCACATACAAAATACAAACATCAAGCACATCATAAATCATAACATTTGAAATCATTAATGCTCATTAGGTGTTTTGCATTTTCATAATAGTTACTATACTCACAAGTTATTGCATTTTCAAATCATTCACCCCTGCAGAAAAATGTATCCCTCAAATACAACCATGTCAGTCCTAGGCTACTGCAATGTTAACACAATGCTGTATGGGGGGGGGGGGGGGTATCACACTGTGCTCTTTCATGTCATGTAACGTTTTACGTCATAAAAATAGAAAATGGGGTTTTTGTTTTGTTTTGTTTAATGTCTGTTCACTACATGGTGATTTAGACACACCCGCATTCATAACCAAAGTACCTATTATTACACACCGCATCTCTCTCCTCTCTCTCTCTCTTTTCTCTCTCTCTCTCTCTCTCTCTCTCCCCTACACGCACCCACATCCACATAAGTAATATAAATATATACATACATATAAACATACATACATATATACATATATATATATATATGTATATACATAATAAATAAACATATACATATACATATCACATACATATAATATATATATATATATGTAATTACAGTAAAGGTTTTACAGGTAAAGAAAATATGTTTCAGCAACTGACAAATGAATTTTGGGAGTTAAAAATTTCCCCTACTAGGGCTTTTCTTTGTTTAAACCCAAAAAGAAAAAAGAAATGGGGGAATCAAAAACAAAGGGGATGAAAGAGTGAAATTAGAACAACAACATGTTTATACATTTTTTTGAATATTAGATTCATGATTAAACTCAGTAAAATGAATAAGAATTCTAAATTTGGGGCAAGGAAAACCCTGCGTAATATTTTTTCTATAAATTCTTTGAATTTTTATGGCAAAAAATTTTAAAAATTTCATTTAACTTAGAAAAATTTCATAAACGACAATGCAAGATAAACAAACACTTAGACTGTATCCAAGAGACCCCATTTTTTTAACCAAAAAGAATCCAAACCAGCTCTTTCCCAAAAAAATTTCCACAATAGAAATTCCAGCAAAATTTTTTATCCTATGTCTAACTACAAAAATTTAAATCAAAATTTAACCTCAAATACAATAATTTAAAGAAAATGTATTAGATATTTGCAATGTTTTTGATTAACACCCCTTTTCTAAAGAATTTAAAATTGTAAAAATAAAAAAGGGGTTGTTAATCAAAACATTGCAAGTACCCACAACAATATTTACTCATCACATTTCCTCTCAATCATCTAAAATATGCAAATTTTTAATCAAACATTTTCCTACCGCTGACACTTCCTCAACGCTTTCATACACACACACCCCACGCCGCGCCGGGGGGAAAACACGCACGTAACGCATGCGCATGGGCATCTATCCGCTCTTACGCTCACACCCTCCCCTTCAAGTCACTAAATACCAACACATACACGCGTGCGCGCACGCACAAAGCACACACCACACACACACACATATACACACACACACCACGCACGCACAAACATACACACACGTCGCGCGTGCACGCGCGCGCACACACACACACACACACACACCAAAATACAAAATAATTGCTCGATTGCAGTTCTCATTAAATTATAGCAACACAACATTTAGATAAATGTTTCCACAATGAAGATTTTTCTTCTGTTAATTGCATGGAACACGAACCTGGATTAAATTATGCGTGTGATTTGGATTTGTAGCCCTGAGTAATGCATGAAACGGAAGCTTGGCTGATTCTTTTAGACTTTTAGCACATCGATCCTCATACGCATCACATTTAAATATCAAATGTTGTTCATTTTCGATTTTTTTCCTTGCAACATGGACACAATTTTTTTGTACAATGTCACTGTAGCGATGCACATTATTGTTTAGAGGAAGAACATCACACCTTAATTATGTTATAGCAACTCGGAAACAGTATGCATCCATATCCAAAATATATCTTTCCTTTTCCAAAACAGCTTTGAATGTCTTATATGTTGTGTACCTATCACGCTCCCTAACAGCCCCATCCCATTCTTACCTGAACATGTCAGCAAGCCTCTGTTTGAATAAATGTAAAAATGCTTTTATATCCCCAACACCCTGTTGCAATCAAACTATATTAAAGCCAGTGGCACACAGTATCTCTCTAAGTTTTGAAGCCCAACACAGCTTACCACATTTATCAAGTTCACGTAACATTTCATAAGCTTTACGTGGTAACCTTTCTTCACCCATTTGTAATAGCTTAAACCAAAATCTTAAGCATGCTACATATGTACTTACATACAGTGGACATCTGCCCAGTTCCCCATATACCATGTTGTTTGGTGTTCTGACTGGAACACCAAGAAACCTCTTACAAGCAGCCATATGAACCTTCTTTAAATGCTCTAATCTGTTTAGTCCCAAATTTTTAGCAGAATATATCAATATCGGGGTGGATCTTAGCATAAAAAATCTTTAAGAATGTTTCTGCTGTTATTTCTTTACATTTTTGGAAAACCTTATTAACTTGAACTACTGCCTCTCTCCCTTTAGAAGCTAAGTGAAGGGTTCCTCTTTTTGCACTTATCATAGTTGTAAAGTTAAATCCCAGATAGCAATAGCTATTTACCACTTCTAATATTTTACCATCAAAGAAACATTTTTCACGTTTCCCTAAAAAGCCCCCCTTTCTAAATACCATTACCTTAGTTTTGTCAATATTCACACAAAGATTCATATTGTCACAACAGCGAGATAGAGGGGGGGGATAACGAACGAGAGAGCGCGAGAGAGAGAGAGAGAGAGAGAGAGAGAAAAGAGAGAGAGAGAGAGAGGAGGAGAGAGGGATAACGAAAATAATTATGATATAAATATATGATAAGGCCTTTGATAACAAAAATAAACAGAGAAGGTAACACGAACAATGAAATGACAGGTGATAGTATTACAACTGGTAACAACAGAAACTTGATGACAGAGCCCGATAATCGACAAAACAGATGGTGACAAGGTACTGGCAAAAACGAAACAGAAAGCACAGACAGTCTCAAAGAAGGTAAACTTTTCCCCAGTGGTAAGCAACTTAATAGAGGAGAGGACTTAAACACTGCAGATGATCCAATCGACTCATATAGCAGGGACCCACCATATGGTATGGAAGACCTGGAGCAATGTTTACTTGAGCTCCAAAGTTCATATGATGACTTCAATCTGATGCTAACGGGAGATTTCAATGCTCGAGCCGCTCACTACAATTACAATGCTGGGGATGACTTTGACAAATTTTATAATCTGCATTTTTTTCCAGTTCCCAAAGTCCCAGGAAATCACATGGTACAGAAACAAATGTATTTGGTAACCAGTTAATGGAGTAAAGCAGTATGTTTGATTTTTGTTATTCTAAATGGGCTCTGCAGTACATAGTTTGATGATAGTTATACGTTTATAGCAGCTTCAGGTTCAAGTAGAGTCAACTACGCCATTGCATCTTTTAAATTAGTAGCATCTGTTAAAATACTCTCTTTGGTTGTGGAAAACTTAACAGTGTCTGACCATTTTTCTGTTTGTATGAACAAAGAAGCTACTAACAATATTTCAAAAAACGTGTACAGTCATAATCCTGATAAGGCAATTTCTTATGATTAACTATTATAGCATGAGAATAAGACAGAGGATTTTCTCAAGGCATTAAACGGTACTAGTATGCATGATATATTTTCAATTGCCACAAGTACTATATATAGCGATTTAGAAGATGCTTTGTTAACATTCGTAAAGAGGCTAGTTCACGTCTGTTCAAGAAGACATCACAGTATAACATTAAAAAATATGAATGGTTTCATGTTGAGTGTGATGTTGCCAAAAAGAAAGTAGATAATAAGTAAATCATTTTAGAAAAAAACAGAAATGAATAAGAAAGACTATGCAGAGAAAAGGAAAATATATAAATTATTGCTACAGACAAAAAAGCAAGAGCATATAAGAATGACAGTGGAATCTTAAGCAATTAGAATTTCTAATATGTCCCACTGCCTGATGTTGTCTTCCCATCGTTTTCTCTGTCTGCCTCTTTGTCTCCCTCCTTGTACTGACCCCTATAGGACAACCTTGGCCAGTTCAGATGACGCGTGACATGCCTGTACCCTTTTTAGTATGCATTTTATCCCCACTGAAGTCAGGAGCATCAACAGTATCAGGTAACTACAAATAAAAGAACTGCTAAACACTGCTGCTAATACTGATAGTGGTGATACATCCTACTACACGTTGGTTGCTAAGGAATGTTAAATAAGAATAGCTTCTAGTCTGTAATGATTTCTCTTTGCAGTATCGTTGGGATACACGAAACCTGTTTTAAAAGTTTGCCAAAGAGTTGCCAATCACAATATCCTGACTACAAGGGCCTTACAATGGCGATTCGCTATGTATGCCAACCGATGGTCGTACAAGGTAAGTACAGAATTTGTACTGAGGAATCAACAAAAACCTTACGCATTTTTTCGGTCTTTGCTTCTATTATGTCGTTTTCAGTGTTATGCAGAGATGTTCATGCTCTAATATCAGAGACATCCTGTGCCATGATTACACTGCAGATTCCATGATTTGTAATCTCGCACTAAACGTATTTTACGTTGGGAAGAAAAATATTCCATGTACCAAAATCTCTACAGTAGTTTGATATTCAACAACAACACCAGCATTAACAACAACAACAGAAACATCATCAACAACAACAGCAACAACAAATCAACAATAGTAGCAGAAACAACAATAACAACAACAGCAACCAAAACAGCAACAACAAAACCAGCAGCAGCAACACCAACAACAGCCTCCCTAGTTTGTGTCCTGTTGCAGGTGGTCTGGGCTGTGCATCTCTTAGAGCAGGCCAGACCAGCCTTGTTCCGACACCATGCTCAGAACAAGCCTGGTTGATAACACTTTTTGACAGGCATCAGTCCTGACCTGCTGTCTTTAAAGAGATAAACATATGAATGTTCATGTAGTTTCAATAAGCTGTGTAGGCTGATGTTGTTTTTCTTCCAAATTCATACTAAAAACTCAATAATCATTTAAAACACAATTTTAATTTGCTTTTGTTTTGTTTTTTCTTTTCTGCCTAATGTACTGTAACCTTACGACACAGCTTACGACACTCTGAAATCACTAACGAAAACCACACAGCCTAAAGCCTCTGTTATTGAAGACAAAGAAGGAAATCTTTTAACGGAAAGCAGTGCCATCCTCCAACGCTGGACGGAATACTGTGAGGGATTGTATAACTACCCACTACGCCCAGATACCACCATAATTTCTGAAAAAAACCCTGAACACCAAGAAAAAGACCCACCAATACTAAGGTGTGAAGTAGACACAGCTATTAAACAATTGAAGAAGGGAAAGTCCCCTGGAATCGATAACATCCCAGCTGAACTCATAAAAAATGAAGGGAATGAAACAGCAAGACGATTCACAGAACTTTGTCAGAAGATTCACGACACCAAAGAATGGCCAGAAGAATGGACACAGTCTCTTGTAATACCCCCACCAAAGAAAGGAAACCTCAAGCAATGCCAGAACTACAGAACCATCAGTCTCATAAGCCATCCTAGCAAGATCATGCTGTGGGTAGTCCTCAACAGACTGAAAAACCGAGCGGAAAAACTCCTGGCAGAAGAACAAGCCGGCTTTAGACCAAAACGCAGCACAATGGAACAAATTTTCAATCTGAGAATTCTGATAGAGAAACATCTCCAACACCAAAAAGACTTGTATCACAATTTCAAAGACGTCAAAAATGCATTTGACAGGGTATGGCATGACGGCCTCTGGCAGGTACTCGGGCACTTCAACATTGACAATTACCTCATTGAAGTCATCAAGGCACTGTACGATAACGCAAGAAGGCCAGTTTTCTTGAACAATCACATGGGCGAGTTCTTCAAGACCACGGTTGGGGTCCGCCAGGGCTGCCTTCTCTCACCTGTACTTTTCAACCTCTTCCTCGAAAACATCATGACAGAGACACTGCAAAACCACCACACTTCCATCTCCATTGGTGGAAGACCCCTTTGCAACCTCAGATTTGCAGATGACATTGACCTCATTGGCGGCAGCAAACAAGAACTGCCAAAACCTCACAGATAGTCTATCGATCAAGCGAGCGCATACGGCATGGAGGTCAGTACAGAGAAATCAAAGATCATGGTCAACAGCGCAAGTTATGACAGCACGGAAATAAGATGAATGGAGAAATACTGGAAGAGGTGAGCCAATTCAAATACTTAGGCTCCATCCTAACAAAAGATGGCACATCAAACAATGAAGTGAAAGCTCGCATTGCAACAGCAGTATCTGCTCTAGCCAGACTCGAGAGGATCATCAGAAGCAACAACATCAGCTTCTGCACCAAATATCACCTCTACAAATCCTTCGTGATATCTATCCTCCTATATGGCTGTGAATCATGAACCCTGTCAGCAGAGCTAGAGAGGAGAATCCAAGCATTCGAGAACAAGTCCCACAGAAGACTCCTCAAAATATCATACAAAGATCACAAGACCAACAACTATGTGAAAAAAGAAATCAAAAAGCGTGTGGGCCCCCAAGAACCTCTGCTCTCCACCATGAAGAGAAGAAACTGATGTGGTTTGGTCACACCACAAGACACAACACCTTAGCAAAAACCATCTTGCAGGAACAGTTGAAGGAAAGAGAAGAAGAGGCCGCCAAAAGAAATCATGGTTACAACATCAAAACGGACCGCCCAACCCCTGCAACACCTTCTACGAGCCACACAGGATCGTGAATCATGAAAACAGATCCCTGTTGCGTCTTCTCTCATGTCCCCCTACGTCCTTTGGGACATGGGACTGACAAGACAAGTCAAACTGTAACCTTCTTTTCTGTTTGTTCCTGATCCACTTACATTGATCTCAATTCCCAAGCCATGCCAAGCTTATCATCATCTTATACCATTTTCCTGTACTGCATGATAGTCGACGATGGAGATGACGACGACGACGACAATGATGACGATGATGATGAAAATGACGATGATGTATGGATTGGGGGCAGCTTTTGAGACAATTCCACAGACTGAGCTCTTGCTACCGCTCACAATGTGTTATGGCCTTTACTGGGTGAGAACGATACAGACCTTGCAATGCTGGTCAAGTCATTTGAGCAACACTTTGAAGATCACATGTGCTCAGTGATAGTGAGTCCTGTGAGGTCCTGTTCTTCCCAATCAGCTCATGACATACACACTGTGGGCTGAAGGTGGCTGAGGAAAAACACACAGCCCATCAAACCACAGAGAGCATGCCTTCTAAGAGACGACCCACAAGATTCCAGCCAGGATCCTTGCGGCTGACCTCTGTGCTAAGGAGGCTGGTTCTGAGCCTCGTCAGGTTATACACACGATGCCCGCTTTCCCCAGCGGTGATCTACTGTTTGTGCAAGGAGGACAGACATGGACACTTGGCATCAGGGTCTAGAGGTAACGCACCTACCAAGAAAATGAGAAGTGTGGGTTTGATTGCCATTACTTTCTGACATTTTCCTCCAATCCAGTACACCTTGAGTGATGGTCTGGGTGCTAGTCTTTTTGGATGAGATAACAAACCGAAGTCAGGTATGAAACGTGCTTTCATTGCACGCAAAAAAAGCTATAGCAATGAGACAGATGTCCCCGGAAAAAACTTGCTGGGAGAAAACATTCTAACAGAGAAACAAATACATATGCACATAGGAGAAGAACATAAAATGGTGATGCTACTCTTGTGTGGAAGCGCTCTCTCAAGGGAGAGCAGCCTGCAGAGATGTCAGCTGTAAAAAAAACGTTGTAGGGGACAAAACAGTTATCAATGGCAGATTTTTCTCAATAAGATTTCGCCTTTGTATGAATGTAGACCTCTTTGGAATCAAAGCTTAATTTAATCATCCCTGTCAACAAGGTGAAGGATGACTTTTCGTTCTATGTTTTTTATCATCAAAGATTTTCCAAATTTGACAAAGCTAAACCAATCCAATTCAATCCTGCTATTCATAGCGCTATGATACCACAGAGGCTTATCAGGGCTGTCACAGCGTAACATGTATAAATCTCAGCTCAAAACTGTGCAACTATATACAGATTAAAGCAGCAATTGCTCGTATCAATGCCCTGGCCAACCCTAAGGGTCACCTGAGGAAAGACACCGCTTTGTTGGAGAACCACATAAATAGCATACAACATCAGATGAAAGCAATGCCCGCTTCCTCAAAACCAATCTTTTTTCGTAGAATAAAACTGTGAATGTTACATTGTAACAGACAGAAACATACACTTTTCTTTCCGGAAGATGAAAATGTAGCCCATTTGAACATTACAAAAAAAAGTCTTTAAAAATCTGCAGCCAAGTGCTTGCGCCTAATATCCTCGGCATCTCGACACTCCAGAAACAGCTGTTGGATGCTTATTAGCACCTCGCAACTTACACCATTGGGTTCCTGAACAAATGAAAGTGACTGCACATAACGTTTGCCTCCAGATTTTAAGTCTGTATATGGTACAGCAGACTTCAGAGATATTATTCTTGTGGCACTCTTGGCGTATCAGTCAGCTGTTTCTTTACCTTGAATGCCCTGGGATCCATACCAGAACAATGTATACCGTTCCATCTCCATGATGGATACAGAGTGTAGACACTTCATACTGGGAGGACTAATATTCCTACAGCCAATGGCCTCCAAAGCTGGGAGCAAATCCGAACATACCAAGAAACCTTTTCCTAAGATGGAGCGTGGCAATGCATGCAACTAGATAACATGGAAACCACTTCATTGATCTTCATAATGTACAGCTAATCACAAAACTCTTCTCCTGTCCAAAGCCTTTCTTGTGTCAGTATCTGCCACACACACTGTCAGCCAAAGTAAAACTGCAGGAGATCATCATCCGCTAAATGCCGTGGGCTGTGTTAAGGTTTCCCTGTGTAGTGTATTCTGATTCCATTCCCTTTACGCAAACTGGCGAATTTGACACATTCTTCGTTTAACATGCTTTGTCTTGCTGTTTAACAACCCAGTACACACATTCTGAATCGGTGTCTGGTTTGCATGTGTATTGGATCACAATGTTATCAGACTCAGATGCCAAAATCTTTACTATCTGATTGATGGAGGGAAGTTCTATTCAGGTTTTCATTCTGTGGCTGTCTCTTAGTCTTTTCAGACAGATCTGTCAGTCAGAGTAGCAAGGTACTGTGTGACAATCCCGGTGTCAAATCCACCAACGAATATCAATCCTCGGTTGATAGTCCACATCAGGCTGCACAACACACACATCGCACCACAGTCAGACACACATGGGGATTTCATATCAACGGATGATGGCAACACAACTGATGTTTTCTTGTTGCTATCGTGTGTGTGTACAGTTGGCATGTCCATTTCATGTGCATCTGCACATACTGCACTCAGCTGTTCCACACCACTGTCAGGCAGGCACGAGGCACTGAAGACACAGTCACTGTCACACACAACACTGCCTGCTTCTCTTTATGATTATCTGGAATGCTCCTTTCGGGGCGAATTTGGAGAAAGGTGGTTTTTTCCTGTAGTATTGCACTTGCGTGTGCGATCACTGTAGGATCCGCCATATTGTTTGACACTGCTGTGTCAATTGGCTTCTGCCGTAAGACAAAAACCACATTGTCCCCCTCCCCTGCCATCTTCCAGCTGAGACTGTGTTGTCATCAGCAGGGTGCGTAAGGCCTTCTCTACAGATGCTGGAAGTCCAGTAATTGCATTTTCAGACTGAATTACAAGTTTTTGTCTGCAACACTCTGAAAGACTACGCCCTGTTGTTTTTGTGTCACGAGGGAGAGAGCTGAGAGAGAAAAAGAGAGAATGAATGAATGAATGAATGAGTGGAGTGAGTGAGTGAGTGAATGAGTGAATCTTTATTTTTCAAGGTAACAGAATAAGCAATGCACATACTTTTCCATCCAGCCCCTTGCCCTGATTAGGGACTATCAACAAAACAAGGGAAAACCCTTACTACAACAACGACAATATGATTAAAAAAGATAAGTATATATTTTAGCAATACATGAACCCTCACTGACTTGAACATGAATTTCAAGAAATACATAGATTTTTTTGGAGAAAAGTGATGTACGATATTAAACATAAATATCCCAAATGAATGAAACATAACCTGAACACTAACACACTGATTAAATTAAGTAATGTGGATAATCCACACATCCAAGACAAAGTCACATGCCCTAGATACCACAGCTAGACGTGTTGGCCTCAGGATCAGTCAAGACCAAGATACTGCGTACCAACAACCAGCAAGAGGCACCTGTCACCATCTCTGGGAAAGCAGTAGAGGATGTCAGTGAATTTGTGTACCTGGCAGTAAGATCAGCCAGAACAGGAGGCACAGACGAAGACATCAAGGCAAGAATAAAGAAAGCACGCCAAGCATTTGCCATCTTGAAACCCTTATGGAGAACAAATGCGATCTCTACAACCACCAATCTCAGATCTTCAACTCCAACGTGAAGTCTGTGCTTCTCTACGGGTCCAGAAACTTGGCGGGTCATCAACACTCAGCTCCTCCAAGATCCAGACCTTCATCAATGGATGTCTCCGGCAGATCCTTCATCTCAGATGGTTCGACAGAGTTGCCAAGTACCGAACTGTGGATGAGGGCGAACCAACAGTCTTGGATGTCTAAGTAAGGCGGCGAAAGTGGCTTTGGGTTGGCCACACCCTACGGAAGGAGCCTTGCAACATCACCAGACAAGCGCTCAAGGGGAACCCGCAGGGAAAAGGAAAGAGGCGCCCCAAACAGACCTGGAGGAGAAGCTGCATAGTGAGCTGAGAGACTCCGCCCTGACAGGGGAAGAGGCCAAACCCTTGCCAAGACAAGGAGAAGGTGGAGAGACGCTTTTTAGGCCCTAATGCTCCGCTAGGACTATAAGGACTAAGAAGAAGAAGAATGTGGAAAAATTAAAAATAAAATAGGGAGACAGAAAGAAGAAAGAAAGAGAGAGAGAGAGGGGAGGAGAGAGAGAGAGAGAGGAGAGAGAGAGAGAGAGAGAGAGAGCATTTTCCCGGTTACATCAACATCAAATAACGAGAATCAAATTCTGACATCCTCGGGAAAACCCTTTTTTAAACATAAATATCAAGAGAGAGGGAAAACACTAACAAAGAGAGAGAGAACTCTGAACTCTGAACCTGAACTATTTAATTGCACATCGGCCCTTGGGGGCCACAATACAATGCAAAGTAGGTTAGGGAAAGCATCACGATTTTAAAAAGCAGTACATACCACACAGTAATCAACATTCAATATATATTCATGGGTTTTTTTTAAGATACTAAACAATTTTCAATACAGAGTGAATTCAGTTTTGCTTGATTTTTTACTTTCCTTCTTTAAATCAGACACCAGATTAGCGAATATACGAAAACGAGGAGAACATTAATCCTACTTTAGGTTTACTTCTATTACAATGAAGGGGGTATTTTTCATTCTTGGATATTTTAAAATCTCAACACTTCAGTAATTATGCCTTCCTTCTGTTCAAATACTACAACACAACAATTTGCAAATATTTCTGTCTTTTCGTCATCATTGTTTGTTCTTGAATACAACATATTAACATTCTATAATACACAGTATTTCCCTGCATTTTGCTGCATACCAATGTACCAAGCTTTTATACAAAAAACGAAAAAGGGTGGAAAGTTGATACCCATTCATTAGGTAAGCCACACTCACACAGAAAGCAGATCTTGATAAGCTCATTTTAAAATATTTTCTTTCCCCCGCCTGTTGATTGCAGGGAAAACACATACTTTGAAAAATTTAAATGTCTGTGGATAGGGTTAGGGGCTTTTAGCAAAATGTGCAGAGGGATATCCACTCGATTCCTTTAGAAATTTAAGCCTCAAATCATCATACATAGGACAGGAAAACAAAAAGTACTGTTCATTTTCAATATGTTTTTTACAAAATGGACAGCTTAGTCAGGGTTAGATTCTTTGTAGCGATGTACATTGTTATTTGGGGGGAGAACGTTGAATTGAACATGCGAAAGGCGACACGGAAGCAATATACATCAATATCTAAAAATGTATCTTCTTTTTTTCAAAATGCTCTTGATGACGTGTAAGGGTTTGATATCTGTCACGTTCTCTGAGAGTGCTTTCCATTTCTGAATAAAACATATCCACAAGCCTCTGTTTAAAAAAAATGCAGAATTGTTTTCACATTCCCAACACCTGTTGTAACCAAACAAATTAAAACCAGAAAATACATAATTTTACTCTTATTTTTGACACCCAACACTGCTTCCCAATACTGTCTAATTGTGTAGTAACATTTTGATGGGCCTTATATGGTAACCGTTCTGTATTCATTTCTAATAATCGAAACCAGTATCTTAGCAGGTAACAAATGAATCAACATAGAGTGGATACCTACCCAAACCCCCAATATACAATTTTTTATTGGTTGTCTTGGTTGCACTCCAAAAACCTTTTACATGCACACATGTGCACTTTTTCTATTGTTCTAACCTGTTTTTCCCCTATATTTCTGCAGAAAAAAAAATAGCAAAATTGGTTGTATTTTTGTATCAAAAGATTTTAAAGTAATTTTTTCGCTGCCCATTTTTTATATTTTGAAATACTCTATTAAGCGAACTATTCCCCTTTTGCCTTTTGTTTTTTAAATTTGCAGTGTACCATTTTTAGCACTGATCATCGTTGTAAAAAAAAATTTAAATCCTAAATATAAATAGCTATAAACCACTTCCAGTCTATTATATCGTAGAACCACCTCTCATGTTTTCCCCCAAATCCCCCCTTTCTAAATACCATGACCTTTGTTTTATCAATGTTTACGGTTAATTTTAAATTATCACAACATGTTCGTAAAATATTTAACTGATTCTGGAGACCACTTGGTGTTGTTGATATGAATGCCACATTGTCAGCAAATAATAAGATAAATAATTCCATAATATCTGGGAATAATTGTACCCCATGTTTACCGTTCACATTCAGTAGGTCAGCTAACTGGTTTATAAATAATGAAAATAGTGTTGGGCTGAGAACACAGCCTTGCCGTACTTCGATAGAGCAGTCAAATATTTAAGTTAATTCGAAATTTGCACGTACACATGACTTTAATGACTTGTACATAGCTTTAAGCGTAGCAAAGAATTTGCCGTTTACTCCTTGATTTTGAATACACTGTAATAGTGTATCATGCTGAACAGAATCAAAGGCCTTTCTAAAATCAACAAAAGCAACATAGAGTTTCTACTACTTTTTTACTCATGTGTTCTGGATAACAGCATATAAAGTAAATATCTGATCAACTGTCGAATATTTCTTCGAAATCCTGCTTGGCATTCTGATATTAAGTTTTGACTTTCTAACCAGGAGTATAGTCGCTTATTCAAAATTGAGGTATAACATTTAGATATTATGCTTAGGAGAGAAATTTCTCTGTATTTATCTACATCATTTGAATTTCCTTTTTTGTGTAATGGTTAGATTAATGGCCTTTGACCATATCTGTGGATAAACTCCTTGATCAAAGGCATATTAAATAATTGTAACTGCCATTTCAAAAGTAAAGTAAGTGAAAATGCTGAATTTTGACAGATTTATCTGAATAAAGCACTGGAAAATGAAATCAGGATTTTTGGGAGAGCACAGATATTCAAAACAGATTAAAAATGGCCATAAATAACTTAAATAGCAATGTAGATGGTGCCCTAGAAGTATTTGTAGAGTGTTTAAAAAGTCTAGTAAATGCATGCTGAAAAGATTTGTATTTGTAGGGCAAAAAGGTCACAATGGTTTGACAATGAATGTGATAAAGCTAAAAAGAAATGTAGAAAGAAGCTCAGATGTTTTAGAGCAACTCGAAAAGAAGCTGATAGGCTAATGTATGTTACAGAGAGAAAACAGTGTAAGTATCTTTTGAAAACAAAAAAAAACACACTTTCAGAAAACAGAAAACTGAAGCACTGGCACAAGAAATTAGCAATGGGTCAAATTTTTGGAATGAGCTCAGAAAAATGGCTGTGTAAATAAAGAAAAAGGTAGTAAACAGTATCACCACAGATGAAGGGTTTAAAATTTTAAAACTGTTTTTTCAGGGGGATACTGAAGAGTTAGAAAGGGACTTCAACAGTGATAGGGAACTCTTAGAAGAAACAGATCATGTTTTAAATATAGAAATATCAGAACGAAAGTTATTCAGGCAGTAAACAAACTGAAAGATAAAAAAGCCAGTGAATAGATGATATCTTAGCTGAAATGTTAAAATGTGGTGGTGATTGTGTTATTATATTCCTAACAGAGAGAGAGAGAGAAGAGAGAGAGAGGACGAGAGAGAGAGAGAGAGAGAGAGAGAGGAGAGAGAGAGAGAGAGAGAGAGAGAGAAAACTGATACAGACAAAAACTCTCCTAACAGATTCTAAGTCCCTGATGGCGAGTGTCAATTATGACAGGTTGATTTGTTTAATACATTGTTTAAATGATTTTCCAAATACTGCCTTTCACCTCCGCCTTCACTTACCCCGTAGTGTAGTGGTATATTGGGGAATCACCGACGATTGTGCAGCCAGCTTCCCTCCAGTCCTTGAGTTTTTCAGCTTGCCCCATAGCATGTCCCTCCACTCAAGTCTAGTTCACTCTCTGACGTTATCTTCCCGTCGTTTCCCCTCTCTCTCTCCTCTCTCTCCTCTCTCTCTCTCTCCCATCTCTCTCTCTCTGTCTCTCTCTCCCTCTCTGCTCTCTCTCTCTCTCGTCCCCTCCTCTATCTCTCTTTGTCCTCTCTCTTCATCTCTTTCTTTCTCTCTCTCTCTCTCCTCTCATCTCTCTCTCTCTCTCTCTCTCTCTCTCTCTACTCTCTCTCTCTCTCTCTCTCTCTCTCTTTCTCTTCTCTCTCTCTTTTCTCTCTCTCTCTCTCTCTCTCTCTCTCTCTCTCTCTCTCTTTCTATCTCTATCTCTATCTCTCTCTCTGTCTCTCTCTGTGTCTGTCTGTCTGTCTGTCTGTCTGTCTCTCTCTCTCTCTCTCTCTCTCTCTCTTTCTCTCTCTCTCTCTTCTCTCTCTCTTTTTTTCTCTCTCTCTTCTCTTTGTCTCTCTCTCTCTTTCTTTTCTCTCTCTCTCTCTCACTCTCTCCTCTTTCTCTCTCTCTCTCTCTCTCCTCCCTCTCTCCCTCTCTTTACTCTCTCTCTCTCTCTCTCACTTCTCTCCTCTCTCTCTCTCTCTCTCTCTCTCTCTCGAACCGTTCAGAGTTCAGAGTTCTCTCTCTCTCTCCTCTCTCTCTCTCTTTCTCTCTCTCTCTTTCACTCTCTCTCTCTATCTCTCTCTCTCTTCTTTCTCTCTCTCTGTCTCTCTCTCTCTTTCCTCTCTCTCTTTCTCTTTTCTCTCTGTCTCTCTCTCTCTGTCTCTCTCTCTCTTTCTCTCTCTCTCTCGTTCTCTCTCTCTCTTTCTCTTTCTCCTCCCTCTCTCGTCTTTTCTCTCTCTCTCTCTCTGTCTTCTCTCTCTTTCTCTCTGTCTTTCTCTCTCTCTCACTCTCTCTCTCTCTTTCCTCTCTCTCTCTATCCTCTCTCTCTCTCTTTCTCTCTCTCTTTCCTCTCTCTTCTCTCCTTTCTCTCTCTCTTTCTCGCTTCTCTCGTCTCTCTTCTCTCTCTCTTCTCTCCTCTCCTCTGTCCTCTTTCCTCTCTCCTCTCTCCTCTCTCTCTCTTCTCTCTCTCTCTCTTACTCTCTCTCTCTCTCTTCTTTTCTCTCCTTTCTCTCTCTCTCTTTCTCTCTCTCACTCTGTCTTATCTCTCTCTCTCTGTCTTTCTCTCGCTCTCTCTGTCTTTCCTCTCTCTCATCTCTCTCTGTCTTTCTCTCTCTCACTCTTTCTCTCTCTCTCTGGTAAACAATCGTAAACTCTATGTAGCCTCATTGATTTCAAAAGGCCTTTGATTCTATTTTCAAGACAACTTTTTATGGCCAATTCTAAGCAAAAATGCATTAAGGAAAGTTTTACAACTGTATAAAAGTATGTACAATGATGTAAAGGCTAAAATAAAAAATGGGGCTAAGTTAAGTGACTATATTAAATGTACGCAAGGGGTAAACAAGGAGATATGCAGCCCAGTTCTGTTTTCGTTGTTTTTTTAATGAAGTAGCTCTTGACATAAATAAAAAATGGAGACATGGTTTTACTTTTCGATTTAGTAGAATTATTTGTTATGTTGTTTGCAGACGATATTGTTTTGTTATCTGATACTGTTATTGGTTTGAAAAACGCAATTGAACAGTTTGGGACGCTGCAGCTCAAAGGACTTCAGCTTAAAGTAAACATGGAAAAAAAGTAATATCATAGTATTTCGTAAGGGTGGATATCTGGCTTCTCGTGAAAGAGGGTTTTATGGAAAACCCAAAATTAAAGTTGTAAATGCTTATAAGTATCTAGGTTATATATTTTTCTACTAAGCTTAGTTTTACTTTTGCCTGTCAAGAGCTGATGAGCAGAGGTAAACGAGCAGTCATGAATATCTTAATGTTTTGAAAAATTTGACAGCACCTCAGCAGAATTATTTTTTTAAGTTATTTGATGCACGGGTGCAGCAATGTCTAAGTGCAGAAATATGGGCTTTCTTTGCAGGGCATAAAAATTAAAAAATTTACATTTATTCGAAAATTGAAACGATTCCTACTTGTTAACAGACGAACACCAAACGATCAAGTTTATGGTGAGCTTAAAAGACATCCATTGTATTTAAATTTTTTATGTGAAATGCTTTGGGGTATTTGGGTTTAAAAGTATCGCAGATGTGTGGAAACAGACCCCCTTCCCAAGCATATAAGCTTTTGTATAAACCTCGATGAGAGAGGGAAGATAACATGGGTGACTAGCGTGCGTAAGTGTTTGTGTGAAAATGGTTTTTGAAATTTGTGTGGCTTAATCAGGGTGTTGGGTGTGTCAAGAGTTTTCTGGCCTCCTTTAAAAAACCCGTATCATAGATTTTTAGATGGCAGCAATTGGGGAGAGCCACATTCAAAGCAGCGACAGATTTTTTTTATATAAATTATTCAAAGCAAAATCACCTTGTGAAACATACTAACCATGAATATGAATAAGTTTGTAAGGTGTGTATTGACCAAGTTTCGTTTGGGGGCCCACCGATATGATGGTACATCATTTAAGATATAAAATATATGACGAAATATGACGTTTCCCCATGTGTAAACTGTATAGAGAAGAAAGAGGTACACTTTGTTTTCTGTTGCCCACACTGAAGATTTAAGAACAAAATACATTCCTTCTAAGTTTTTATAAGAGACCTGCACTATTAGATTAGTCTTACTTTTGTTTTCCCCCAATGTAAACACATACGAAATGTTGCTATGTACTTGCATAAGTCTTTTTCAAAAGAAGAGAAACGATGATGTCATGATTACCTTTAGATGCAAAAATTGTTATGTATGGGGTTTGGAGGTACAGGACTTAGGTGTGGATGTACAAACCATGACCAATGATGTATTTCCCCTTTAAATGGCCAAGGCCTTTTTTGAATAAATTATTTTCATTGTCATTGTCATTGTCATTGTCTTCTCTTCTCTCTTTCTCTCTCTCTTTCTCTCTCTCTCTTTTTTCTCTCTCTTTTCTCTCTCTCTCTATTTTCTCTCTCTCTCTGTGCTTTTCTCTCTCCTCTCTGTCTTCTCTCTCTCTCTGCCTCTCTCCGTTTTTTCCTTCTTTCTCTCTCTCTCTCTCTTCTCCTCCTTCTCTCTCCTCTCTCTCTCTCTCTTCTCTCTTTTTCCTTCTCTCCTCTCCTCTCTCTTCTCTTCTCTCTCTTCTCTCCTCTCTCCCCCCCTTTTCCCCTCTCTCTTTCTCTCTCTCTCTCACACACAATACGTTATTAAAGACCAAGGAAATAAGCCCTGAAAAAAGGACACAGCTACTGCACATAATTATCATGATCTTAACCAACGTCCTTCCCCAGCATCCACACCAGCAGCTTTCTTAAATCAATTGTTTTAAACACTGATTTGACATCTTTGGCATCTACTTGATTGTTTGTACCATCTTGAACTTTCTGTTTCCTTCGCTCTGCTGCAGATTCCCTTTTGCTTACAAACACCTAGATTCAACCAGTCCACGTGGCCGTCGCTCTTTTTTCTGTTTCTGTCCATCGATTTGGAATGCCTCCCTATCTCTCTTCGCCAAAGCCTTCTGTGCTCCTTTAAATCTGGCCTCAAGACATATTTGTTTCAAACCTAAGAATTTCCTCTCCTTTTTTTCATTTCAAGCTATCCCTGCTTTTCACAGCCTAAAATCCATCACCCTGCCAAAGTGTATAAACGTGTGGGTGTGGGGTGTGTGGGGGTGTGTGTGTGTGTGTGTGTGTGTGCATTTGGACTTGTTAGAACTATTACTTGCTATTGGTTGCATGACTGTGTAAGAATGAGCTGAGTGCAAGCGCTTTGATTTGTCTGTGCAAAATACAGCCTATATAAATTCCATTTATTATTATTATTATTTTATAAATTTTTATTGAAAATTACCATCATATGCATTCTTCGTTGCTCAACAAAAGCTCTGTGTGTGTTTCGTGTCGTTGTGTTTGTGGTGGTGTGTGCGTTGCGTTGCCCCGGGGTGTGTGTGTGTGTGTTGTGGGTGTTGTGTGTGCGTGCATGTGCGCGTGTGCGGATGCGTGTGTGTGTGTCTGTGTGATGTGTGTTTGTGTGTGTGCATGTATGTATGGGGTTTGTGTGTGCCCCCGGCGCTTGCACGTGCGTGGGGCGTGCTTGGGAGCTGCTTGCCTGCGTGCGTTTCTGCGTCGTGGCGTGCGTGAGTGTTGTGTGTGTGTTGTGTGTGTGTGTGTGTTTGCAGATTTCAAATATTTCATTGACAGTTGCTTTAGGCCAAAATGATTAGCTCCACCAGGTGTACTATCAATGTGTGTCCAAAATACCTAGTACTAAAAGTCGAGGGCTGCAAGTAAGTATCCAAACAACATTGAGGGAAAAGGGCTACATTAGGAAATGCAAAGTGCCGCAGTCATCTATCATCATCAACATCATCATTTAAACAATCATCATTCATCATCATCATCATCATCATCATCATCCATCCTTGTCGTCGTTGTCTTCGTCGTCGTCGTCGTTGTTTTGCTGTGTTGTTGCTGCTGCTACTACAACAATTATGTAGTAGTAGTATGTAGTAGTAGCAGCCCGCAAACAGCAGCAGCAGCAGCAGTAGTAGTAAATAGTTAGTAGTAGTAATAGCAGTGTAGTAGTAAAGTAGTAGCAGCCCGCAGCAGCAGCAGAAAACAGCAGAGCAGCAGCAGCAGCAGCGCAGCAGCAGCAGGCAAACAGCAGCAGCAGCTAGCAGCAGTAGTTAGTAGTAGAAAAGGAGGAGGGAGGAGGAAAGGAGAAGGGGAAGGAGGAGGGGGGTTGTAATTGTTAATACTGTTTTTTGTTCTTGTTTTTCTTGTTTTGTTATTGTATTTTTTATTTTTATTATTATCATTGTTATTATTATTATTATTATTATTATGGTTATGATTAGTAGTAGTAGTAGTAGGAGAGGAGGAGGAGGAGGAGAAGGAGGAGGAGAAGAAGGAGGAGGAGTGGGAGAAGGAGGAGGGGGGGGAGGAGGAGAGTTGTAATTGTTTATTACTGTTCTTGTTCTTCTTGTTATTGTTATGTATTTATTATTATTATTATTGTTATTATTATTATTATTATCATTATTAATTATCATTAGTAGTAGTAGTAGTAGTAGTAGTATATTTTTATATTATTATTATTATTATTATTATTAATTTTTTCTATATATTTTTATTACAATTATTTTTCTGATTATTGTTATTATGTTTTTATGGTTATGATTAGTAGTATTAGTAATAAAATAGTCTCGTTGTTATTATTGTTATTATTATTATTATTATTATTATGACTATATTATTATCAATATTTTTATTATTGTATCATTGTTATTATTATCATTATCATTTTAATCTTTATGTTTTTACTGTCATTTTAATTGTTATTGTTCTCAGTATTAGTAGAGACTATAATTATCCATTGTTTTTGTTTTCGTTTTTGTTTATGATGGTGATAATAGTAGATCAGCTTCGTAGTTGTAGTGGGATTTGTAGTGTAATTATTGGTGAAGGATCTTCAACGTTCTACCTCTTAAGTGCTGGGTAAAAAAGCACTGCCATGGGTAAAGCATCACTTCGCTGCTAGGCCTGGAGGGATAATAAAATTGAGAGAGGTGATGCTTTACCCATCTTTCAGCAGAGAGGTGATGCTTTACCCATCTTTTCAGCAGTCCTGGTGATGCTTTACCCATCTTTCAGCAGAGAAGTTAATGCTTTACCCATCTTTCAGCAGAGAGTTAATGCTTTACCCATCTTTCAGCAGAGAGGTGATGCTTTACCCATCTTTTAGCAGAGAGTTAATGCTTAACCAATCTTTCAGCAGAGAGTTAATGCTTTACCCATCTTTTAGCAGAGAGTTAATGCTTTAAATAATAATAATAATAATAATGATAATAATAATACATGGAACTTATATAGCGCTATATCTTGAAAAGACAAATCAAAGCGCATGCATTCAACCTAATCTTACACAGTCATGCAATCAATGATAAATGATCAATAGTTTAAACAAACAGATATTTACAAACATAGTGCGCTGCAGACAAAATCTATGAATAAAATTTCAATAGTCCAAATGTTTTACAAAGCACACACACACACATCACACAGGTCATATACTTTAGCAGGGTGATAGGACATGGGTTAGTGAGGGTGGGATAGCTCTGATATGAACAGGGGGGGAAATCATAAGGTTTGAAATAAATATGTCTTGAAGCTGGATTTAAAAGTGTCATAACTAGGTTTCTGGCGAAGAGAGAGAGGGAGCTTATTTCCCAGGTCGATGGACCGGAAAATAGAGAAAGAGCGGCGGCCACAGTGGATTGATTGAATCTAGGTATTCGTAGGCACAAGGTATCTGCAGTAGAGCGGAGGGAACGTGAAGGAGTGTACAGGTTAAGACATTCAAGGGGTAGGAGGGTGCAGTTTTGTGGAGACATTTGTAACAGAGGGTACTGATCTTATAATTTACTCTCTGTGGCACAGGCAGCCAGTGGAGAGATCGCAAGAGAGGGGTAATGTGCTCCGATTTTTTCTTTCTGAGAACTAGTCGAGCTGCGGAGTTTTGTATACGTTGAAGGGAGTGGATAGATGATGCTGGCAGACCAGAAAAAAAGATAATTGCAATAGTCCAGACGTGAAAGAATGAGAGAAGTGACAAGTTTGGCCTGTCGCATCAGTGGACAGGTACTTCGAATTGCACTAATACGCCGTAATTGATAGTAGCACGACTGACAGGTCTGAGTGATGAATTTTTTCATAGAGAGTGTGTTTGTCGATTACAACACCTAGATACTTCACAGCAGTGGATAGAGGGACTGATGTATTGGCAAGTTCTATTGAAGCTGTTGTAATGGAAGAGAGTTTGTGTTTGGTCCCTACAAGCATGGCTTCGGTTTTATCTGCATTTAGCTGTAATTTGTTCTGTGTCATCCAATTTTGAATATCGTCAAAGCAGCGGACCATATTTGTCAGGAGTGAAGGCAGATTTTTCAGGAGCAACCACTGCTTTGAATCTGAGAGTCATCTGCGTAAAAATGATGGTTGATTTGATGACGGTTTATATATGTGACAGTGGGGCAGTGTAAAGAGTGAAAAGAACAGGGCCTAGAACTGATCCCTGTGGGACTCCGCATTCCAGTTTGGCAGGTATTGATTGAATCTTGTTTACTGCAACTGTCTGGAATCGGTCAGTAAGGTATGAATTAAACCAGGTGAGGGCTATGCCAGTAAACACCGAAAGTTTTTGAAGACGGGAGAGAAGAATTGAGGGGTCTATAGTATCGAAGGCTGCTGATAAGTCGAGTAGAGTGAGAAGGGAGATTTTCCTGAGTCTTTTCAGCAGTCAGGTGATGCTTTACCTATCTTTTCAGCAGTCAGGTGATGCTTTACCCATCTTTCAGCAGAGAGGTAATGCTTTACCCATATTTCAGCAGAGAGTTAATGCTTTACCCATCTTTCAGCAGAGAGGATGCTTTAACCCATCTTTCAGCAGTCAGGTGATGCTTTACCCCATCTTTCAGCAGAGAGGTAATACTTTACCCATCTTTCAGCAGAGAGGTAATGCTTTACCCATCTTTCAGCAGTCTGGTGTGCTTTGCCCATCTTTTAGTAGAGGGGTGATGCTTTACCCATCTTTCAGAAGAGAGGTGATGCTTTACCATCTTTCAGAAGAAAGGTGATGCTTTACCCATCTTTCAGCAGAGAGGATAAACAAATGTCTTTTCCTCATCACTGGCAGACAGACAGGGGGAGAGGGAAGTGTCTTTTAACCAGCACTTACTTTGCTTTTTGCTTTGTTTGTTCGAGGGTCTCTTTTTGTTTGGGTTTTCTTTTGGTAAAAAATCACTTTTTTGCTAGAGCTTTGAATAAACTTCTAGAGTACCATACAATCAAATCCTTAAGAAGACTATCAAAAGTGTCTGTCTCTCTACGTGAAGCTCTAGGGGTTTGGTATGGAGTTTCTATACCATCACCTTTGATGCAGTTGTGGTGGAATTTTTTATTCCTTGAACAATGAATTGAGAACCACTGGGCAAATTTTTTTTGTTGTAAATGCAATTTAAAACTTTGTTTCAACTCAACACACACACACACCACACACACACACACACACAACACACACACACACCAACCACACCACACACACAAAACACACACACACACACACACACCCCACACACACACAACACAAAAAAATATAATATATATATATGTTTTCTAATTGCATTAAAAAAGAGAGAGAGAGAGAGAGAGAGAGAGAGAGAGAGAGAGATGTATATATATAGAAATATATAGATATATATATATTAATATAATATATATTATATCTGTGTGTGTAGATAGATAATGGGTGGATGGATGAATGGATAGTTTAGACAGATTTATATATTGCTTTTTATATTTAAGGCCTGTTTTGGGGAAATAGAAAAAAAGTACAACAAACCGTTGCATTCCTGAATGGCAAACATTGTGGTGTGTGCGTGCGTGGTGTCTTGACAAGTGTACCCCCTGTAGCTGTTCTGTGTTTTTACCTGTGTTGTCCGTGCCTTGACAACCTGTTCTACCCATATTTCCCTTTCCCTTGACAACTTGTTTCATCTGCTTTTCCCTTCGTCCTGAGTATGGTATTCCCGTTTCTCCTGATCACCTGTTTCACCTGCTTTCCCCTTTCGTTCATCACCTGTTTCACCTGCTTTCCCCTCTCCCTTCACCACCTGTTTCACCTGTTTCCCCTGACCACCTGTTTCAGCTGCATTCCCCTTTCTCCTGACTACCTGACCATGCAGAAGAAGAAGTGGTAGCGGTGGTGGTCGTTGTAGCACGAGTTGTCCAGGTGGTAGTAAGTCAGTAGAAGGAGTGTTTCTATCAGGATGGGGAGAAAGATAGCCATGATAAAGCTAGTCATCATCTTGCTGCTGCTGCTGCTGCTGCTGCTGCTGCTGCTGCTGCTGCTGATGATGATGATTATGCTGCTAATGATGATGATGATTATGATGATGATGATGCTGATGATGATGTTGATGATGTTGACAGATATCATGAGCGCAGGAAGTGTACCGCTTATGCTTTGCGGCGTTTTTGTCCTGCCTACTGCAGGGTGATGGACAAGTTCATGTATTATTTCCACATGTACAGAACCCACACCTGCAGCTGGAAAAAGGTTACTGGTGTAAGTATGTGCGTTTTGTGTTGCTGTTGTTGTTGCTGTTGCTGTTCTTAATTGCTGTTGGACTGTTGCTACTGCTGCTGTTGTTATTGTTATCGTTGTGCTGCTGCTGCTGCTGCTGTTACTGTTTGTTGCTTCTTTTGCTCTGCTGCTGAAGATGCATGGAAAGATTGGGAGGGCGTTTGTGGGCCACAACGTAATAACCAATCAAATGAAAGAGGCTTGAGACTCTGGAGTTTGCCAGTAACAACCACCTCCAGCTAGTGAATACACTTGGCCCACACAAGAAAATCCAGAAAATGGACATGGCATAGCCCAAATGGAGAACACCACAACCAAATAGATTACATCAGGGTTTGAAAAGACGGTTTCAGTCTAGCGTTAACATTGCACAGACACAAGTTTTCCAGAGCCGACATAGGGAGTGATCATGATCTTGTGTTTGATGACTTTCCGACTACGTCAAAAGAAAATCCACAAGGGGAAAACAACATCGGATCAATTGACCTCGAGAAGCTGAAAGATCCAGAGGTATTAGAAATTTTTCTAGAAGGATAGGGGGAAAGTTTGCAGCACTCACTGTGAAGACTCAGACATAGAAACACTGACGAATAGTTTCAATAAAAGTATAACTGAAACAGCATGCGAGCTTCTTGGCAAACACCGACCAGTCAAAAAACATGGGTCCACACCTACAACTATGCGACAAGCGTTTAAGAGAGTTGAAGAAAAAGAAAAATGAAACAAAGAAAGAGCAGAACAATAAGGCGTCAACAAAAGAATCAGGAAGTCCATGACGGAAGCAAAAGAGAAAATAAGGTAAACATCAAAAATTTAAGAAACAAAAAACAAACAAGAAGCAATCAAGGGGAAAATAACTAACAAAAAGGGAAAGTTTAACAAAAACAAAATGAAGTTCTCACGGGAAAAAGGGAAACCTGACAGAAGACATTAATAGCTAACCGAAAAAAAATAGAACAGAAATTCATACCTTAATAGAAGAAAGAACAGACAGCCAAAAAAAGAGGAACAGCATTCCAATCCAAAAAGACCCGGGGCCCTACAACTTCCTGCTTTTGTTGTCAAGCGGGCCAACCATTGTTTTGCGCCAAAGAACGCCAAGAATCGGGAACGGGAAATGGCAAAAATGGACACGGCATCATCAACCCACCCTCTCCAAGAAAGGAAATCTACAACAAGCATATTACCGCACAATCAGCCTCATATGCCACCCAAGAAAGGTCATGCTACAGATAATATTGAATAGACTGAAGCCACAGCAGAGACTATCATTGCTGAGGAGCAAGCAGGTTTTTTAGACAGGGCGCAGCACAACAGAACAGATATTCAACCTCAGAACTATGTGAGCGGTACCTTCAACATTTAACAAGACCTTTACCACGTAATTTATCGACTTTAAGAAGGCCTTTGACAGGATGTGGATGCAGCTTTTTGGGCAACCATGAATTTGTACAGCATCAATGCAAACCTGATCAGAGTCGTCAAAAGCTGTACAGCGAGGCCACCAGTGCAGTGTACTACAACCCAAAAACATTGGGAAAAATGGGTTTTAAACAACAGTTGGAGTAAGACAGGGCTGTTACTCTTCCCATCTTTTCAACATCTTCCTTGAGAGAATCATGGGTTTATGCACTGAACAAACATGAAGGGTCAGTCAGCATTGGTGGTAGAACGATCACAAACCTTTGCTTTGCAGATGGACATTGATGGAATAGCAGGATCAGAAAAAGAGCTTGCCAGCCTAAACCAAAATTTTAATAAAAGGCCTCCAAAACCTACGGCATGGAAAATCATGCAGGAAGGGCCAAACTGATGACTAATAACACCAACGGCATTAGCACTGATATCAGAGTTAATGACCCCGAACGGAAACAGTTCCAAGCTTCAAGTACCTGGGACCATTTTATCAGACCCGAGATCCAAGCCAGAAGTAGTATGCAGGACTGCACAAGACAATAACAGCTTGTCAAAACTAAACCCCCATCTGGGGAATTAAAATATCTAAATTATCTCCAAGATCAGACAAATTGCGTTTCCCTTTTTCAACCCAATATTTCGGAAATGCCTGTAAATCAGGGGGACCCTATGCAGTTTTGGGAGAAAAGGGTACAGGCGGGGAAAAGGATGTTTTTGGGGAAACTCCTTGGCACTCCTCCCAAAGACCCCCATAACAACGAAAGCGTGCAAAAACGGGAATGCCCCCCAAACCTTTGGGACCAAAATAAAACCCCTTAAAAAGATGTAAAAATGGCGAAAACCTTAAATGGATGGGCATGTCACAAATTTCCAAAAGGATTCCCAAAGACGTTTTAAAAGGGAAATGCCCAAAAAAAGAAAAAGGGCAGACCAAAAGGGGGAGGAAAAACACCCAAGCAAGGGCCCGGGGCCTTAACTAAACCCAAACCCCTGGGAAAGGCAGAACAGAGAGAAAATGGGGGGAACGGGTTTTTTTGATTTTTTGAGGGTGCCCCCCCGGCGTAGCTAGGGACAATGGGTAGATAGAAGATAGCTGTTTGTATTTTTTGTTGCTACTTTTGTTGTTTTTTGTTGCTGAAATTTTCCAGCAAATTTTTATTTTTCACGGGGGCCCAAAGCATTTTGGCAGGGGGGCCCATCCCCCTCCCGGGCTGCTTTCCCTTTCCCCGGGCCCAAAAGAGGGCGGGTTACCCATTTCAGTTTTGGGTGATTTTGGGGATTGGGAAACCCCTTTGTTTGCTGGTTTAAATTTGGGCTTTGGAAAGTCAGACCCTTGCCCTGATCTTTTCTTTTCCCCTTATAGTGAGTGTGGGGTGTATGGTGTGTATGTTTTAGCCCACCAGGGGTAGAAAAACCAACGGGACTAAGAAACAAACACCCCGGAAAAACAAGCCAAACACCCAAAATTTGGTTACATTGGGGGTCCCAAGAAACCGATGATACGCCAAAAACCAAAACTAATCACTTTTCCCTGCAGCCAGGCTTTTTGTGAGCAAGCTGGGGGTCGGGGAGTAACAAGGGTACTTTGCTTGGTTTTTTTTTTTGTTTGGTTTTTTTTTTGGTTTTTTTTTTTTGGTTTTTGGGGGGGGGGGGGGGGGGGGGGGGTTAAAAGCATTCCTTTTTCAGCAAAAGTAAGTACGCCCTTTCTCATTCAGTTTGTTGATTTTTTTTTTATCATTGAGTTTTGTAACTCTAAGGGTTTCGCAGACGACGCAATCTGAGATGGGAAAACCCTTTTACGGACGAAAAAAATAAGGGTTTCTGTTTTCATTTTTGCTTTTTTTTGAAAGGGGATCCTTCATCTTGTCTTGAAAATCCCAATCCCACCTTTTTTTATGAAACCCCAAACCCCCTTACCCCCCTTTTTGGCTTTTTTTGGGTTAATAAAAAAAAAATTTCCGGGCACTAACGCGTTTCTGGGGAAAAGAAAAGTCTTTGTGGTTGCCAAAAGAACCCATCTCAGAAAAAGGACTTTAATTTTTGAAAAAATAAAAATTTATAGTTTTGAACCGAGTGTTTGTATCATCATGTGTGTTTTTAAAAAAACTGTAAGAAGGTTTGGGAAAATGTTCTTTGGGTTTTTTGGGGGTGCGGGGCGTGCGTGTGTGTGTGTGTGTGTGTTGTGGTGCGCGCCGCCCCGTGTGGGGGGTGTATGTGTGCGTGCGCGCGCGCCCTTTCCCTTTCTGTCTGTCTGTCTATCTGTCCCCTCTGTGTGCTGTTTGTCCCCGCCCCTGGGCTCTAAACTTGTCTTTTCTTCTGTCTCTTAATCTTTTCTCTGTGCTCTCCACACACATGCCCACACACCAAAAGCACGTTCATAATTACACAAAACACACACATACAAACACAAGCATACACCATGTAGCATATTACCCAAAAAGGTTTTAAACAAAAAAAAAGCACAAGGCACCCCACACACAACCCCAAAAAAAAGGTAGCATGGGAACCCCGCCGCCTTTGGGGCAGTGGTTGCGCCTTTTGGGTTTCGGACTGGAAAAGGGCGCGGGTTTGATTTCCCCAAAAAGTATTGGGGTTTTTCAGATTTCCGGCCGGGTCCTATCCCAAGTGAGTGTGCTGTGGGGTCAGTGGAAAGACGGGGCCACACAGTCGGCTTCATTCACTTAACGGATGGAGTTTGAGAGTGTTTTCTCCAATTAAACCTTTACCAAAAACTTTCAGGTTTTCCCCCCGGTTTTTCTCGGGCCCGGTTTACGCCGGGATATGTTTTTGATAGTAAGCCCTTTTGAGTACAGCCCTGTCAAAAAGCCTCAAAGCATATTATTTCACTTCCACAGCACAGCTTTACGATTTTTCCTTGTCCTTTTATTACATGCAATTTAAAAAAAAGGGGGGGGAGTTTGGTTTGGTTTTCCCGGGTTTCTTGGTGTCTGGTGACCTCAGATTAGTGTGCCCCTACACTTTTGTGCCTGTGGGGAGTTTGTGTCAAAAACCTTTGGGTCTCGGGCGTTGGAGGGACGCTTTTTTGGTGGTTTTTCCACCTGGGTGGGGAGACATTTAGTTTTGGCTCAGCGGGCTGAGTTAAAACTGTCGTTAGCCGGGGGGTTAGTAGGGGGTTGTCCTAAAGTATGCTAGCTCAGAACAGGGCCCCCTGAACACCACCAAAATAACCCAGCAGCAGTGCAGGGCCCCTTTGGGGGGTGGCCCCCGGCGGGCCCGGGAAGTGTTGGGGGGCCCCCGGGGCTTCCCACTCGGGGGATGAACATAACAAATTCGGGGTTTTGGGTGTGGGGGGGAATTTAAAAAGGGGGCCCGGGGTGGAAACAGTAGGACGGGGAGTAACAGAAAAATGAGGCAGCAAAAAAAGGACCGCAAAAATGGGTAAAGTATGTGAGGGGGGGGGGGAGGAAGGGGGCTTAGTCCCCATGGGATAAAGTGGAAACCAAATTTTGTTT
>CM054157.1:26884292-26919292 GCA_028751875.1 Rapana venosa | reverse complement strand
ATCCATTCATTCATCCATCCATCCATCCATTCATCCATCCATCCATCCATCCATCCATCATCCATACATACATACATACATACATACATACGTACATATGCACATACGCACATACACACGCGCACAAACACACACACACACACGCGCGCGCGCACACACACAAACCACACACGCACGCACGCACTCACACACACCGAGTAAGCTATTGTGTGCCAGTGGAACAGATGACATAATTCACAAATCCCCATACACACGAGGACTAGATGTAAAAAAGCACATAAGGCTTATTCCATTATCCTCAATATAAAAGAATACTAAAAATATCTTTTTGTTTTAAAGCTAAAAGAATCAAACAATATAAAAAACCCAGTTGAACATCAAGATGAAAAAGATGTTCAAACATATCCCAAATAAGAGATATAATGGAAGCACTTAAATAGCACCGAGCAACAAGTAAGAGTCGGACAGCCAGATGTCCACTGACACAGCAAAGCAGCCAGGGTGCACCCCCGAACTCCTTTGGTCAGTCAGCAAACCCAGCCTCTGCACACACCCTCCCCGCCAACCACAAGCCACCACCATGCATCCCACCACTACAGACCTTCTTCTTCTTTCTTTCATCTGCCGCTGGTGCCTTTCGGCGTCGCGGGAGGACACAGACGTCTGTCTGCAGCAAGGCGGGAGGCTTGATGTTAGTGACAGGTCATGGGCTGCAGGGTGTCAGCCACGGAGTCGCTCCATCGTCTCCTTGGTCTACCTCTGGCTTTCCAGCCATTGTGTTTGGTGTGTTATGCCCGTAGGGCTGGTTGGTTGGGCGGCATTCTAGTGAGGTGACCAAACCACCTGATCCTTTGTTGTTCGATATGGTGGAGAATTGGTGTTAGTCCGACCATGTCTCTGATCACCTCATTCTTGATCTTGTCGCGTCTGGTCTTGTTGACAGCTTTTCTCAGGCAGCGCATTTCACATGTGACCAATTTTCTCTCTAAGGCTTTTGTTAGGGCCCATGTCTGACACTGGTATGTGAGTGTTGGAACGAAGATGGCGTTGATGAGTTTTGCCTTGGTGCTCATTGGGATGCTGAAATGTTTTAGAATGGGGGCGAGTTGGTAACTGACTGCGTTCGCTTTCTGGCATCTTGTTTCTATCTCTCTGTCCAATTTTCCATCTTCAGTGAAGAGGCTGCCAAGGTATTTAAATTCTTTGGTCTGTTTCAGCTGGGTGCCGTTCATCCACCACTACAGATACATGCTACAAACTACATGCATGATATGCACATTTGCTCCCACTTCAGCTGGCGCGCGCACACACGCACATGCACATACACATGCACGCGCACACACACATGCACGCGCACAAACACACGTGCATGCACACACACACAGACACACACACGCACGCACACGCACACGCACACACACACACACACTTTCCTCCATTCTTGCCCTCCTTCTCCTCCATCCTCTCCTTCCTTGAATATGGGGGACGGGATAGCCTAGTGGTTAGGACATTGCCCTGGCAATCTGACGACCGGGTTCGTTCCGTTCAAGGGGATTTTTCCCTTGAATTAACATCCGTGCAGACTCCACTCTCCCCAAAGTCCTTCGGTGAGACTATAAACCGAGGCTCCGTGTGCGAATGCACGCAGAACATGTTGCGCACACGATGAATCCTGATCCGCTTTTTGTAAGAAGACCATTGTGTGCCGGTTGGAACAGATGACAGAATTTACAAAACCACATACACAGGGGACAGGATGTAAAAAAAAGCATAAGTGCTTATTCCATTATCCTCAATATAATTTGTTTTAAATCACAAACACCCTGCTCATACCCACCCCGCCGCCACCCCTACACACACTCTCTCCACAAACACCTTCACGCTGTTCAGAGGCCCATAATATTCCTGACCATGCACGCAGCCATACCACTTGGGCAATGTGTTCCATCACAGACCCCCAAACATCCCCCCTCCTCCGCCGTAGCCACACACAGCCATCCGTTCATCCACCACCCACCATACCTACTCCTATGCCCCTATACATCTGTTCACACACACACACACACACGCACACATCACACACACACACACACACACACACACACACACCAACCACACATACACACACGCCTCATTGTTGTTCAAATGGGAACCATCTGTGTATATTTTTAAATGATTTGGATATATAGTTTCTATATATTCTTTTACTGATGAGACTAAGGATATTTTCATTACCTTTTTGAGTTAAAGAGGAATATTTACGTCAAAATTAGCTCTCTTAAGTTCCCATGAGGGACAGGGCGAGGATGTGAATCTTTGATTTAGCTATTTTTGTGGGAAATATTTCTGCTTTATCAAATAATTGAGAAGTATAGGTTCTAGCTGTGGTGACTGAGCGAATAGAATGTGCTCTTTTACGAAAGTTGACGTGGATCTTATACTAATTTCGTTGTCCACATTGGTTTTCTTGTGTTGAACAACATAAGAGATATTTAGCCACAGCCAGATGTAGATATTTGTCTAATGGCAAAATTCCTATTTCCTTGAGGTACCCACAGATGATGCATGAAAAGGTACCCCCAGAGCTAATCGGAAAGCCTTGCAGTCTAGTCTTGTCATTTTCTGTAATAAATACTTTGAAGCACTGAAAAATGCTTCCTGGCATAAATGAGTCTGGAACGTACTAAGGATAATGCCAGGTGTTTTAAAACAGCTACATCATAATATCACACTTGTTTAGTAATAGCTTTCAGGAGGTTAAGACTTTTCCGAGCCTTAGTATTTAAATAGTCAATGTGATAATTCCAACTTAGTGTAGACGTAAAATGTACCCCTAAAAACTTCACCAAAGTTTTATATTCCAAAACTTTTCCATCTAGTTGGAAAACAGGTAGAACTGGTGGGTTAGCTCCATTATTGAAAAGTACGAGACTAGTCTTTTCAGGAGATAGTGAAAGACCATTTAAAAAAATGTAGTCATTAAGTTTGTTTAGCTCAAGCTGATACATATTTTTTATGTAGTTTAGATGCCTCTTTTGTGAGGATAGCTTCTAGTTATATGAATTGCAACGTTAATGTTTTGACTGTTCATTTTTTTCTGTTCAGAATTCTTGTGAATGCTTTTTTTCCATAATATTTGTTTATTGCGATTGATTATTTATGTGCATACCCCTCCCTACACACACTCACACACAAATACACACACACACAAACACCACAACACACCACACACACCCCACACACACACAACACACACACACACACTCTCTCTCTCTCTCTCTCTGAGTGCTTTTTTTAAATGTGACCCCATGGGGGGGGACTGGATGTAAAAAAGCACTGAATACTTATTCATTATCCTGGAAAAGATTCTGTTTTTTTTTACTTACAATGTGTAGATGTTCTTTTATGATTTATTGGCTTTTTACCCCTCTTTATTATGTGAGTGTATGGGTATTTCACTTATTTTATTACCATGACATTCATTTGCATGAGCATAATTAAAAAAGTGGTTTGTTTTTGATCGGGTGCTATGTGAGTATTACATATTTATTTTTATCCCTGAAACACCCCCCCCCACCCACCCCCCCACACACACGCTCAAACAAACACAAACACACACACACACACACACAACACACTCACTCACTCACTCACTCACCCCTCATATTCTCTCCCTCAAGGGACCTGTATAGTTTAAATTTCTTCTTGGTTTGTTTCTTGTTTTTATTGTGTGGATGTATGTGTATTAAATTTATTTCATTATCATGACATATAATTTGAAAACGAGTTAATCTAAAATGAGTGTTGATGGGATCGCATACTGTTTTGGGAATTATATATTGGATATATCTCTGAAATACACCCCCACACACACTCTCTGTCTCTCTGTCTCTGGTCTCTCTCTCTCACCTTTTTTCGTCCTGCTTATAGTCATATTTATATCCTGATGAAGGATTCATATTTTTATATTTTCAATACTTTATTGGACTTGCCTCTGTACTTAAGTTTTAATGAGTGCCCTATTTCAATATCTTAAAATTATGTGTAACAATTATGTGTACCATTTGACAATGTATAGATGTTTATCTTTATGACTTTATTAAGTTTGGTTGTGTATTCTTCTTGGCTTTGTTTTTTGTTCTTGTTGTTGTTGTTGTTGTGTTTGTCTGTTTTTCTCTTTTTTATCATCTTTTGTTGGTTTGGTTTTTTCTTCTCTTTTGTTTGTTTGTTTGTTTGGTTAGGGTTTTTTGGGGGGTGGGGTGGGGTGGGGTATTTTTAGGATTTTTTTTAATTACTTGTTTTTTTTTTTGGGGGGGGGGGTTGTTTGGGGGGGAGCTGTTTTGAAAAGGGTTATTTCCCCTTGTTTTTATTGGAGACTGTATAAGTATTGGGTTATTATTATTAAGATGTATACCTAACGGGCGGGGACTGGATGTAAAAAAGCCATGTGTGCTTATTCATTATCCTCGAAATAAAAGAATTTTCATTGTCATTGTCATTGTCAATTGTCTTTCCCGTCTAATTCACTATTTAGTGGTAAGGACGTTAAACTGAAGAACTACTACTACTACTACTATACTATACTACTACTACTACTACACACAACACGTACACACACGCACACACACATATGCTCTCTCTGTATCTCTGTCTCTATCTCTCACTCTCTCTGTCTGTCTGTCTGTCTGCCCTCTCTCTCTCTATATATAATTATATATATATATATATATATATATATATATATATATATATATATATATATATATGCACCACACACACACACCACACACACACAACACAAACACACACACCACACAACACACATATATATATTTATTATATTATATATATATATATATATATATAATATATGTCTGTGTGTGTGTGTTGTGTGTGTGTGTGTGTGTGTGTGTGTGTGTGTTGTGTGTGATGCGTGCGTGTGTGTGTTGTTGTGTGTGTGATGTTGTGCGAAAGTCAAAGTAAAATATTTTTCAGATGACACATTGAATAAGCAAAGCAGTTGCTTTTTTGATCCAGCGATTTATCCTTTAAAAAAACACGATCAAATATATGCAGATATAGAATAAAAACCCCAACCGTTAACAATGTTAAACCATACAAATAAAACAAAGGATAATTTTTTGTAAAATTGCATCCATCAAAAATAAACAAACAAAAAAGAACCAAACCAAAGCAAACAAAAAAAAGAAAACAAAAAGGCTTACTCCCCCTTTTACACACACAAAACACACAAAATCCTATCCAAACAAATAATAAACAAAGCAAACAAAAAAGAGAAATCAATAACACCAACAAAAATACACACAAAGACACACATACACACGTATTCAACAACAATAATAACAATAACAATGATAAACAAACACACAGCAACAATAATAGGCAAACCAAACACAGAACAATATAGAACTAACAAAAGATAAAAACAACAACAACAAAACCAAAAAAAAAATAACAAAACACCCCTAAAAACAACAACAACAACATCCACAAATCAGAAACAAACCAGACCACCACCACCACCACCACCAGCAACAACAACATCACCAACAAGAAACCAAATGGATAGTTACAGAGGAAACTGATATGTCCGTTTAAGTCATTTAATTCAAACACTTACATACACATACATTTTCACCTGTACCCATACCTCCCATATCTCCTTCACCATTTATATATATTCTCACACCATATATAAAGGACAAAATAAAACAAGAAACAACCCAAGTAGAAATTTGATTTAAAGCAGAAGGTAAAACAATAACTCCATTCCCTCCCTCTCCCCTGGTCCTGCATACGCATGTATGTGTGCTTTTTGTTATTAAATGCAAGAATACGTCAATCGTTCCATCAAAAAAATAAATTCAGGCAATCTGAAATCGCCCAGCAACTCTAAAATCAGCAACAATACTTTAAGTGATACAATATAATAAAAAAAACCATCAACAAAAGACTGCATTTTTTATGTAACTACATAACACATACACATATACCAACAAGAAAACCCAAACCAAAAACAAACAACAGGAAAGTAAATGTCAAAAACTAAACCAAATAATCAACCACACACCACACACACACACACACCAGATCCAGACCATGTCAGGGCCTAATATCATATCAACTCATCAGCAGATCAATACTCCTATTAAAAAGGACTGCTAACACATATACTATATAAAAATTATGACTGTATAAATTTGGGCCATATCAGATTGAATGGCAATACTAATGTCAGTGATACCTTCATCTCTCCACCTCTCACACATGTGCTACATGCAACATTATATTGATTTTAGTTATAGCAATAAATAATAATAATAATAATAATAATATATGGAATTTATATAGCGCTGAATCTTGTAAAAAAACAAACAAATCGAAGCGCTTGCACTCAATCATTTACAGGTTTAATAACTTAAACTAAATACATAAAATTCTTTCTTTGGGATCAATTTTAAAGAAAAAAACAGGTCCTAACCCTCACCCCCCACTGTGGCCCATGCAAATTTTGCTTTTTGGGAAAAATTTTAAAAGGTTGTAACATTGGAAGTAATTTTTAAATCCGCCTTTTCAAAACAGCTTTATCAAAAAAGTTTGTTTAAATAATTTATGTTTTAAAACCTATTTTTGGGGTTTTTTTTTAAACAAAAAGTTTTATGTTTTTTTTAAAAGTGAATGAATTTTTAAATTTGGGGACCTTGAAGTTCTAAAACTTGACAATTTTAATGTTGGGTCAAATTACCAAAAAACTTTTTAGAATGATTTTTTTTAAAAAGGTTTTATTTTTTTTAAAGGAAGTAGCCCCTTGAATACTTATTAGATAGTAGTGTAAAATAAATAAAAAATTTAAAATGATATTTTAAAGGTAATTTGTAACAAAAATTTAGAAGCGTCAGTGCATTTGTACCGCCCAAGTCATTATTTTTGTAAAGGTAAAACTTTTATTTTATGGAGCACCTTCTTCAACTTTCCATTATCAAAACGTATTTTTCACCTTTTTGCCTTTTGCTGTTTTTGACATACTACCTTTTTTGTGCTTTTTAAGTATATGGTTTTAAATTTGAGCCCAAATAAAACCGTCAATATATATTGAGTTTGCAATTTACCTCGGGGCCTGATCCCCACAAAGAGGTGGTAATCACAAAAAATTTCACAGCAAATTTTTAATAACGGGGTAAACTAATTCGGGGGCTGAAATCAAGAGTGGTCCCAATATGACCCTTTGGGGTGCTATTAAGGGTAGTAGTTCTAATTTTTGGTTGTTAACAACATGAGCTGCTGCCTATTTGATAGACAATTTCTAAAATTGGGGAAATCTTCGGTGGAAGTTTGTAAAATTTTAAAATTTTTGGCCCCATAATAAGAATGATTATGACATCAAGTTTTTTCAAGTCAACAAAAAAGGGGCCAGTAAAATTTTGTCATTTATATTGTGGGGAAAAAAATCAGAACTGAGTTAGGCAGTTGACAGGAAAGTTTTTACAAAACCGTATTAATCCTCATTAGCCTGTTGAAAAATAAGAATTTTATGGTTTTGTTATTGTGGTTTTGATGGTTTAGGAATTCAGAAACTAAAAATTGGCTTTAACCGAGGTGAAAATATCCCCCTGATTTAAGTTTGGCTATTTTTTGCTTGGTTAAATTTTGGGGAAAACATCTTTTTTTCAACACACAATTTCTATAGATATGTCAGTTTTCAACAAAAAACAGCTGGGAAAACTTTTAACCCATCTTTGCAAATTTTCTTTTTTAAATTTAAATCTTTTCACTTTAGTGATATTAAATTTGTGTTTTTCTAAATTTTTGTACTAGACTTTCTTATTTTAAAAAGATCTTAAACAGCCGAGTGAAGTGTACATTAATTTGTTTTGAATAAATTTTAATTGTTCTGGGTAATAAAATCATTGTGTGACTTGCCTTTTAAACTTCATTGCTACTTTTGAAAAATGGCTGTTTAATTCACAGTGATATGTTTTTTAATAATATCTGACTTTTTAACAGTTTTTTGCTAAATTTTTGAGGGCTTTCCAAAAAAGGCAAGATCGTGGGTAACTAACAACTTTTTGAAAGTAATTGGGGCTTTGTTTGCTTTTATAAATTTCCCTTTTTTCCCTTTTGTACCCTAAATTTTCTTTGTCATGGTTTTTTAAGATGTTTCTTAAGTTTTGTCGAGCCAGTTTTTTTTATCCCAAGGGTTTGACTTTTTTTTTTTTCTTTTTAAGGGAGCATTTTCTCATACTTTGAAATAAAGGGGGAAAAACCCCAAAATTCAGCAGTTGTTGGGGTCTTTTTATATATATCGAAGGGTTTAAATTCACCCAAAAGAAAGAAAAGTTTTCTCAAGAAGTTTTTAAAAAATCGGTCAAATGTTTAGCCCAACTTAAGGGGTTTTTATTTACTTTTAAAACCCAATACACCCATAGGGGGTTTTAATTTTGCTGCATCCACATGCCCGACAATTAATTCAACATGTTTCATTCTTTTTGGGTATACGATCAAAAAATTACTCGTTAAAATTTTTTTTAATGTGGTTTTTAAATCAAAATTTCAAAAATGAACCACCCAGGCTTAAAAAAAAAAAGATCTGGTCTAGGATAATGTGCCTCCCCAAAAACCCAAAAGTCCGGTGGGAAAGTATCGTTTTCGAATCCCTTTGGGCCCCCGAAATCCCCCCACCTCCACACCCATTAGCCCAGGGTGGTGGTCTGGGGCTGTTTTTTCTGATGAGACAATAAAAGAGGTTCGTGTGTTACAAAAATTTTTACGCCCGTAAAAGAACCCACACAACAAGATATTTGCCCCGGGGCAAAATTTTGAAAAAAAAAAAGAAACTCTGATGGGAACAAATCGTTAAACAGAAAAAAACCCCAAAAGGGTGGCGCTGTTTTTGTGCCAGGCTCCCCCGGGGGGGAAGCACCCCGAATTTCACAAGAGAATCTGCCTGACTTAAAGTGCTATGAATAAATAAAAAAAAATTTTTAAAAAAAATAGTTTTTCCAGGCCATGCATCATATATTTTGTGATTCCGGCTTGGTTGAGTAAATTTTTTAAAAATCTCCAAAAGTAGGTTTCATAGTTTAAAAGGGTAATTCATACAAAAGAAAAAAATCTACAAACCCATCAGGGGTTTTGACGGATTGCTGTATAAAATCGTTCAAGATTGGTTAAGTGCTTTAATTTGATTTCATCAAATCAATTCAAAATCATAAACTCAAGGATTTATATTTTTCAAGATGCTACAAAACCCAAACCCCTACCTTATTTAAATATTTTGCATTAATAATGCGCAAAAAGGTACACAATTTGATCAAGCGTTTGTTTTTTTTTTATGGTGTGGACAGGTGGTAAAAAAAACGGCTTTTAAAGGTGGCAAAGGGCTTGCTCACTTCCTTCCAGGTCACAACTGCCCCTACAACTGAAAGGGGGGTGGTGATGACCCTTTTTCCCCTTGTTTACTGTTCTAATTAACTACAAGATGAATGACAATGCAAATCAAAAATAATTTTTTATGAGGTGAAGGTGGTGTGGTGTTTGTTTTCTATTAAAAAAAATAATTTTATATCGAAGATATGGAAAAAGCACTTTTGTCTTTTTTACATCCAGTCTCGTACGGGGGTGCAGTATGGTTTTTTAAAAATCTGTTTCCCCCACCCACAATGGCCTATTTTTTCAATGAGTGGGAAATGATTTAACATTGCGCAAGATGATCTGCATGTGTTCGCACACGGGGGGTCGGTTTTTTTAGTTCATCAAAGGATTTTGGGGAGAATGGAGTCGACATGATGTTAAATCCAGGGGAAAATATCCCTTTGAAGGGGTTTGCCTGGGTGGTCAAATTGCATGCAATGTTCTACCCCCAGCATCCCCTTCCCCGGGGTGTGTGTGTGTGTGTGTGTGGGGGGCGTGGGGATGTGAGTGGGCGGGTTTTTGTCGCCCAACCCTCATGCTGGGGTGTGTGTTGGGGGGGGTGTTCTTTGATGTAAAATCCTTTAAAATAATGCGACTGGGGCGGAGCTTACTGTTACTAAGATGACAAGGCAAAATTTATTAAAAAAACATGAAAACAAAAACAAAACATGTGATTATACAGCAGTTTAAAAAAGTCAAACAAAAGAGGGGACCCTAAAAAGTGATTGGAAATAAGCACGAAGGGCTAAGGTGAACAGATCTGCGTGTTAATTCTATGTTTTAGCAGGCGTAGTTTTAGTGAAATAGGAATTCACCAGTACTAAAGGTGGCAATAATGAGCTATTTCTTCGCTCAAGGTTGCTTCATTTCACACAAAGCATACAGTAACTCAAACAACTTGAAACAAATGTCATATTTTAAAGGCACCCTGGTGTTTTTTACAAAGAAATTTGTAAGTTCTTTATCATTTTTTTTTTACAAGTAATTTTGTATTTCATCAAATGCTGTTCACGTGTCTTTTATTTGGCTTTAAAAAAAAAAAATATTTATTGGTTTATTCCGGTACCAAATCAAAAACAAAAAAAAATAAATATTAAATGTTACTTGAAAAGAATTACAACGAAAAAAAAATCCCGTGCTTTTGCTTAATTTCTTTTTTTTTTTTTACGTTCTTAAAAAGCATTCATCAAGACGCCATAAAAAAAAGTAAAAATTCTTCCGCACATCAAACCCCCTTTGGGGCACATAAAATAACCACGGTAAGAAAGTTGTCCCTCAAATAGATTTAAAAGCTACATTTAGGAAAAATAAAGACATTTCTGAGCTGTTATGATGTATTTCAATGAAAGCTTTGGCGTTTTTCATACCCTTAAATGATAAAGCATTTGTCCTTGGCTGGTCATTGTATCATCATCTTCTTCACAATCATCACTGTCACATAACCCTCAAAATTGTTTGCCGGTTTTATCATCGTCATTATGGTCATCATCATCGAAAATTGTAAAAAAAGAAGTAAGAATACAAAATATGTGTGGCACAAAAAAGCAAAAAATACGTAGAAGAAAAAAACGCTATGTACGTGCGCCCTTTGTGTTGGGGCCTTATCAAAAAAAATAAGTGGTCAAAGGGTTTTTATTCAGCCCAAGTTTGGGTCAGTCTTGCAGATAATAAACCCCAAAATTTTCCCTACATTTAAGTAGAGCACAGACTAGGGAGTTTGGGAAAATGAATCTACAAGGTGTAATCCCTCCCTGCTGCAAAGATTTATTCGAAAAAATATAGTGGAGGAAAACAAATGCGGGAACAAGTTTTATATTCTTCTTTTTTTGAAAGGATTATAAAATATTCCAGGAAGAAAATTTTTATTATATTGCTTGCCATTTTGTCCCCTCAGTTTCTCGCTTAAAATTGTTGTTCCTTTGGGAGAACATTTACCACAAAAGGGGGCTCCACTCAAATTTTTGGGTTTACATTCGGTTTTTCAAATTTCCCATTCGCCTATGGAGTAGCGTTTTACTGAAACCCTTTCCCTGGCCTGTCTTTTTGCACCATTTTTTTTAAATTTTTTCCTACATGTCTAAAATATATCACCAGGACCACGATTTATCATTTCACATGAAGGACTAACAAGAACCACCAACCAAGGTCTTAAAAAATGGGGGTGAAAAGTTTGGATTCAAACAGGGGTGAACACTTTTATTTCAGTTTTCCAGCAGAGGGCCTTACCTCTGACCCGGAACCCTCAAGGGGGGGACTGCAAAAATGGCACTAGGATCACTACAAACTTTTTTGTAAATGAGATGACGAATCAAGCGATAATATTGTACAGCCTACCATGGCAAACTGTTTTTTAAATGGCCTTGCTAATTTCTTTGTTATTTTCACCATGAGGACAGGTTTAATGAAATACCAGACCCCCCGGGGGATAAAACAGAATAAATGGACCAAATTTATTCCCAATGCCGTGGCGGGATTAGCCAGGGGTGATGGTTTTTTTTTGTTTTAGGGATCCATGTTTGTGGGGGAAATCCAAAACATGCTACCTATCATTCAATAGTCTTTCATTTTTTTTTTTGTACTGCCCTATTCTCTGTGTAATTAGCTCATCGGGCGTCCCCCTGCCCCTCTTTCGTTTCACCTCACAGGGGATATCTGGGGGTTTGGGTTTTTTACAAACCAGAAATCCATAGGAACTTATTCTTCAGGCCTTTATGTGCCAAAAACAAATTGACCTTGCATTTCTGTTGGATGTGTTCAATTATGCTTTTTATGAGCCCGTAGGGACAGGCTCCCATCCCCCTACCCACTTAACTCCTACTCCCCACTAGTCCTCAGAAACAAAAAAAATCTGAGCACGTTACTCCCCTTTCGACTCTCCACTGGCTGCCTGTGTCACAGGAGTAAATATAAAATCTGTACCCTCGTTACAAATGTCTCCACAAAAAAGCACCTTTTCCCACCCCTGTGAATGTCTTCACCCGTACACTTCTTTCGTCCCCCTCTCTCTGCAGATAATTGTGCTTTCAAAAACGTGGATTCAACCAATCCACAGTTGGCCCTCGCTCTTTCTCTGTTTTGGTCAGTGATCTGGAACGACCCCCCCTCTCTCCCTCCACCAAAAACCCATTTTTACGTTTTAAAAAACCAGCCCAAAAACTTTTTTTTCAATCAAGACTTTCCCTTCTTGTTTCATCCATTTTTTTTCCTTACCTTCAACAGGGCCGAACCCCCCCCACCCCTCCAAGGCACACAACCTCTGTGTGTGTGTGTGCGTGCGCGGTTGTGTGTGTGTGCGTGTTGTGTGGGGTGTGTTGTGTGTGTGTGTGTGTGTGGTGGTTTCGTGTGTTTGTTTTCTTTTTAAATTTGTAAAACATTTAGTTTAACTGTCATGTGTAAGGTAGAATGAATGCGAGGCTTTGTTTGTTTTTGCAAAAATAAGGCCCATACAAATTTTCCTTATTTTTAATTATTATTATGACAATTCATAGTTGCAAAACAGTAAATTTTGAAAGAATCACAAAGGGATATGTTTTTCCCCATCCCCAAATTTATAATGAAAAAGCTCTCATATTAATTTGTGTTGTTTACGTTGAACAATTTTATATTTTACCCGCTATGTTTTTTTCTTTTTTTTCAGTGAATGAAAAGTTATGAGGGGATTTGGTGAACGTCATTTTTTTGCTCTTTTATTGGGAAAATAATGTGCTCTTTTTTTTTTTTTTTCCAAAGTGCTTCTAAAAAAAGCTGTCTTTCTATATTCAGATTCAGATTCAGATTCATTCGATTCAGAAAATTTTTTTTGCCTTTAAATATGTAATTATTTGACAAACAAAAACTCAACTTAATTATCATTTTGGTAAAAGTGATTACACTAAAAACATGAGTATTCTACTTCTCTTTCTTCTTTTTTTTAAAACACCCTCACATATCTGATGATATCTCTTGATATATATCAAATGTGATTATGTCATTAATTTTTGTACCAGTTTTTGCGTTCTTTTCTTTCGTTTTGATTTTTAATAAAAAAATTTTTTCTGAGTTATCATTTAAAATGTATTACAAATAAATGAAGTAAGTAGACAGTGAAAAGATATGTCAAAATAAAGTTGGGGTTTGAAAAGTCAACAGTCTGTTGTTAATATAAAGTTTTTTTATAATCAGTTAATGCTTGTTCATTTTTTTTTAACCTTTTTTAGATCATTTCTGTTCAATTAAATGTTTTTTTCTGATTGGTCAGATATCTTTTTTTTTAATGTTAGACTCCCTTTGGCTCTTTTTTTTTCAATTTTTTTCCATGTTTCCAAAACACCCCCCCCCCCTTTGCTTTTTGCCCTTTGCCCATCTGTTGCCGTGGTCTAATATTTCAGAAATTTAAAAATAGTTTGGTCAATTTCCAAACCCGGGGCATCCCTTAAAAAGTGTATTGCACCTACTAGTGAAGCACTTGAAAAAAAATTTAAAATGGCACACTTCTCATCCGGGTGTAATAGATCCCACAATGATTGACAGGTGCGATAGTGAGTCGAGTGCATTGTCTGGCTGACTTCAGGTGTTAGTCCTGGGGATGGGAAAAAACAAAAAAAACCCTGAAAATTTTACTTTCTTACCCTTTCACCCCCTAACTACCTTTCTTACCACCGGGTTAAAGGGTCGGAGGCTAGATACAGCTGGGAAGGGGGGGGGGGGGTTGTATATTTGTCCAGCGAGTATATACTCTTAATGGATCGGTAAAATAGTTATTTCAGAGACCACTGTCCCTCACTGGGGGTGTATGTTTAACCTACAAGAAAAAAAAAACGCCTAATAACATCTTTAAAAACCTTTGCCATGGAAAACAATGAGGAATTTCTTATGAAAGGCCTTGTTTATAATATGTCATTAAAATAACTCCCCCTTTCTGTTGAATATTCAAATTAAATCTTTTAAGGGTGGTTGCCCTGGCGCAGGCGCGCCTTTTTGTGGGGTTTGGGGTGGCAAGGGGTGGGGGGGTGGGGTGGAGGTGGGGGGGGCTCTTTCCAAATTTTGGGGGTATTTGGGGGGGTGTGTGTTCCCATGGCGCGTGGCGTACTTTACGTTTAAAAAATGCACATTTGTATTGGGTATTTTTTTTGTGTGTTTTAGCAAAAATGTGTCGTTGATTCCCCCGTGTTCATTGGTAAGCCTCTTTACCACTGACTATGATCCAAAACGAGTCTGTGTCCTTTTTCCAGCTTTATAGAGAACTGCATGCTGGTTTGAACAGCCTTTTTTGCCGTAGCTTGACCCTTCCCCCTGGCGGAGAGACAGTTGACCCCCGAAAACTGAAAATTTCAAGATCCACAGTCTTCACTTCCCAGGGGGCCGCAGCAACAGGTATTCATTTTGTTTGCCGGTTGGCTGATGTATGTGTGTTTGTCTCTCTTTTCTCTGTCTCTTTTGTTCTTCTCTCTCTCTGTCCTGTCTCTCCTCCCCTTGTCTTTGTCTCTTTCTCTATGTTTCCCCGGTTTTACATTTTGGGTTTTTTGTTCTTCTCTCTCAGCTCTTTGTTTCTTTTTCTGTCTCTTTTCTGTTTCTTTCTCTATGTTTTTTGGGTTTTACATTTTAGTTTATGCTTTTTCTCGCCCCCCCCTCTTCTCTCTCCTCTTTTCTCTCTTTCTCTCTCTTTATTTTTCTCTGTCTCTTTGTTCTGTTGTTTTCCAAATTTTTTTGGTTTTAAAATTGGTTTTTTTTCTTTTCTCCTCTCCTCTCCTCTCTCCCTTTCTCTCCCCCTCCTCTCTCCTCCCCTCTCCTCTCCCTCCTCCCCCTTTTGGGTTAAAATTTTTTTTTCATGCACAAATACTTTCAACTTGCTCAGAGTTGGTTTTTTTTTTACCTTGTTTCTTTGTTTATATGTTTGGATGGTTTGCATCGTTCCCTCTTAATTCAACACCCTTCATCCCATCTTTGCAACCAGGGACAGATTGCCCTCAACATGCTTTGAAGAAGTATTTAATACTAGTCCTGCTGTTGGTCCTGTGGTTTGGGTCTTATGAATAGGTTTTTAGTGTAAGGTATTTAGTAAAAAAAATTTTAATATACGTCCTTTTTGTGGGGTCTTTCGTAGGTTTTTTTAAAAACAAACCCGTACACCTTAGTGCTTCTGTTATATTCATTTATAGCCAAAAAAGATTATTTGAACCTTATGAAAGTACCTTGTAATCCTGGTGTGCTTTACCAAATAGATCAATTTAATATTAAAAATTTATAATATTTTAAAATTAAAGTTTTCTTTATATAAATTTCTCAAAAACAAACTCAATGGCTTTTTACCATGCCCTTTTATAAATTTTCACCCCCAAACATAACAACAACAAAAAACAATATAATCTTTTACCACGTTAAAAAATTTTATGGGAAAAATTTAGGGCAATGTTTTTGTTTTAAATTTATTTTCTTTAAGTGAAAATTATCCTCGAATTTGTTTGATGTTCTAATCAGTACCTAAAAGCTGGCTCTTCTTGCCGTGATAAGGGGTTTTGTCTATCTGAGTGCACTTACAAATCTATTTTATACAAGTTCCACAGTGGTTTTGCGTAAAAAAAATAGTCTGTTTTCAAACCACAAAAGGGGCTGACAAAAGCAGGAGGCTTAAGGTTTTGGGAAAAAATCTTTAAAACACCATGGTTTACCTTGTTTCATCACTTGCCCCCCCATATAGAAAGCTCCCGTAGTTTGATCTTGGAAAGGGTGTAGTGCCTGCTGTGGGGCTGAACTATCCCGTTTTTTCCCTTGGATCGTCAGTGAAGTTTCTTTTTCTCTGAGTTCCCCAAACCCAAAAGTTTGATTTTTGTGCTTTACAAAAAAACCGAAATCATGTACTATTGGATAGTGATACATGTAAGTAAGGGAGTACAAAAAAAAATTCTAAGTTGGAAATGAAAAGTCAAACAAAACAGAGAAACAAAATGGGAGAGCACAAAAAATCTATCGGGAAATACAATTGAATGTTTAAAAAGGAGCAGGCAGTAAATATTGTTGTTTGGGAAAAAGAACGTGTCAAAACATTATTTCATAAAGAAAATTGTAAAATTTCCATTTAGAGTTCAAAACTATAAATTATATTTCTTGTTCCCCTTACTGTTTGGTTTGATATTGAAAGGTAAAAATTTAAATAAATTTATGAAAATAATGGGTTTTCCCCCTTTTTCTAACAATGACTTGACTAAAGCATGTTGTGGTGTGTATTTCTATTTTTTTTTTTCAGTTTTCAAATAAAAAATGAGTTTTTTTCTTTTAGCTATATATTTGTTTCCAAACGTGTGTGGATAATTAATTTATATTGGTGCAATCTCAAATAAGAAACACATTTAAATCATTCCAGCCATGGGAAGTTTTGCTACAAACACAATTACAGCAACCTTCTTTTTTCGAATTACGAATATAAATACATTTCTTTTGAAAATTCTAAAATTTTCCCCAGTATTGTTGCTGCCCCCCTTTTGTGAATTTTTTATCTTTAAAAACCCTGGCAGTTTGTGTTTTCTAAGCAAATTTTTGTTTATCTGGTACCTACCTGTGGGTCGTGCTGTCTGAACCCTGCACAGTAAGACATGAAATTTCCAGTTCTGTGTTCCCCCATGGGTGCTAGGGGGTTGATACACGAAATAGCGCCACAGTTGTTTTAAAGTTAGTTTTACTCCTGCATTTGCACAGTTTTATTGAGATTTAATTTTTTCATGGATAAGACCCTTTGTGGTTGCAGGGATGAACGCAAGGGTTTTATTGGTTTTTGTCTATCAAAAAATATTTTGGGGGTTTAACAGAATAAATTCATAATCTGCTTTTATTATCAAAACCAAGGGTTTGGAAATGAATGTACAAAAAAAAAATTTTTGAGAGGGGGAGAAAAAAAAAGGGACGTAGAGAAAAGTGTAACTGCTATAGCAAAACACACACAGAACCCGACACTTAGCTGGTGCCCTAATTGACATGTGAAACGACCCAAGGCATGCCAAGTTGTGCTGTGTTGCTGCTCAACCCCTGGGGTCAACCAGACTACACACTTGACTCGCTTTTTCCCGCCGGGAATCACTTTGGGATGACAAGTAAATCTAAAAAGAAATTTGCATGCATGACTCTTTCAAGTACCTCGCCAAAATTTTGCTTCCTCCGAATTCGTTTTTTTTGTTCAAGGGAAAATGCATGTTTTTAGTATAAATGTGTTATGGTTAAAGACAATCTAACGGGAAGTCATCTTTAAGTTTAATCTAACCCACCTTTCCGGGTTTAAATTGATTAAACCTTGCCTTAAAACCCCGACCATGGGAATACACGATCTTCCCTCTTGATGCCCCCCTGTGTATGTGGTAAAATACCCGCTTTTATTATACTGTTGAGGGGTTGCTTGCTCCCTGCTCTGGTCCCCCATCCCCAAGCGCCCCGGACTGTGGTCTGAGTAGCAATGTCCTCAAATGGTGGGTTCTTGCAAGATGATTTGGAAAAACTTGTGGGGTTAAACCCCCCCCCCCACTCCCTCTCTCTCTCTCTCTTCTCTTCTCTCTTCTCCCCTTCTCACTCTTTTTTAAGAATGAGGGCGGGTGGAATAGTCATGAAAAATTGGAAAAAAAAGATCTTCATTCATTGTTTATTCTCTTCATTAAAAGCAGTTTGCTTTTTTTTCCCATATTTCCTTGGTTCCCAACCTTTTCCTTACAGAAAAAGTATTCTGGCCAAATTTGCTGATTAAGAAGGTTTATGAGAGGTGGGCATGTAGACAATTCAAACTATTTTTGTTATCGGGGAAATTTTTCATTCAAAGGAATGCCCTGTCAAAAGGGGTTGTGTTTTATCTCAAAAATAAAATTTATAATAATAATGAAAATTAATACAAAGTGGATTTATTAGTGCTATATTTAAAAAAAACCAAAACAAATCAAAGAAAGTTATTCATATTCAAGAAGCTAAATGGGAAGCCTGGGTCTGTCATAGCTCTTTGTATTTTGTCATCCTGAATCATGATCTTCCAAGCACTTGAAAAAGATAATAAAATTGTTCAATATGCTGGTGACATCGTTTTTTGTACAAATAAAAAATTTTGGGGAAAATGAACAAATAAAAGAAGGTATTTTTATTTCAAAAAATCTAAAAAAGCAAAGCTAAAATAAATACATAGTAGTATAAGATGAAATGGTCAGCTTTATCCAGTGAAAAAAAAATTGTTTAGCTTTTTGAAAAATGTGATTCTAAAACATTACATGTTGTATTGATGGGAACCCTTGTCTGTAAGCCTATGTTAAAGGTTTAAAGGGCTCTTTAACAAAAGCCCGATCGAAAATTGTACATTAGTTACCTGTTACCCAAAGCAAGAAGTCGAGTTTGTTATAAATAATTATAAAAATAGTGTGTTGTGGTTTTATTTGTTGTATGATGTATATATACATGTATGTTGTGTGTGTACGTATGTTGTATGCATGTTGTATTAGGTTGTAGTCGTTTCTTTATCTTCTATCTTTTTACTGCTGTCTGTTACCGTCTGTCTTTTATCTGTAGTATTTTTAAATATTGTACTATTCGTTCGGAACTTGTTATATCTAATTGCACTGCTTGATGTAGGCCCTTTAAAAAAGCTTAAAAGAGGGGCGGGGAAGCTTCAGCCCCGTGTCAAGCTTGAGAGTAGAAGTGATTGAATGTCCTCCTGTTTGTTTGTCCTGAACAGCACCAAAAGAGCGCAAACCCCGTTATGCTGCCTTTCAACAGGTGCGTCCGTTCCTTGTCAGGGCTTTTGGAGCGGGGGTATATTTGCCAACGGATATGTTAGATGGTTAAGGACAAAATAAAAATTGGTGAAAAATTAGCTCTCTCTCCCTTCCCTCTCTCTCCCCCCCTTCTCTCTCTTTCTTCTCTCCCTCTTCTCTCTCTTTCTCTTCTCTCCCCTCTCTCTCTCTCTCTCTCTCTCTCCTCTCTCTCCTCTCCTCTCTCTTTTGTGGTCTCTCTCACACTTTTCCTTCAAAGACTGTTTAGATTTGGGTTTTTTTTTCTTTTTTTTCTTGTTGTTTTGTGTGAGTGTTGGGTATTTAGTTTATTTTCATTTTCTGACATATTTTTGAAAGGTATAATAAAAATGGTTTTTAATGGTGTCTATATGTTTTTTGGGAAATTTTTATTTGATTTATCTCTGAAAAAACAATACACTCTCCTGTCTCTCTGTCTCGTTGCACCTTTAAACGTTTTGCTTATAGTTATAGTGTATCCTGATGGATTCATAGTTTATATTTTCAAAAACTTTATTGGCTTTTCGACGTCTTAAAATTTTAATGAATCCCCATTTTCAATATCTTATTGTTTATGTAACAAGTTGGTACCATTTGCAAAGTGTAATGTTTATTTTTATGACTTAAGTTTGTTTTTTGTTTTTTTTATTGGTTTTGTTGTTTTTCTTTTTGTTGTTGTTTTTTCTTTTGTTTTTCTTCTTTTTTTTGTTTTTTTTTTCTTTTTTTTTGTTTGTTTTGGTTTGGTGTTTTGGGGGGTGGGGGTGGTTTTTTGGTTTTCTTTTATTTGGTTTTTTTGTTGTGGTTTTGGGTTTTTGGGTTTTTTTTAAAAGGGGTTTTTCCTTTGTTTTACTTTTTGGAGTATAAAGTATTGGGTATTATTAAGATGTGTACTTCGGTCGGGGACTGGATGTAAAAAAGCGCATGAGTGTTTTCATTTTCCCGAAAAAAAAGAATTTTTCTTGTATTCCTCTCTCTCTCTCTCTTTCTCTCTCTCTCTTCTCTCTTTTCTTCTCCTTCCTCTTTTCTCTCCCCCATCTCTCTCTCTTGTTTGTGTTTTGTTTGTATGTTTATCATTATTAATATATAATTATTATATAATTTAAAAATATTATTTTATATTATTTTTAATATATATATATATATATATATATGTGTGTGTGTGGTGTGTGTGTGTGGTGTGTGTGGTTTCTGACATTTTTTGTTTCAGCTCTAAACCCAGAATGATCAACTTGTATGGCCAACAGCAGAAATGAGAGGGTTTTATGCCCCTGTTTTTGAAAAAATCCCCACATGCCACTGGTCCTGAGGATGTATCCCCCCAATTGTCAGAAAATTTGTTGTTTTTGTTGTTTTTGGTGCAGTGGATTTTTTGTTGTCGTTATGAATCCGTATTCTGCCAGAATATGGGGGTTTTTTGTTGTAGTGTCAGTGTTAGTTTTCCTGTCGTTGCCTTTTTACAGGAAACACCTAAAAAAGTCCCCACAGAATGCCACCCTGGGTGCCCTGCCACACCTCAGAACCACTATGAGATTGAACGTACCCACTGTGTAATAAGTTTGTGGGTATGACTCCTTTCAAAGATTCCACTACAGTACTGTCGCCATACTAAAAATCCAGGTGATCTTTTTTCTTAATACAGGAGGGTTCAGGTTGTTATGAAAGGAGCTTGTCTTGGCTGAAGAGAATCTAAATGTTTTTCCCAATATAACATTATATTGATGGTGGTTTAGACATTACGCTCACATCGGTAATGACACAGCTTTTAGCCTGGACCATCTCGGAAATGAACCCTACCATCAAAAGTAAACAGAACCATTGCTTGATAAAGGCACAGTTTTTACACAAGTATCTTACGAGTAAACGTGCACGCACTGACGCTTACCGAAGGAATAAGTCCAGGCATGCAAGCGCAAGGAGACACATGTCAAACCTGTTAAAACTGCACACACACACATTCTGCGCGGCAAATAGAGGGAAGGTACTTCTGTGTGTGTGTGTGTGTGTGTGTGTGTGTTGTGTGTGTGTGGGGTTGTGTGTGTGTATGTGTGGCCCCGCTTTGTGTGTTTTATTCATCATTTATGTATTTATTCTTTCATTTGGAGGATAACAAAATAAGCACCCGTGTGCTTTTTTTAAATTTAGTTCTGTTTGTATGCAGTTTTGTTTTATGTTGTCATCGTTTCCACTGTCAGCAAGGGAAAAGCAGAACGGGTTTTGTGTGTGTGTGTGTGTGTGTTTTGTGTGTGTGGGGTTGTGTCGTGTGCGTGTGTGTGCGTGCGCGTGCGTTTTGCGTGTGTGTGCGATTGTTTGTGTGTGCGTGCGTGCGTGTTTGTGATTAAATACATGTTTACTTTGGATGAGCATGAGGTGTCCTAGCTAAAGTGGGAAAAAATACATTAGCATCGGAAAGATCCTTTATTTCGTTTATTTTAATACAAGTCATTAAAAAAAACTTGTTCTTATTGTGTAAAAAATACCGATTTAACTTAGAAGCCTTGTAGCAATGGCAGTAGCAGAGCGTCGTGGAAGTTGTAGCGATGTAGTATAAGAGTTGATGGCATGATAGTTGGTCGCTATTGGTGTAGGAAGGTTGAAAGTAACATTATAGTAGCAGTGCGGTTTTGTACAGTCGGAGAACGTAAATGCAAGTACTGATAGCAGCGACAAAAGTAGCCACTAACAGCGCATTAACGTTTTTAGTACATTGGTAGTAGTGGTAATTGTAGTAGTTTTACAGTTGTAGTTGTAGTAGTAGTGTTTGTAGTGTAGTAGGTAGTAGTGGTAGTAGTAGTAGGTAGTTGTAGTAGTAGTGTAGAGGTAACAGAAGTAGTAGTAGTAGTAATAGTAGTGTAGTAGTAGTTACCAGTAGTAGTAATGTAGTAGTAGTAGTAGTAGTAACATTTGTAGTAGTGGTAAGTAGTTAGTTAGTAGTGTAGTAGGTAGTGGGGGTGTGGTGGTGGTGGGGGGGGGCGAGCGCACCTAGTGTTGCAAATTAAGGGGTTCTTCTGATGCCTTAGCACTTGCTTCTTCTTCTTCTGTTTAAATGATGATGAAAATGAAAATGATATGATGATGATGATGATGATGAAAGAAAATAATGAAATTAAATAAAAACCAAAATTAAAATAATAAAAAATAAACTTCTACTATACTACTATTTTCTATACTATACTATACTCTACTACAAAGGGAAAGGGAAAGGGGGAGGGGGTTTAAAGTTGTTTGCCTCCCAACAAGTAAACCGTTAGGTTCTGGGTTCGATTCACGCTCGCCCTTTTTTCCCCAGTTTGACAAAAAAATCGAACTGAATGTAAAGTCCTTCGGATGAGATGTAACGGGGCCCCGTTGCAAAACGCATGCAAAAACATCTTGCGCAAAGTTTAAATCCTTTTCCCCTTTTTCGAAAGAGTAGGCCATTCTTCCCGGTGGGAACAGATGAAAACATTTACAAACCGCATACACACCGGGACTGGTGAAAAAAGCACATGGTGTTTTTCCATTGCCCTCGTGTACAAAAATGTCTTTTGAGCGCTTTGTTTTTTTGTTTACAAGTTTCAGCGCTATTAAATTCCAACATTATGTTATGATTATTATTTTAAATATACTTATACTACTATACTTACAACTACTATATACTACTAACTACTGAATGGCTTTTATATAACACTGAATCTTGTTCAGCAAACCAACGGAATCTCCTTGTCTTCTTCTTGCCCTGTCCCCCGTGTCTTCCCCCCTTTTTAGTCCCCTGCCGTTTTATGTTTTTACGCTGCGCTGCTTATCATCATCATCTCACTGTCAAATGAGTTTTCTGTTCTTGTTTAGTAGTAGTATAGTAGTAGTAGTGTAGTAGTATTTGTAAGAGAGTAGAATTTTGTGTAGTAGTAGTAGGTGAAATTTTAAAATGTAGTAGTTGTAGTAAAAAAAATAGTTAGTAGCGTGTAGTGGTATCAGTGTTGTAGTAGTCTTTTAGTACCAGTAGGTCGTGTCTTTGTTGAGGGACGGGGGTCTAGAGGTAACGCGCCTGTCTAGAAGCGAAAAGCCCGGGTCGAAGTGTGCGGCGGTTCGTACCCCGTTTGGCCCCAAAAACTTTTCCCCCACCCCATTGACCATGGTGGTGGTCTGGGCGCTAGTCTTTCGGTGAGACGATTAAAAACGAGGTCCGTGTTTTACACGTAATTATTTAGCGCACCGAAAAAGAACCCTCGGCCAAAGAGTTGTCCCGGGCAAATTTTTAAAAAAAAACCATTTGATGGGAAAAAAAATACGTTGAACAGGAAAAATAAAATAAATGGGTGGCGCTGTTTGGGGACGCGCTCCCCCCGGGGGAGCAGCCCGAAATTCACGGAGAAAAATCTGCCATAATTTAAAAGGGGTATGAAATAAAATTTGAGCGCTTTGATTTTTTGTTTACAAGATTCAGGCTTAAAAATTTCCCAACTTTAGTGTAGTAGTATTTGTAGTGTGTTGCAGCAGCAGCTTTAAAAATTTAATGTTACTATACCCATCAGCTGGTTTTGGGGCTTGTCAGGTCAGGCGATGTGCCGTCGAATCCTATAACAATGCTCCCTACACTTGCGAGGCCCAGGACTCTAATTACACTTTCTTCAAGTCTGCCCCCGTAACAGAGTCCCCCGGTCCGAATTTTGGGGGAGTATGCTGTGAATGCTAAAAACTTTTTTTTTCCTTTAATGTGGTCGGGGGGCCAGTCTTTCGGGTTAGCATATGAAAAAAAGTTCTGTCAAAACTTGCCACAAGCGTTTTTTTTTTTTTTGGGGGTAATTTTGGAAAAAGTCCCATTTTTAGGATAACCCAACCCTTAAAAAAACCAAAACCCAAACAAATGAGAAAAAATTGGCCCTGTAAAAGTTCTGTAAAAACGTGACTCTTGAAGGTAAAAAAAAAGAATAATTCGATGAGGAAATATTTAGGTGGTGCTTTCTTGTGGAAAACCCACTTTTCCAGAGATTGCAGCCTGAATGTCGCGTTAAATCTGCACTGACTGAAAGTTGTGTGCCTGCCCCCGTTTATGCAAAATTGAATTTAAAAAATATTTATCAAAGTACTCTAACACTATCAGAACATTCCTATCACATTTCAGATACACGAACTCTGATCTATGATGTTATACATTTAGCCATATAGGCTTCAAATGATACAGATCGATTTGATATGAAATATCGATAAAGGGATGAAAAAAAAAGCAAAAAAAAAAACAAATAGGCTTTAAAAAAATTGATAACGATCATGAATTATTACGGGGGCCCAAGTCTGTAAGTTTTAATGTAGGAAAAATTTTTTGGGGACTGTCTGGACCTGGTTGCTTTAAAATGTGATGCTGACTTGTCTTCACCCCCGTCATGCTCTTAGCATTCAATACATAATTATACTCTCCGCTCGGGAAAAAAAATCCAAAGACGGACTTAAACCCCTATATGTCTGGATACTAAACGCCTCACGTTGATTCCCATCCGTAGGGCCTTTACACTACACAAAAAAACCAAATCTGTGTCTTTTTGGGGATAAAAGTGCATATTTCAAGAAACACCTGGGCTATCCAGTGGTTTATATGGTTAATCGTTTGGGGGGAAAAAAACCTATGTGCTATCATCTGTTGTATTTTGGCTTTGCTTCCTTGCCTAGACTAAAGGCACAGCTCTCACAAAGCGCTGTGGACGCTTTTTGTGTGAAATGCTTCGCCCCCCCCCATGTACAAAAAAAGGTAAAAACATGTGTGGGTGGGGCCCAACGGGCAGACCCCTGAAAAACTAAGCACGGGGAAAAAATAGAACAGCGGGTAGCTCCCCCGTGAGGAAAAGCAGAGAAGAGAAAAAAGGGATAAAGTTTTTCCGGTTGTAATATGTTTTTCATAGCTCTTGCTCTTCCCATTTTTTTCAAAAATTTCAAACCCAGAAAATTCAGGAGTGTAGCCATGGTTTTGTTACTTCAAACTTATTTTTTTCCTGATCTAGGCTTAAACACCCCAGTGTGTATTGTGTCTTTTGTTTTTGTTTTGCGTTTTGCACCGCCCCACGTTTTCGGTGGTGCCCCACCACCCGGGGTAAACCGGAACGGGGGGAAAAATCAGTGACGGGGAAATAAGACCGGGTCGTTTTAAAACAGCACCAGTGTAAAACGTGCTAAATTTTCGATTTAACTCACTGAGATTTTGTAAACATTTTTTCCAAAACTGTTTGTTACAAGATTGTTGTAATATTTTATGTTTGTTTTTTTGCTGTTATGTGTTCTGCTTGGTAAGAAGTGCAAGAAGCAGCAGTAGTGTTGTGTAGCGGAGGTGAAGGGGGGGGGAGGGGTTTTGTTTAAAATGTTGTCTGTTAATGTTTAAAGTACATTTCAAGAAGAAATGTTTAAAAAAAGGCTTGGGCATTGATTTCAGTTTGTGAATACGTTTGTGTGGATGTGTGTGAGGGTTTGTGCGTTGTGTAAATATTGAGTGTGTGGGGTGGGGGGGGTATTACCTCACTGTCCCCAGGCACTACACCCCCATCGCTTTTATTTTCAACCCAAAAACTAGCGCATAAAACACGCGCCTCTGTCAAAGGGGGATAGTTAAGAAACCCTAGGATCTTGCTAGAACATTGGCATGGATTTAATGCATTGTTGTATATTGCGGTTTTGTTTGCATGTCTTTTGTTTGTTGTTTTTCATGTCAGCTGTTGGAGAGTGTTGTATCTCTCGTATCTTTTTCAAAGAAAGTGTGTTGCCATTGAAGTAAAGGTTTGTTTTGTTCCCCGGGTGTATTTTCAATCAGAATGGGCTTTAAGCAGAAAGTTTCCCTGGGCTCTGCTTTGCGTGTTTTTAAAACCAAATTTATAAAGGGGGCTAAAAACTATCCTGTCAAAGCTAAGAGTGGAACATACCACCAAATGGCAAACGTATTAGAAAAAAAAATCTTTTGAGATATCGAACCCCGTTTTAGAAGAAGAGTTATCGCAGATGGGTTTTTGTTTTTGGTTGATATTGTTCTTTTTCTGCTGTTTTGTTTCTGCAGCTGTGTTGTTGGTGTTGTTGTGGGTTTGGGTGTTCCCTAGCTTGAAATTTTTGAAACTCGAGAAAAAAATTTTCACACCTTTAATTCTCTACCAGGGAATGGCTATTAGACCACATCAATACTGGATGAAAAAGTTTCTGCGATTAGTTTTTCCAATTTGTGGGGTTTTAAAAAAAAAACAACATACTACTCCTGAAGACGAGTCTAAAACCCGGATTCCTGAAAAATTATAGACACTTTATTCCCTGGTTATCCGGACAAAAAACGGTCAGTATGATGACTTCTTCGAGCCAGTCCCGAATTAAATGGTGTTTTTCTTAACATTTTTGCTCAGACTGTTTTCAGCTATTTAGCTCTTAGAACAACGCCCGCACTCCTTTTAGAAAGAAAAACAAAAATCACCTCCGGAGTCGGCATATGCTTTTTTAGAAGGGAAGTGCTTCCCGAATTATATTTATGAGGGCAAAATTACAAGTTGAAAATGGAGAGGGAATGTTGGTAAGTTACCCTGCATCCTTGGTTGAGATGATTGGGGGTGCGTTGTTTTACTACTGCTGTATACTACTGCTGCTACTATATATTACTACTACTAACAAAAATTTCTATATACTATTATTTTACTATATACTACTACTGCACTATGGACCACTGCGGCACTGCGGCTATGCTACTTCTACTATAAACCCACGGAAACAATGCAAAATGGACCATCAAAAGTTGCCGAAAAACTCCAAGTAAAGGGAGTTTTGTATCACAAAAAACCGAAAAAAAAAAAAGGGTGGCGTTCTTGCGGCACGCGCTCTCCCCGGGGAAAAGGGCCCGAATTTCGCGTGAAATTGTCCTTAAAGTGGTATAAAATGAAAAATTAAAAAATAAAAACCTGCGCTACTGCGACTACTATACTAACTACTCTACTCTTAAATCTACTATCTATCTGGTGCTGGCTGTTACATGAGTTCTTTTATTGGTAAGTAGTCGGATGTTGCCCCCACAAGTCAGGGAATGTTATGCATTTCAAGAACCACACACACCACATACCACACACAATAACCCCGCATACTAACGTACGAACCACGCACACACATACACAAAAAGCACGCACGATGTACACACGTCGCACGACACAGCAAAATATACATCTCCACACTCACAGGTTCCCACAAACACACCCCACACGCGGCGCACGGCGCGCGCGCGCGCACACCACACACACACAACCCCACAACACACACAACACAAACAAACACTACAAAAGAATGAACAGATTTAATTTGATATCGCTAAAGTGCTTTTTTCCTTTATTTTGAAACAATCACCCTGCATAATATCAATGAAAGTAACGCACGCGCTGCCATTAGCAGACGAAAAAAAAAATAAAAAGGAGCCGCATTCCACTTTATCGTGCCCCGGGGCCAAAATGCCGACAATGGAAGTGACAGGGACTCAGTAGAAACTACCCTGTCATTGTTCCCGGAAGGGGAAAAGGTGACGTACCCTCTAAAGTCCCACGAAAAAGTCAGGTTCCGATTCTGCGGCAAGGGAAAGGGTCGAAAGCCACTGAAAAAAAAACAACAACAAAAAATAAAAAAAAAAACCCCGGGTGTGAAATATGCGGTATTTTGAGCTCGCACCCTTTTATTGTTTAAAAGGATACAGGTGTACAAAACGTTGAATTACACTGTGAATTACATAACATTGGAGATCGATAAATATGTGGTTAGAACATTGCAATAAAGAGTTGGACCTGCAAACGCTTCATCAGCTGTTTTGTGTGTGCGTGTGCATGTATGTGTTCATCAGCGTTTTGTGTGTGCGTGTGATGTATGGTGTGGTTTTTTTAAAAGTATGTTGTTGATGTATGATGTAGTTTTGTATGTGTGTGTGTATGTTGTATTTTTGTTGTTTTTGTGTTTTTTTTGATGTATGTAGTATGTACGTATGTGTGGTTTTTTTTGTGTTTGTTGCAGAATGTATGCATGTTGTTGTTGTGGTGTATGGTGTATGTGGTGTGTATGTGTGTGTATGTATGTAGGGATGTAGTTGATGTAGTTGTGGTTGTGTTATGTTGTGTTGTTTGTATGTATGGTGTATGTATGTTGCATATGTATGTATGTATGTATGAGTATTTTGTATTATGTACGTATGTATTATGTATGTTGTAGTGTGTATGTAGTGGTATGTAGCTGTTGATGGTGATGTATGTAGCAAATGTAGTTGTGTGTATGTATGTTGTATAAAGAATGTAGTGTGTATGTATGTATGCTAAAGTTGTTGTGTGTTGATGTATTAGTATGTATGTATGTAGTTGTATGTATGTATGTATTATGTATGCGGTAGTTTAATGTATTTGTATGATGTATGATGTTTTATGTTGTATGTATGTAGTATGTTTATGTATGTAGTATGTATGATGTATGTATGTGTGTTGTAGTTGATGTGGTATGTATGTAGTATGTTTGTGTATCATGTGTGTATGTAGTATGCGTGTGAGTATGTATGTATGTATGTGTGTATGGAGTATTATGTATGTATGTGTGATGTTGTATGTAGTATTTTTGTTGTATGTATTAATAGTATGTTGTATTTGTATGTGAAATTATGTATGGTGTGTATGTTGTTTTTTAAAAATGTGTGTGTATCTATGTGTGTATGTATGTTTGTTGTATGTATGTATGTAGTGTAGGGTATGTTGTATGTGTTGTGGGTTTTGTGTGTTAAGTTGTTTTTATGTATGTATGTATTATGTTGTATGTATGTGATGGTGTATGTATGTAGTGTATGTGTTGTGTGTGTGTAAGGGGGGGGGTTCCCCTTTCTAAAGCTCCAAGGTTCACAAAATGGTGGCTTGTCAGATTGGCTTTTCCCCCCTGTAAAGGTATCTTTACAAATTTTTTGCCTTGGGAATGTGTCTAAACACTAATTCAAGTTGTGAATTAAGTTGGAGTGGTATTTTCTTTGGTTATGGCGTTTTTTAAAAAACTCCCCTTTACAGGAGAAAAAAGAAAGACGAACAAGAAAACTAGCAACAAAAAACACATACTGCGGAGTCAGGGGGGACACACTTGAAGAAGAAAAAACAACGAAGCAACAACAAAAATACATAACAAAAAAAAACCAACAAAATACTCACAGGAGTGGGGGGACATACTTTAAAAAGAAGAAAAAACAGAAGCACAAACAATCACAACAATAAACAAAAAAACAACAATACTCACAGGAGTCAGGGGGGAAAAACTTGGAGAAAAGAACACAGAAGCAAAACAACAAAAATAACAAAAAAAAAAAACAACATACTCAAGGGGTCGGGGGACACACTTGAAGAAAAAGAAAAGAAGAACAAAAAACAAACAAAACAAAAAAAACAACCCTAGTCACAGGAGTCGGGGGTGACACACTTGAAAGAAGAAAACAGAAGCAACAACAACAATCCAACAAAAAAAAAACAACAACAAAAACCCTTCGGGGGTGGGAAAAAAAATAAGAAACAAAACAGTAGCAGCACAAACACCAAACACAACTGAGCAAGAAAACAATATCCAGAGGGCGGGGGTGCACACTTGAAGAAAAAACCCAAAAAAAAAAACCCCCAAAAGGAAACAGCAACGAGAACAACAAACACACTACTCACAGAGGTCAGGGTTGATGCACTTAAAGAAGAACAACAACAAAAAACAACGGTTGGCAGCAACAACAACATCAACATAAACAACAAAAAACACACCACACTTTACTCACACGGGTCAGGGTTGATGCACTTGAAGAAGAAGAACAACAAAAACAACGGTAGTGGCAGAGCAACAACATAAAACAATAACAAAACAAACAACAGCCACACATACTCACAGGGGTCAGGGCTGAAGCACTTGAAACAAGACTAACAACAGCAGAAGTAGCAGCAGCAGCGGCAACAACAACAACAGCAACAACACATACTAACAGGGGTCGGGGGTGACACACTTAAAAAACAACAGTAGCAACAGCAGCAACAACAAGAAACACAAGAACAAAAACAGCAAAAACAAAAAAAAAACCCAGCAACGACAAAAAGGGGGGTCGGGGGTGGGACACCCGAAGAAGACACCGCAGCAGCAAAACAACAAAAAAAACAGCAGCAGAAACACAAAAAAAACCCCAGCAGCACCCAAAACACAACAACACCAGCAGCAGCAGCAACAAGAAAATACACACATGGTCGGGCTGATGCATTGAAGAAGAACAAAAAGTAGCAGCAGCAACAACAACAACAACAACAGAGGCAACAACAACGCATACTCATAGGGATCGGTTGTGGCCCCTTGAACAACTACTTCTACAACAACAGCAACAATAACAACAGCAACACATACTCAGCGCTGTATTTTGCACAGACAATCAAAGCGCTTGCACTCAACTCATTCTTACACAGTCCTGCAACCAATAGCAAGTAATAGTTCTACAAGTCCAAATGCGCGCACACACACAAACACACACACTCACACACACTCACACACACAACACACCACAACACACACACACCCCAAAACACAAAAACACACCCCACCACACACACACACAACACACAACACCCCACACCACACACACACACACACACACACACACACCCCCACACCCCACACGGGTTTATAACACTTTAGCAGGGTGATGGAATTTTTGGCTGTTGAAAGCAGGGATCGCAATGACATGAAACAGGAGAGTAAAATCTTAGGTTTGATACAAATATGTCTTAGGCCAGATTTAAAAATGTCACAAGAAGGCCTTTGGCGAAGAGAGATAGGGAGGAATTCCAAATCGATTGTCCCGAAAACAGAGAAAAGAGCAACGGCGACAACAACAGCAGCAGCAGCAGCAACAACAACAACAACATGACCTTGATCCCAACATTTTAAAGAATTACAGTCCTGTCTCTAATTACCTTTCATCTTCAAAGTATTGAAAACGTTGTTCTTAAAACAACTCAAAAACCACCTTCATTCCAAAATCTCCTTCCCCTTTTCAATCTGCCTATCGCGCCAACCACAGCACCGAAAACCACCCTAGTCCACACCCTTTAAGAACACTTCTACCCCGCTGCTGATGCAGGGAAAATCTCCCTCCTCACTCTTTCGGCCTGTCTGCTGCCTTTGACACTATAGATCACTCAATTTTTCTTTCTCGCTCCGAAAATGTTTGGTATTTAAAGGACTGCCCTTTACCTGGTTTCGTTCATACCTCACAAACCGATACCAGAAAAATTTTTTGTCAGCAAAATTCAATCAAAGCTGTCAAACTGGAATGTGGAGTCCCACGGGGATCAGTTCTGGGTCCTGTTCTCTTCACTCTTACACTGCTCCACTCTCACACATAATAAACCACCATCATATTGATCATCATTTCTATTCCAATTACACTCAGTTCAATGTAGCAATACCTTGAAAATCTGCCCTTCCCTCCTGACAAAATGGCCCACTGCCTTCTAGACATTAAAAACTGGATGACTCAAAGTAAGTTAAACTTATGCGATAAACGGAAGCCATGCTATGGGGACCAACATAAAAATTTCCTCCCTCACGACTTCAGTGAAATTCAGCAATACGTCGGTACCTCTCTCCAGCTCTGTGAATATCTAGGTGTGGTTCTTTACAACACACTCTCTATGAAAAACTCATCACCCAGACTGCCGTCTTCTATATCAATTACGGCGCATAGTGCAATTCGCAAGTATCTGTCTAATGAAGCAACATCCAAACCTGTCACATCTCTCATTCTTTCTCGACTGGACTACTGTAATTCTCTCTTGGTGGTTTGCGGCATCATCCATCCATCCCTTCAACGCATACAAAACTCTGCAGCTCGATGGCCTTAGAAGAAAAATCTGAACTCATCACTCCTCTTTTGCGATCTCCCTTTACTGGCTGCCTGTCTCACAAAGAATAAATAAAAAGATTAATACCCTCTGTTTCAAAATTCTCCACAAATCTGCGCCTTCTTATCTCTGTTATCTCGTAACGTCTTCACCTATAACTCCGTCCCCTTCCCCCCCGTTCATCTGCAGATACGTTGTGCTTTCGGGAAAAACCCAGATTTAAACAAACCACTGTGGCCGTCGCTCTTTTTCTGTTTCCGGTCCCTCCACATGGAAAAGACCTCCCTCTTCCACTTCGCCAAAAGCCTGCATTTGATTCTTTTCAAATCTAGCCTCAAAACGCACTTATACTCTACCTGAGATCTTCCCCTGTTATCTGTTCCTACTTCTCAATAGTGCCTTCACCTCCACCACTCCCACCTAGTGTTTTTTGTATATTTAAATTTGATATTTGTTTATCTGATATTCATGGATGGTTGAGCGTGTGAATGATTTGAATGCAAGCACTTTGATTTGTTTACTTTAAAGATTCAGCGCTATATAATTCCATGTTATTATTATTATTATTTATTATTATTTATTATTATATTATTAAAATTATTAACAAAAAACAACAACACATTTCTCACGGGGGTCGAGGGTGACACACTAGAGAACAACAACAGAGTCAGCAGCGGCAACAAAAACAATAGCAGCAACAACAAAAACAACAGCAGCAGAAAAACCAACACATACTCACAGGAGTCAGGGCTGGTGCAAATTGAAAAAACAACAACATTAGCAGCAGCAACAACAACAACAAAACAGAAGCAACAACAACAACAACCATTTCTCACAGGCGTCAGGGCGGTTGTACATGAACAACACAAACAACAGTAGCAACAGTAACAAAACAAAAAACAACAACAACAACAAAACACATATCACAGAGGGCAGGGGGATGCACTTTAACAACACAGCATCAGTAGCAGCGGCAGCAGCAACTCAACAACAACACCAACACCGACAATATCACCAACACAACTTACATCAACAACACAACAGCAATAACAACGCATACTCACGGGTCAGGCTAATGCACTTGAAGAACAGCACAGCAGCAGCACAACAACAACACAACAACTCACACAAACACCCGCCACCATACCACCAACATTACACAATAACCCATTACTCACAGGGGCAGGTTGTTGCATTTGAACAACAACACAACAACAACACGCTACTACTACTACTCCTACTCCTCCTACTACTACTACAACATATACCACTACTACTACTCTACTACTACTGCTACTCTACTACTACTACTACTACTCCTGCCTACTACTTCTACTCTACTACTATTTCTACAGCAACTCCAACACATTACAACAACAACAAGCATACTCACGGGGTCGGGTTTTGCATTTAACTACAACACGAACAACACTACTACTACTACCCACTATACTCCTACTCCTACAACTACAACTTTTACTACTACTACTCTACTACTACTATACTACACTACTACTACTATACTACTACCTACTACTACAACACAACAACTACTCTACTACTCTACTACTCTACTACTCCTACCACTACTACTACTACTACTCCTACTCCTACTCCTACTACTCCTACTACTACTCCTACTACTACTATACTACAGCAACACAACACATTAACAACAACAACAACAAGGCATAATACTCACAGGGGTCGGGGGTGACACACTTGAAGATAGGCTGTCGTAGCACAGTCTCATGGAACGGGGTTTTTGGCAAACACGTCTGCACGCTCCCTGTCGGTCAGAGGAAGGTCCCTCCTGATAGCTCCACACTCTGGCTTGTCGTGTTGGCTGTCCCCCCTGGACAAAGGAAGAATGCTATTGTCAAGCCAGCCAAGTCAAGTCAAGTCCTTCGGATGAGACTATAAACCGAGGTCCCGTGTGCGAACGCATGCAAGAACATTTTGCGCACATGTTAAAACCATTCCGTTGTGTGGGTTTTTTTTTTCTGAGGAGTAGGCTATTGTGTGCGGTGGAAATGGATGACGAAATGTAAAAAAAAGCTGCGTATACACGGGTGACTGGATGAAATGAAAGCGCGTGAGTGTTTATTCCATTACCACGAAATAAAAGAATAAATAAATAAAGTCAAGTCAAGTCAAAACCTCTTTAATTATTCCATGGAGGGCAATTATCAATACTAAGAGGCACATTGATAGAAAACCATAATCTCAGAAAGACACAAGTAAGCTACATTTCATACTAGTTTAACCATTCCCAGATAACTTCAAACTTTTAAAAAATCACAAGCATAAACACACACACGCACTTACGCACGCACACATGCACGCACGCACTAACACACGCGCACACACACACGCACACAACACACGACGCACGCACACACACACGCAAGCACGCATGCACGTACGCACGCGTGCATACACACACGCACGTACGCACATACACAAATACACACAATACACACACACGCACACACCACGCACGCACTAAGAACAAGAGATTAATCCAAGGGATTTCCCTGTTGGTACGCGGGGATGACTTCAGTGTCACCAGGCACTCGCCCACGACCGCGCTAAGTGGAACCAGCTGGTCCACCGTTCGTCCACCATGCAGCGCCCCTACGACCCTGGCGGTTACGGGACCAGTGAACAGTGAACGCCGGGGGCCTGTCAGTACAAACAGCATCCCTACCTGGAAATTCGGTTCTAAAAATTCCCTCTTTTCTATCATTCTTTTGCTTCTGCCTTATTACTTTTCTCTCTGGGCATTTCCCTCTTGTCTTTTCTCTGCCTTCTTGGTCCATTCACATGCCGTATTTTTTCCCGTTAAAATAACGAATCTTCCCCTAAGTAAGCGCTGGGGTTGACTTTTCGGGGTTTTTACGGCAGTGCCCAAACCATTTTGGGTTTATGATTTTTAAAATTCTTCTTCTTCATGTGCCATTGTTTTAGACATCGGGGGATCATG
>CM054157.1:26876675-26883792 GCA_028751875.1 Rapana venosa | reverse complement strand
AATATAGATGAATGGAGAAATACTGGAAGAGGTGAGCCAATTCAAATACTTAGGCTCCATCCTAACAAAAGATGGCACATCAAACAATGAAGTGAAAGCTCGCATTGCAACAGCAGTATCTGCTCTAGCCAGACTCGAGAGGATCATCAGAAGCAACAACATCAGCTTCTGCACCAAATATCACCTCTACAAATCCTTCGTGATATCTATCCTCCTATATGGCTGTGAATCATGAACCCTGTCAGCAGAGCTAGAGAGGAGAATCCAAGCATTCGAGAACAAGTGCCACAGAAGACTCCTCAAAATATCATACAAAGATCACAAGACCAACAACTATGTGAAAAAAGAAATCAAAAAGCGTGTGGGCCCCCAAGAACCTCTGCTCTCCACCATGAAGAGAAGAAAACTGATGTGGTTTGGTCACACCACAAGACACAACACCTTAGCAAAAACCATCTTGCAGGGAACAGTTGAAGGCAAGAGAAGAAGAGGCCGCCAAAAGAAATCATGGGTTGACAACATCAAAGACTGGACCGCCCAACCCCTGCAACACCTTCTACGAGCCACACAGGATCGTGAATCATGAAAACAGATCCCTGTTGCGTCTTCTCTCATGTCCCCCCTACGTCCTTTGGGACATGGGACTGACAAGACAAGTCAAGACTGTAACCTTCTTTTCTGTTGTTCCTGATCCACTTACATTGATCTCAATTCCCAAGCCATGCCAAGCTTATCATCATCTTATACCATTTTCCTGTACTGCATGATAGTCGACGATGGAGATGACGACGACGACGACAATGATGACGATGATGATGATAATGACGATGATGTATGGATTGGGGGCAGCTTTTGAGACAATTCCACAGGACTGAGCTCTTTGCTACCGCTCACAATGTGTTATGGCCTTTACTGGGTGAGAACGATACAGATCCTTGCAATGCTGGTCAAGTCATTTGAGCAACACTTTGAAGATCACATGTGCTCAGTGGATAGTGAGTCCTGTGAGGTCCTGTTCTTCCCAATCAGCTCATGACATACACACTGTGGGCTGAAGGTGGCTGAGGAAAAACACACAGCCCATCAAACCACAGAGAGCATGCCTTCTAAGAGACGACCCACAAGATTCCAGCCAGGATCCTTGCGGGCTGACCTCTGTGCTAAGGAGGCTGGTTCTGAGCCTCGTCAGGGTTATACACACGATGCCCGGCTTTTCCCCAGCGGTGATCTACTGTTTGTGCAAGGAGGACAGACATGGACACTTGGCATCAGGGGTCTAGAGGTAACGCACCTACCAAGAAAATGAGAAGTGTGGGTTTGATTGCCATTACTTTCTGACATTTCCTCCAATCCAGTACACCTTGAGTGATGGTCTGGGTGCTAGTCTTTTTGGATGAGATAACAAACCGAAGTCAGGTATGAAACGTGCATTCATTGCACGCAGAAAAGCTATAGCAATGAGACAGATGTCCCCGGGAAAAAACTTTGCTGGGAGAAAACATTCTAACAGAGAAACAAATACATATGCACATAGGAGAAGAACATAAAATGGTGATGCTACTCTTGTGGTGAAGCGCTCTCTCAAGGGAGAGCAGCCTGCAGAGATGTCAGCTGTAAATAAACGTTGTAGGGTACAAAACAGTTATCAAATGGCAGATTTTCTCAATGAAGATTTCGCCTTTGTATGAATGTAGACCTCTTTGGAATCAAAGCTTAATTTAATCATCCCTGTCAACAAGGTGAAGGATGACTTTTCGTTCTATGTTTTTTATCATCAAAGATTTTCCAAATTTGACAAAGCTATCCAATCCAATTCAATCCTGCTATTCATAGCGCTATGATACCACAGAGGCTTTATCAGGGCTGTCACAGCGTAACATGTATAAATCTCAGCTCAAAACTGTGCAACTATATACAGATTAAAGCAGCAATTGCTCGTATCAATGCCCTGGCCAACCCTAAGGGTCACCTGAGGAAAGACACCGCTTTGTTGGAGAACCACATAAATAGCATACAACATCAGATGAAAGCAATGCCCGCTTCCTCAAAACCAATCTTTTTTCGTAGAATAAAACTGTGAATGTTACATTGTAACAGACAGAAACATACCCTTTTCTTTCCGGAAGATGAAAATGTAGCCCATTTGAACATTACAAAAAAAAGTCTTTAAAAATCTGCAGCCAAGTGCTTGTGCCTAATATCCTCGGCATCTCGACACTCCAGAAACAGCTGTTGGATGCTTATTAGCACCTCGCAACTTACACCATTGGGTTGCTGAACAAATGAAAGTGACTGCACATAACGTTTGCCTCCAGATTTTAAGTCTGTATATGGTACAGCAGACTTCAGAGATATTATTCTTGTGGCACTCTTGGCGTATCGGTCAGCTGTTTCTTTACCTTGAATGCCCTGGGATCCATACCAGAACAATGGTATACCGTTCCATCTCCATGATGGATACAGAGTGTAGAACACTTCATACGTGGGAGGACTAATATTCCTACAGCCAATGGCCTCCAAAGCTGGGAGCAAATCCGAACATACCAAGAAACCTTTTTCCTAAGATGGAGCGTGGCAATGCATGCAACTAGATAACATGGAAACCACTTCATTGATCTTCATAATGTACAGCTAATCACAAAACTCTTTCCTGTCCAAAGCCTTTCTTGTGTCAAGTATCTGCCACACACACTGTCAGCCAAAGTAAAACTGCAGGAGATCATCAGTCCGCTAAATGCCGTGAGGCTGGTGTTAAGGTTTCCCTGTGTAGTGTATTCTGGATTCCATTCCCTTTACGCAAACTGGCGAATTTGACACATTCTTCGTTTAACATGCTTTTGTCTTGCTGTTTAACAACCCAGTACACACATTCTGAATCGGTGTCTGGTTTGCATGTGTATTGGATCACAATGTTATCAGACTCAGATGCCAAAATCTTTACTATCTGATTGATGGAGGGAAGTTCTATTCAGGTTTTCATTTCTGTGGCTCTCTTAGTCTTTTCAGGACAGATCTGTCAGTCAGAGTAGCAAGGTACTGTGTGACAATCCTGGTGTCAAATCCACCAACGATATTATCAATCCTCGGTTGATAGTCCACATCAGCTGCACAGCACACACATCGGCACCACAGTCAGACACACCTGGGGATTTCATATCAACGGATGATGGCAACACAACTGATGTTTTCTTGTTGCTATCGTGTGTGTGTACAGTTGGCATGTCCATTTCATGTGCATCTGCACATACTGCACTCAGCTGTTCCACACCACTGTCAGGCAGGCACGAGGCACTGAAGACACAGTCACTGTCACACACAACACCTGCCTGCTTCTCTTTATGATTTCTGGAATGCTCCTTGTCGGGGCGAATTTGGGAGAAAGGTGGTTTTTTTCCTGTAGTATTGCACTTGCGTGTGCGATTCACTGTAGGATCCGCCATATTTGTTGACACTGCTGTGTCAATTGGCTTCTGCCGTAAGACAAAAACCACATTGTCCCCCTCCCCTGCCATCTTCCAGCTGGAGACTGTGTTGTCAGTCAGCAGGGTGCGTAAGGCCTTCTCTACAGATGCTGGAAGTCCAGTAATTGGCATTTTCAGACTGAATTACAAGTTTTTGTCTGCAACACTCTGAAAGACTACGCCCTGTTGCTTTGTGTCACGAGGGAGAGAGCTGAGAGAGAAAAGAGAGAATGAATGAATGAATGAATGAGTGAGTGAGTGAGTGAGTGAATGAGTGAATCTTTATTTTTCAAGGGTAACAGAATAAGCATGCACATACTTTTCCATCCAGCCCTTGCCCTGATTAGGGACTATCAACAAAACAAGGGAAAACCCTTACTACAACAACGACAATATGATTAAAAAAGATAAGTATATATTTAGCAATACATGAACCCTCACTGACTTGAACATGAATTTCAAGAAATACATAGATTTTTTTGGAGAAAAGTGATGTACGATATTAAACATATATATCCCAAATGAATGAAACATTAACCTGAACACTAACACACTGATTATAATTAAGTAATGTGGATAATCCACACATCCAAGACAAAGTCACTGCCCTAGATACCACAGCTAGACGTGTTGGCCTCAGGATCAGTCAAGACCAAGATACTGCGTACCAACAACCAGCAAGAGGCACCTGTCACCATCTCTGGGAAAGCAGTAGAGGATGTCAGTGAATTTGTGTACCTGGGCAGTAAGATCAGCCAGACAGGAGGCACAGACGAAGACATCAAGGCAAGAATAAAGAAAGCACGCCAAGCATTTGCCATCTTGAAACCCTTATGGAGAACAAATGCGATCTCTACAACCACCAATCTCAGGATCTTCAACTCCAACGTGAAGTCTGTGCTTCTCTACGGGTCAGAAACTTGGCGGGTCATCAACACCAGCTCCTCCAAGATCCAGACCTTCATCAATGGATGTCTCCGGCAGATCCTTCATCTCAGATGGTTCGACAGAGTGCCAAGTACCGAACTGTGGATGAGGGCGAACCAACAGTCTATGGATGTCTAAGTAAGGCGGCGAAAGTGGCTTTGGGTTGGCCACACCCTACGGAAGGAGCCTTGCAACATCACCAGACAAGCGCTCAAGTGGAACCCGCAGGGGAAAAGGAAGAGAGGGCGCCCCAAACAGACCTGGAGGAGAAGCCTGCATAGTGAGCTGAGAGACTCCAGCCTGACATGGGAAGAGGCCAAGACCCTTGCCAGAGACAGGAGAAGGTGGAGAGACGCTGTTGAGGCCCTATGCTCCGCTAGGAGCTATAAGGACTAAGAAGAAGAAGAATGTGGATAAATTAAAATAAAATAGAAGGGAGACAGCAAGAAGAAAGAAAGAGAGAGAGAGAGAAGAGAGAGAGAGAGAGGAGAGAGAGAGAGAGAGGAGGAGGAGAGAGAGAGGAGAGAGCATTTTCAGGTTACATCAACATCAAAATAACGAGATATCAAATTCTGACATCCTCGGTAAAACCGTTTTTTAAACATACTATCAAGAGAGAGGGAAAGACACTAACATAGAGAGAGAGAACTCTGAACTCTGAACTCTGAACTAGTTTAATTGCACATCGGCCTTGGGCCACAATACAATGCAAAGTAGGTTAGGGAAAGCATCACGATATAACGCAGTACATACCACACAGTAATCAACATTCAATATATATTCATGGGTTTTCAAGATACTAAACAATTTTCAATACAGAGTGAATTCAGTTTTGCTTGATTTTTACTTTCCTTCTTTAATCAGACACCAGATTATGCGAATATACGAAAACGAGGAGAACATTAATCCATACTTTAGGTTACTTCTATTACAATGAAGGGGGTATTTTTCATTCTTGGATATTTTAATCTCAACACTTCAGTAATTATGCCTTCCTTCTGTTCAAATACTACAACACAACATTTGCAAATATTTCTGTCTTTCTCGTCATCATTTGTTTTGTTCTTGAATACAACATATTAACATTCTATAATACACAGTATTCCCTGCATTTTGCTGCATACCAATGTACCAAGCTTTTATACAAATAACGAAAAAGGGGTGGAAAGTTGATACCCCATTCATTAGGTAAGCACACTCACACAGAAGTGCAGATCATGATAAGCTCAATGTTTAAAATATTTTCTTCCGCCTGTTGATTGCATGGAACACATACTTTGATAAATTATGTCTGTGGATAGGGTTAGTGGCTTTTAGCAAAATGTGCAGAGGGAGTCCACTCGATTCCTTTAGAAATTTAAGCCTCAAATCATCATACATAGGACAGGCAAACAAAAAGTACTGTTCATTTTCAATATGATTTTTACAAAATGGACAGCTTATGTCATGGTTAGATTCTTTGTAGCGATGTACATTGTTATTTAGGGGGAGAACGTTGAATTGAACATGCGAAATGGCGACACGGAAGCAATATACATCAATATCTAGAATGTATCATTCTTTTTCAAAAATGCTCTTGATGACGTGTAAGGTTGATATCTGTCACGTTCTCTGAGAGTGCCTTTCCATTTCTGAATAAACATATCCACAAGCCTCTGTTTAAAAAATGCAGAAATGTTTTCACATTCCCAACACCTTGTTGTAACCAAACAATATTAAAACCAGTAATACATAATATATCTCTTATTTTTGACACCCAACACTGCTTCCCAATACTGTCTAATTGTGTAGTAACATTTGATAGGCCTTATATGGTAACCGTTCTGTATTCATTTCTAATAATCGAAACCAGTATCTTAGGCAGGTAACATATGAATTCACATAGAGTGGATACCTACCCAAATCCCAATATACAATTTTATTTGGTGTCTTGGTTGGCACTCCTAGAAACCTTTTACATGCACACATGTGCACTTTTTCTATGTGTTCTAACCTGTTTATTCCCTATATTTCTGCAGCATATAGCAAAATTGGTTGTATTTTTGTATCGAAGATTTTAAAGTAAGTTTTCGCTGTCATTTCTTTATATTTTTGAAATACTCTATTAAGCTGAACTATTGCCTTTTTGCCTTTTGTTGTTAAATGCAGTGTACCATTTTTAGCACTGATCATCGTTGTAAATTTAAATCCTAAATATAAATAGCTATAAACCACTTCCAGTCTATTATTATCGTAGAACCACCTCTCATGTTTTCCCCCAAATCCCCCCTTTCTAAATACCATGACCTTTGTTTTATCAATGTTTACGGTTAATTTTAAATTATCACAACATGTTCGTAAAATATTTAACTGATTCTGGAGACCACTTGGTGTTGTTGATATGAATGCCACATTGTCAGCAAATAATAAGATAAATAATTCCATAATATCTGGGAATAATTGTACCCCATGTTTACCGTTCACATTCAGTAGGTCAGCTAACTGGTTTATAAATAATGAAAATAGTGTTGGGCTGAGAACACAGCCTTGCTGTACTTCGATAGAGCAGTCAAATATTTAAGTTAATTCGAAATCTGCACGTACACATGACTTTAATGACTTGTACATAGCTTTAAGCGTAGCAAAGAATTTGCCGTTTACTCCTTGATTTTGAATACACTGTAATAGTGTATCATGCTGAACAGAATCAAAGGCCTTTCTAAAATCAACAAAAGCAACATAGAGTTTTC
>CM054157.1:26839175-26869175 GCA_028751875.1 Rapana venosa | reverse complement strand
GGTTTCTGGCGAAGAGAGAGAGGGAGCTTATTCCAGGTCGATGGACCGGAAATAGAGAAAGAGCGGCGGCCAACAGTGGATTGATTGAATCTAGGTATTCGTAGGCACAAGGTATCTGCAGTAGAGCGGAGGGAACGTGAAGGAGTGTACAGGTTAAGACATTCAAGGAGGTAGGAGGGTGCAGTTTTGTGGAGACATTTGTAACAGAGGGTACTGATCTTATAATTTACTCTCTGTGGCACAGGCAGCCAGTGGAGAGATCGCAAGAGAGGGGTAATGTGCTCAGATTTTTTCTTTCTGAGAACTAGTCGAGCTGCGGAGTTTTGTATTCGTTGAAGGGAGTGGATAGATGATGCTGGCAGACCAGAAAAAAGAGAATTACAATAGTCCAGACGTGAAAGAATGAGAGAAGTGACAAGTTTGGCTGTCGCATCAGTGGACAGGTACTTTCGAATTGCACTAATACGCCGTAATTGATAGTAGCACGACTGACAGGTCTGAGTGATGAATTTTTTCATAGAGAGTGTGTTGTCGATTACAACACCTAGATACTTCACAGCAGTGGATAGAGGGACTGATGTATTGGCAAGTTCTATTGAAGCTGTTGTAATGGAAGAGAGTTTGTGTTTGGTCCCTACAAGCATGGCTTCGGTTTTATCTGCATTTAGCTGTAATTTGTTCTGTGTCATCCAATTTTGAATATCGTCAAAGCAGCGGACCATATTTGTCAGGAGTGAAGGCAGATTTTCAGGAGCAACACTGCTTTGAATCTGAGAGTCATCTGCGTAAAAATGATGGTTGATTTGATGACGGTTTATTATATGTGACAGTGGGGCAGTGTAAAGAGTGAAAAGAACAGGGCCTAGAACTGATCCCTGTGGGACTCCGCATTCCAGTTTGGCAGGTATTGATTGAATCTTGTTTACTGCAACTGTCTGGAATCGGTCAGTAAGGTATGAATTAAACCAGGTGAGGGCTATGCCAGTAACACCGAAAGTTTTTTGAAGACGGGAGAGAAGAATTGAGGGGTCTATAGTATCGAAGGCTGCTGATAAGTCGAGTAGAGTGAGAAGGGAGATTTTCCCTGAGTCTTTCAGCAGTCAGGTGATGCTTTACCTATCTTTCAGCAGTCAGGTGATGCTTTACCCATCTTTCAGCAGAGAGGTAATGCTTTACCCATATTTCAGCAGAGAGTTAATGCTTTACCCATCTTTCAGCAGAGAGGTGATGCTTTACCCATCTTTCAGCAGTCAGGTGATGCTTTACCCATCTTTCAGCAGAGAGGTAATACTTTACCCATCTTTCAGCAGAGAGGTAATGCTTTACCCATCTTTCAGCAGTCTGGTGATGCTTTGCCATCTTTTAGTAGAGAGGTGATGCTTTATCATCTTTCAGAAGAGAGGTGATGCTTTACCCATCTTTCAGAAGAAAGGTGATGCTTTACCCATCTTTCAGCAGAGAGGATAAACAAATGTCTTTTCCTCATCACTGAGCAGACAGACAGGAGAGAGGGAAGTGTCTTTTAACCAGCACTTACTTTTGCTTTTTGCTTTGTTTGTTCGAGGGGTCTCTTTTTGTTTGGGTTTTCTTTTTGGTAAATATCACTTTTGCTAGAGCTTTGAATAAACTTCTAGAGTACATTACAATCAAAATCCTTAAGAAGACATATCATAGTGTCTGTCTCTCTACGTGAAGCTCTATGGCTTGTGGTATGGAGTTTCTATACCATCACCTTTGATGCAGTTGTGGTGGAATTTTTATTCCTTGAACAATGAAGTTGAGAACTCACTGGGCATTTTTTCTGTTGTAAATGCAATTGAGAACTTTGTACAACTCAAACACACACACACACACACACACACACACACACACACACACACACACACACACACACAACACACACACACACACACACACACACACACACACACTAATAATATATCATATATATATATATATATTTTTAATATTGTATTATAATATAATAGTTATATTATTTATGTTTCATTGATTAAGAGAAAGAGAGAGAGAGAGAGAGAGAGAGAGATGTATATATATAGATATATATAGATAATATATATAGTTATATATATATATATATATCTGTGTGTGTAGATAGATAAATGGATGGATGGATGAATGGATAGTCAGACAGATTATATATATGCTTTGTATATTTAAGGCCTGTTTTGGGTACAATAGAAATAAAGTACAACATCCGTTGCATTCCTGAATGGCAAACATTGTGTGTGTGTGCGTGCGTGCGTGTCTTGACAAGTGTACCCCCTGTAGCTGTTCTGTGTTTTACCTGTGTTGTCCGTGCCTTGACAACCTGTTCTACCCATATTTCCCTTTCCCTTGACAACTTGTTTCATCTGCTTTTCCCTTCGTCCTGAGTATGGTATTCCCGTTTCTCCTGATCACCTGTTTCACCTGCTTTCCCCTATCCCTTCACCACTTGTTTCACCTGCTTTCCCCTTTCGTTCATCACCTGTTTCACCTGCTTTCCCCTCTCCCTTCACCACCTGTTTCAGCTGTTTCCCCTGACCACCTGTTTCAGCTGCATTCCCTTTTCTCCTGACTACCTGACCATGCAGAAGTAGAAGTGGTAGCGGTGGTGGTCGTTGTAGCACGAGTTGTCGAGGTGGTAGTAAGTCAGTAGAAGGAGTGTTTCTATCAGGATGGGGAGCAAGATAGCCATGATAAAGCTAGTCATCATCTTGAGGAGGTGGGGAGGGAAAAAGCGAACAAGGAGGAGGAGGAAGATGACTAAGAACCAGGCTGCTGCTGCTGCTGCTGCTGCTGCTGCTGCTGATGATGATGATGATTATGCTGCTAATGATGATGATGATTATGATGATGATGATGCTGATGATGATGTTGATGATGTTGACAGATATCATGAGCGCAGGAAGTGTACCGCTTATGCTTTGCGGCGTTTTTGTCCTGCCTACTGCAGGGTGATGGACAAGTTCATGTATTATTTCCACATGTACAGAAACCACACCTGCAGCTGGAAAAAGGTTACTGGTGTAAGTATGTGCGTGTTGTTGTTGCTGTTGTTGTTGCTGATGCTGTTCTTAATTGCTGTTGGGACTGTTGCTACTGCTGCTGTTGTTATTGTTATCGTTGTTGCTGCTGCTGCTGCTGCTGTTACTGTTGTTGCTTCTTTTTGCTGCTGCTGCTGAAGATGCATGGAAAGATTGGGAGGGCGTTTGTGGGCCACAACGTAATAACCAATCAAATGAAAGAGGCTTGAGACTCCTGGAGTTTGCCAGTAACAACCACCTCCAGCTAGTGAATACACTTGGCCCACACAAGAAATCCAGAAAATGGACATGGCATAGCCCAAATGGAGAACACCACAACCAAATAGATTACATCATGGTGAAAAGACGGTTTCAGTCTAGCGTTAACATTGCACAGACACGAAGTTTTCCAGGAGCAGACATAGGGAGTGATCATGATCTTGTGATGATGACTTTCCGACTACGTCTAAAGAAAATCCACAAGCGGAACAACATCAGGATCAAATTTGACCTCGAGAAGCTGAAAGATCCAGAGGTATTAGAAATTTTTCTAGCAAGGATAGGTGGAAAGTTTGCAGCACTCACTGTGATAGACTCAGACAAGAAACACTGACGAATAGTTTCAATACAGTAGTAACTGAAACAGCATGCGAGCTTCTTGGCAAACACCGACCAGTCAAAAAAACATGGGTCACACCTACAACTATGCGACAAGCGTAGAGAGTTGAAGAAAAAGAAAAATGAAACAAAAGAAAGAGCAGAACAATATAGGGCAGTCAACAAAAGAATCAGGAAGTCCATGACGGAGGCAAAAGAGAAATGGATCGGTAAACAGTGCCAAGACATTGAAGAGAACATCAAGAAAAACAATAGCAAGAAAGCATATCAACTGGTGAAAGACCTGACTAGCACAAAACAGGGAAAAGGTTTAACAATCCAAGACAAAAATGGGAAGTGTCTCACTGACGACCAGGATACTCTGAACAGATAGACATAATACTGCTACGACCTGTATAAAAATAGAACCGCAGGAGATCCAGAAGTCCTTAATGTACCCGCAAGCAAAGAAACAGACAGTCACCCTATCCTCCGAGAAGAAGTGGAAACAGCAGTCAGATCGCTGAAAAAGGGGAAGTCAGCAGGGGCTGACAACATTCCCTGCTGAGTTGGTTCAAGCTGGAGGCGAAGCCATGATCAGCGCCCTACTAAGAATCTGCAACAAGATCTGGCAGACAGGAAAATGGCCAACACCATGGACACAGTCACTCATCATCACCCTCTCCAAGAAAGGAAATCTACAACAATGCTATAATTACCGCACAATCAGCCTCATATGCCACCCAAGCAAGGTCATGCTACAGATAATATTGAATAGACTGAAGCCACAAGCAGAGACTATCATTGCTGAGGAGCAAGCAGGTTTCAGAGCAGGGCGCAGCACAACAGAACAGATATTCAACCTCAGAATACTATGTGAGCGGTACCTTCAAATTCAACAAGACCTTTACCACGTATTTATCGACTTTAAGAAGGCATTTGACAGGATGTGGCATGCAGCTTTGTGGGCAACCATGAATTTGTACAGCATCAATGCAAACCTGATCAGAGTCGTCAAACAGCTGTACAGCGAGGCCACCAGTGCAGTGTACTACAACAACAACATTGGAGAATGGTTTCAAACAACAGTTGGAGTAAGACAGGGCTGTCTACTCTCACCCACTCTTTTCAACATCTTCCTTGAGAGAATCATGGCTGATGCACTGGAACATCATGAAGGATCAGTCAGCATTGGTGGTAGAACGATCACAAACCTTCGCTTCGCAGATGACATTGATGGAATAGCAGGATCAGAAAAAGAGCTTGCCAGCCTAACACAACACTTGAATAAGGCCTCCAAAACATACGGCATGGAAATCAGTGCAGGGAAGACCAAACTGATGACTAATAACACCAACGGCATTAGCACTGATATCAGAGTTAATGACCAGAAGCTGGAAACAGTTCCAAGCTTCAAGTACCTGGGAGCCATTGTATCAGACCAGAGATCCAAGCCAGAAGTAGTATGCAGGACTGCACAGACAATAACAGCTTTGTCAAAACTAAACACCATCTGGAGAGATTAAAATATCTCACTTATCTCCAAGATCAGACTAATGCGCTCCCTTGTCATATCCATATTTCTGTATGCCTGTGAATCATGGACCCTGACTGCAGATTTGGAGAGAAGAGTACAGGCGGTGGAGATGAGATGCTTTCGGAGACTCCTTGGCATCTCCTACAAAGACCACATAAGCAACGAAAGCGTGCATAACAGAATGCAGCAAACCATTGGACCATATGAGAACCTTCTAACGATCGTGAAATGGCGTAAACTTAAATGGTATGGGCATGTCACGAGATCCAAAGGACTTGCAAAGACAGTTTTACAAGGCACTGTCCAAAGAGGAAGAAGAAGAGGCAGACCAGAGCTGGGAGGATAACATCAGCGAATGGACAGGCCTTGAACTCAACAAAACCCTGGGAAAGGCAGAACAGAGAGAGGAATGGAGGGAACTGGTTGTTGAGTCTTTGAGGGTGCCCCCACGGTCGTCAGACTACGGGACAGATAGGTAGATAGATAGATAGCTGTTGTAGGTTTTGTTGCTACTTATGTTGTTGTTGTTGCTGTATTTTCCAGCATAACTTTACTTTCACAGGGGCCAGCATATTGCGAGCGGGGCCCATCTCCTCTCCCTGGCTGCTTTACCTTCCCTGGCCCTAAAGAGGGCAGGTACCCATTTACAGCTGGGTGATCTAGGGAGCTTGGTAACCATTGATGCTGCTTAACATTGGCGTTGGAGAAAGTCAGAGCTCTGACCACTGATCTATTCTGTCCCCTTGATAGTGAGTGTGTGTGTGTACGTGTGTGTGTATGTATGAGACACCAGGGTAGAAAAACCAACTGGACTAAGCAACAAACAGCCCGGTAAACAAGCCAAACACCCACATTTGGTTAGCATTGCGGGTCACAAGTACCGATGATAGCGCCATACCAACTAATCACTATTCCTGTCAGCCAGGCTTTTGTGAGCAAGCTGGAGGTCAGTGAGTAACAATGGTACTTTGCTTGGTGTTTGTTTGTTTGGCTTCTTGTTTGGGTTTTTTTCGGGGGTGGGGGGGGGGGGGGGGGGGTTGAAAGCATTCCTTGTTCAGCACATGTAAGTACGCCCTTTCTCATTCACGTTTGTTGATTTTTTTTCTTATCATTGCAGTTTTGTAACTCTAACGGTCGCAGACGACGCAATCTGAGATGGGACAACTTTTACGGACGATGAAAATAGATGGTCTGTTTTCAGTTTTGCTTAAATGTAAGGATCCTTCATCTTGTCATTGAAAATGCCATGCCACCTTTTTTATGAAATGCCCTACCCCTTACCACCCCTCTTGGCTTTGTTTGTGTAATAAAAAATAAATTCAGGCACTAGACGCGTTTCTGTGGAAAAGATAGTCTTTGTGGTTGCCTAAAGAAGCCATCTCAGAAAAAGGACATAATTCTTGAAAAAATAAAAAGGTATGAGTATTGAACCGAGTGTTTGTATCATCATGTGTGTATCAGCTGTAAGAGGTGGAATATGTTCTTTGGTGTGCGCGTGCGGACGTGCGTGTGTGTGTGTGTGTGTGTGTGTGTGCGCGCGCGCGCGTGTGTGTGTGTATGTGTGCGTGCGCGCGCGCCTTCCTCTGTCTGTCTGTCTGTCTATCTGTCCGTCTGTGTGTCTGTTTGTCTCGCTCTGTCTCTATCTCTGTCTATCTATCTGTCTCTTATCTCTCTCTCTGTGTCTCTCTCACACACATGCACACACACAAACGCACGTTCATACATATACACACAAACACACACATGCAAACACACAGACATACACACATGTAGCATATTACAAACAGTTTGAGACAAAAACAAGCACATGTGCACACACACACACCAAAACAAAGGATAGCATGGTGAACCAGCCGCCATGGCGCAGTGGTTAGCGCCTTGGGTTACGGACTGGAAGGTCGCGGGTTCGATTCCCATAAGAGTCATAGGGATTTTTCAGATTCCGGCCGGCTCCTATCCAGAGTGAGTGTGCTGTGGGCTCAGTGGAAAGACTGGGACCACACAGTCGAGCTTCATTCACTTAACGGATGCGAGTTTGAGAGTGTTGCTCCAATTACCTGACCAACACTGCAGGTGTCGGTTTCTCTCGGGCCCGGTTGACGCCGGGATATGTTATGATAGTAAGCGTAGAGTACAGCCCTGTCAAGAAGCCTCAAAGCATATTATGCACTTCCACAGCAGCAGCATGACGTCATCTTCATTGTCATTGATTATCATGCAATTTAAAAGGCTCGGGATTGGTGGTCCTGGTTGCTCTGGTGTCATGGTGACCTCAGATTCAGTGTGCCCATACACTTCTGTGCCTGTGGTGAGTTTGTGTCAAAGCCTTTGGGGTTGGAAGTTCGCGGGTCCCCCCGTCTCGGTCGTTGGAGGGACGCTGTGGTGGTTGCCACCTCGGGTGGGCAGCTCACTCAGTCTGGCTCAGCGACTGAGTTAATACTGTCGTTAGCAGGGGGCTTAGTAGGTGGTGTCCTACGTATGCTAGCTCAGAACAGGCACCACTGAACACCACCAAAGTAACCCAGCAGCAGTGCAGGGCCCCTCTGGCTGGTGGCCCACGGCGGCCTGATAGTGATGGGCTCCCTGTGGACTTCCGACTCTGAGGATGAGACATAACAAATCTGGGTTTGGCTGTGGAGGGGAGATTGGAATGAGCGGCGTGGAAACAGTAGGACGGGACGTAACAGAACATGAGGCAGCAAAAAAAGGACAGCATGGTGGTTAAAGTATGTGAGGGGGGAGGGAGGAAGGGGGCTTAGTCGATGGCATATGTGACCTATTATGTTTTCAACATTATTCTTTTAAGTTTAGGGAAAAAACCCCAATAAGCAGCAACGGCATTTGTTTTTACCTTTTGTGGCTGTGTGCATCTAGTATTGCACATTTTAATATCATTTCCCATGGTCACATAATTATGACCTCCATGTAACTCAATGAGGTCGTGCCGAAACTTAAGCCTCCGCACTCCTCTCCTTCACTGTGACGTGCGGAAGCTTAAGATTCGGCAGAATTACAAGTTTTTTAATACACTAAACGATTGTCAACTCAAGGGAACATACTCTGTCCTGTAGGGCAATCAAAACACAGTTTCTTACCTTGACCATATGCTTGCCTAGCTTGTGTCTGTTGGCTAATTTTGTTTGACATGCCAACAAGTGATATCTTTGGGATTTCAGGCTCTCCAGTGTTATGATTCTTTAAAAAAAAAGCTGTTGTACAAAAGGTGACATCAGATGGATTCAGCCAACTTCAGGGAACTTTACTTTGGTGAAAAATCATCACAATGCTTGAAGGGGACTAGCTGATGAACAATTCAAGCGATGTAAGATAAGCAGCCCTAATTTTCAAAAGTGTTTATTTTTCAGCATTCAGTGACATATTTTGAAAATGTGTAAAAAAAAGAGAAAAGAAATACAGTCATATATTGAAAAACTGTGAAACAATCTCAAAAGTACACATTATAAACTTTTCAATGATGTATAGAGTGAATGTCATTATTATGTTGGGTAAGTCTGCTGAATGTTTCAAATAAAGCCAAAATCAGGTGTCGCCACAAAAAGGCAGGATTTATTTCACTGCGACTCCATTGAGTTAAGAAATTGTAACAGGTTATAACACCTGTGCAGAATATGTTGCATGGGTTCTTTTTCTTTCATGCAGGACCTCAGTTTATAATCCTATTGCAATGATTTTTTGGAGGAGTGAAGTTGGTACTGACGTTTAACTGAAGACAAAAAAATCCCTTATGGCGAGCATCTCGAGCCCGATGTCGAACCTGGGGTGAAACTCCAGCTGCCAGACTGCACAGCTCAAGGCTTTAAGGTATTGGACCACTTCTTTAAGAAACCCCAGCTGCCAGACTGCACAGCTCAAGGCTTTAAGGTATTGGACCACTTCTTTAAGAAACCCCAGCTGCCAGACTGCACAGCTCAAGGCTTTAAGGTATTGGACCACTTCTTTAAGAAACCCCAGCTGCCAGACTGCAAAGCTCAAGGCTTTAAGGTATTGGACCACTTCTTTAAGAAACCCAAGCTGCCAGACTGCAAAGCTCAAGGCTTTAAGGTATTGGACCACTTCTTTAAGAAACCCAAGCTGCCAGACTGCAAAGCTCAAGGCTTTAAGGTATTGGACCACTTCTTTAAGAAACCTCAGCTGCCAGACTGCAAAGCTCAAGGCTTTAAGGTATTGGACCACTTCTTTAAGAAACCCAAGCTGCCAGACTGCAAAACTCAAGGCTTTAAGGTATTGGACCACTTCTTTAAGAAACCCAAGCTGCCAGACTGCAAAGCGCAAGGCTTTAAGGTATTGGACCACTTCTTTAAGAAACCCAAGCTGCCAGACTGCAAAACTCAAGGCTTTAAGGTATTGGACCAGTTCTTTAAGAAACCCAAGCTGCCAGACTGCAAAGCGCAAGGCTTTAAGGTATTGGACCACTTCTTTAAGAAACCCAAGCTGCCAGACTGCAAAACTCAAGGCTTTAAGGTATTGGATCACTTCTTTAAGAAACCCAAGCTGCCAGACTGCAAAGCTCAAGGCTTTAAGGTATTGGACCACTTCTTTAAGAAACCCCAGCTGCCAGACTGCAAAACTCAAGGCTTTAAGGTATTGGACCACTTCTCTAAGAAACCCCAGCTGCCAGACTGCACAGCTCAAGGCTTTAAGGTATTGGATCACTTCTTTAAGAAACCCAAGCTGCCAGACTGCAAAGCTCAAGGCTTTAAGGTATTGGATCACTTCTTTAAGAAACCCCAGCTCAGCTGAACTTGATTGATTTCAGAGGGGAAAACTTTTTAGACAGAAAATGGCCACCATGTCTAGATTCTTACTGGAAGAAAATAATCAAACCCGGAGATGAGATCCAGTGATTATTGAGTTTTACTCTCACCTTTGAGCTTTGTTGAAATCACATGGTTGAACACAGATGTCTCACGAGCATTTGCATGCACATATGCATACATGCACTCACATATATTTACACATACACACACAAACACACACACGCATATTATCTTAACGATTACCTTATCGATTTTCCTTTTTTTACTGGTTTAATTTAATTGTAAATGATGCAATAATGTAGTATTTTAGTATAATCATTAAGAAATTTGTTCTTAGATAGATGGCTTGATGAAAAAAAGCAAATGCATTACTTATTCAATGTACCATCTGGAAATAAAATTTTGACTTGACTTGACTTGACTTGACATATATATATATATATATATATATATATAATATTATATATATATATATATATATATTTATGCACACACATACATACACGCACGCACATACGCACGCGCGCACAAATGCACACACACACACACACATGAGTGCTTATTCCATTATCCTCGAAATAAAAGAATAAATAAATAAAAGAATAAATAAATAAATAGACAAAGAGAATAAAAACACACACAAACTTCCTCTCTCTCTCGAGCACGCGCAGATTCCAATTTTTATGATTTTTTTTTATTCCAGCCCCCAAAACATCATAATATCTTTTTGCAGCATTGCTTTAACCCTTTCATTCTTCAAACTATAGAATTTTTTTCGTTGTAAGAAAATAAATACTCATATCAAAGCATTTATTAGCAGATTTTTAAGTACAGCCACAAACATTGATTCGGTGAGCAGACTATTTGTGGTTAAAATGTTAGTTAATTTATAATGCTCGCGCGCGCGCACGCACATGCGAACGCATGCACGCACACACGCACGCAAACACACACAGACGCACACACACTCGCGCGCGTGCACACACACACACACACACACACACACGGGATATCCTGGTAGTTAGAGAACTGCCCCCATGATCTGTTGACCGGGGTTCGAATCTCGTTCAAGAGGACTTTTTCCTCTGGAGTTAACATCAGGGCCAATTCCACTTCCACAAAAGTCCTTGGGATGAGACGATAAACCGATGTCCCTTGTTCGAATGCAAGCAGAACATCTTGCTTACACGTTAAATACTGTTCCGCTTTTCGGAAGAGTAGGCCATTGTGTACCTCTGGGAATGGATCACACAATTTACAAAAGTGCATATACACAGGGAATGGATGTAAAAAAAACACACCCACAAGAGTGCTTATTCCATATCCTCAAAATAAAACAAATAAAATTTAAAGTTGAATTAAAGAAACTCAACACACACAAACACACACAACCACACACCACACACACACACACACACACACACACACACACACACACACACACACACACACACACACACACACACACACACACACACACACAACACATACATACACACACACACACTAATCGGCTTGTTGCTTTCAGAAGAGGATGGAGAAAATAGCTGTAAAAAGAAAGTTGCGAATAAAGCATTCTACAAGGCATAGGTTATTGCAGGTGGAACAGATTGTAATGGGAAATCCTCAACAATACCCCCCAAGACAGTAATAAAATAGACAAAAAGGAAAAGAACAAGAACAACAACAGTAGTAGTAGTAGTAGTAGTAGTAGTAGTAGTAGTAGTAGTAGTAGTAGTACTACAACTACTACAACTACTACTACTACTACTACTACTACTACTACTACTACTACTGATGATGATGATGATAATAATAATATAATAATAATATCATCATCATCATCATCATCATCATCATCATCATCATCATCATCATCATCATCATCATCATCATAATGAAAATAATAATAAATTTTAATTTAAAAAAAATTATGATAGTAATTATGCTGCTACTACTACTACTACTACTACTACTACTACTACTACTACTACTACTACTACTACTACTACTACTACTACTACTACTACTACTACTACTACTACTACTACTACTGCTGCTGCTGCTGCTGCTACTGCCGCCGCCGCTGCTGCTGCTGCTGCTCCTACTACTACTACTACTACTACTACTACTACTACTACTACTACTACTACTACTACTACTACTAATAATAATAATAATAATAACAACAATAATAACAAAAAAAACAAAAACAAAATACACACCAAAAACAAAACAATTTTTTTAAAAACCTCCACAAACTCATCTCTTGCCAACTGGTTGTAGACAAACATAAGTGCTGATAGACCAGTAATAGAATGGCTGAGCTCTAGTTTGTAGAGGTATTCGCGAGGCTCGTGATCAAGTGCTGATAATGAACCAGCTGTGCTTTTTATGCCCAGACTATTATTATACTTGCTAGTGTTGGCATGCTGACAGCGTGTGAAGGTATGTCCATCCCATTAGTGGTGTTTCCCCTGCTGCCCGGTGTTCAGCCACAGCAGTCGTCCCCTTCCCTGCGCTGTCACCTTCCCAGTTCGTAGACAGCAATACTGTGTAGCTATGTAGCCATAATATGTGTGTGCTTCTGCTTATCTGTTTGACTGTCTGTTGGTCTGTCTGTCTAGATGTATGTGTATCTGTCTGTCTGTCTGTTTATCTGTCTGTCTGTCATCTACCTGTCTGTCTGTCTGTCTGTCTGTCTGTCTATCTATGGATAACTCTACCTATCTACCCATCTCAATTCAATTCAATACAGTTCTTTTATTGTCCTCTGTTAAAAGGACATTTGTTTTGCAGTGATTAACACATATGTAAGAAAGTAATAAATACAGATATGTATAGAAATGAATGCACATGATAAAAGGTAGCATTTGGTGAACACACACACACAGACACACAGACAGACAGATAGACACACACACACACACATTCATACAACAGTCTATGAAAGGAAATTTGTTTTACAGTGATTAAAGACATCTAAATACCTGATAGTATATTGACATGCATAAATTTGAACACATGTGATAAATGGTAGCAGTCGTTAAACACACACACACACATATCCCCCCTTGCGCACACACACAAACGCGCGCGCGCGCGCCTACCTACGCAATCACTAATTCATTCATGCATGCATGCATGCATGCACGCATCCATCCATCCATACATACAGACATACAGACATACATACATACATACATACATACATACATACATACATACATACATACATACATATACACATACGCACATACACACGCACACAAACAAACACACACACACACACACACACGCGCGCGCGCGCACACACACACACACAAACACACACACACACACACACACACACACGCACACACACACCAGAGTAAGCCATTGTGTGCCGGTGGGAACAGATGACATAATTCACAAATCCCCATACACACGAGGACTAGATGTAAAAAAGCACATAAGTGCTTATTCCATTATCCTCAATATAAAAGAATACTAAAAAATATCTTTTTGTTTTAAAGCTAAAAGAATCAAACAATATAAAAAACCCAGTTGAACATCAAGATGAAAAAGATGTTCAAACATATCCCAAAAAAGAGATATAATGGAAGCACTTAAATAGCACCGAGCATCAAGTAAGAGTCGGACAGCCAGATGTCCACTGACACAGCAAAGCAGCCAGGGTGCACCCCCGAACTCCTTTGGTCAGTCAGCAAACCCAGCCTCTGCAACACACCCTCCCCGCCACCACAGCCACCACCATGCATCCCACCACTACAGACCTTCTTCTTCTTTCTTTCATCTGCCGCTGGTGCCTTTCGGCGTCGCGGGGAGACACAGACGTCTGTCTGCAGCAAGGCGGGAGGCTTGATGTAGTGACAGGTCATGGGCTGCAGGGTGTCAGCCACGGAGTCGCTCCATCGTCTCCTTGGTCTACCTCTGGCTTTCCAGCCATTGTGTTTGGTGGTGTATGCCCGTAGGGCTGGTTGGTTGGGCGGCATTCTAGTGAGGTGACCAAACCACCTGATCCTTTGTTGTTCGATATGGTGGAGAATTGGTGTTAGTCCGACCATGTCTCTGATCACCTCATTCTTGATCTTGTCGCGTCTGGTCTTGTTGACAGCTTTTCTCAGGCAGCGCATTTCACATGTGACCAATTTTCTCTCTAAGGCTTTTGTTAGGGCCCATGTCTGACACTGGTATGTGAGTGTTGGAACGAAGATGGCGTTGATGAGTTTTGACTTGGTGCTCATTGGGATGCTGGAATGTTTTAGAATGGGGGCGAGTTGGTAACTGACTGCATTCGCTTTCTGGCATCTTGTTTCTATCTCTCTGTCCAATTTTCCATCTTCAGTGAAGAGGCTGCCAAGGTATTTAAATTCTTTGGTCTGTTTCAGCTGGGTGCCGTTCATCCACCACTACAGATACATGCTACAAGCTACATACATGATATGCACATTTGCTCCCACTTCAGCTGGCGCGCGCACACACACACATGCACATACACATGCACGCGCACACACACATGCACGCGCACAAACACACGTGCATGCACACACACACAGACACACACACGCACGCACACGCACACGCACACACACACACACACTTTCCTCCATTCTATGCCCCTCCTTCTCCTCCCATCCTCTCCTTCCTTGAATATGGGGGACGGGATAGCCTAGTGGTTAGGACATTGCCCTGGCAATCTGACGACCCGGGTTCGATTCCCGTTCAAGGGGATATTTTCCCTTGGAATTAACATCCGTGCAGACTCCACTCTCCCCAAAGTCCTTCGGTGAGACTATAAACCGAGGCTCCGTGTGCGAATGCACGCAGAACATGTTGCGCACACGATGAATCCTGATCCGCTTTTTGTAAGAAGACCATTGTGTGCCGGTTGGAACAGATGACAGAATTTACAAAACCACATACACAGGGGACTGGATGTAAAAAAAAGCAATAAGTGCTTATTCCATTATCCTCAATATAATTTTGTTTTTAAATCACAAACACCCTGCTCCATACATCCACCCCGCCGCCACCCCTACACACACTCTCTCACAAACACCTTCACGCTGTTCAGAGGCCCATAATATTCCTGACCATGCACGCAGCCATACCACTTGGGCAATGTGTTCCATCACAGACCCCCAAACATCCCCCCTCCTCCGCCGTAGCCACCACAGCCATCCGTTCATCCACCCACCCACCATACCTACTCCTATGCCCCTATACATCTGTTCACACACACACACACACACACACACACACACACACACACACACACACACACACACACACACACACACACACACACACACACGCCTCATTGTTGTTCAAAAGGGAACCATCTGTGTATATTTTTAAATGATTTGGATATATAGTTTCTATATATTCTTTTATTGATGAGCTAAGGATATTTTCATTACCTTTTTGAGTTAAAGAGGAATAATTTACGTCAAAATTAGCTCTCTTAAGTTCCCATGAGGGACAGGGCGAGGAGTGAATCTTTGATTTAGCTATTTTTGTGGGAAATATTTCTGCTTTATCAAATAATTGAGAAGTATAGGTTCTAGCTGTGGTGACTGAGCGAATAGAATGTGCTCTTTTACGAAAGTTGACGTAGGATCTTATACTAATTTCGTTGTCCACATTGGTTTCTTGTGTTGAACAACATAAGAGATATTTAGCCACAGCCAGATGTCGATATTTGTCTAATGGCAAAATTCCTATTTCCTTGGAGGTACCCACAGATGATGCATGAAAAGGTACCCCCAGAGCTAATCGGAAAGCCTTGCAGTCTAGTCTTGTCATTTTCTGTAATAAATACTTTGAAGCACTGAAAAATGCTTCCTGGCCATAAATGAGTCTGGAACGTACTAAGGATAATGCCAGGTGTTTTAAAACAGCTACATCATAATATCACACTTGTTTAGTAATAGCTTTCAGGAGGTTAAGACTTTTCCGAGCCTTAGTATTTAAATAGTCAATGTGATAATTCCAACTTAGTGTAGACGTAAAATGTACCCCTAAAAACTTCACCAAAGTTTTATATTCCAAAACTTTTCCATCTAATTGGAAAACAGGTAGAACTGGTGGGTTAGCTCCATTATTGAAAAGTACGAGACTAGTCTTTTCAGGAGATAGTGAAAGACCATTTTAAAATATGTAGTTATTAAGTTTGTTTAGCTCAAGCTGATACATATTTTTATGTAGTTTAGATGCCTCTTTTGTGAGGATAGCTTCTATTTATATGAATTGCAACGTTAATATTTTAACTGTTAATTTTTTCTGTTCAGAATTCTTGTTTATGCTTTTTTCCATAATATTTGTTTATTGCGATTGATTATTTATGTGCATACCCCTCTCCCTACAACACACACACACACACACACACACACACACACACACACACACACACACACACACACACACACACACACACACACACACACACACACACACACACACACACACACACTCTCTCTCTCTCTCTCTCTCTCTCTCTCTCTCTCTCTCTCTCTCTCTCTCTCTCTCTCTTTCCCGTCTGATATCACTATTTAGTGGAAGGACGTTAAACTTAAGAACTACTACTACTACTACTACTACTACTACTACTACTACTACTACTACTACTACTACTACTACTACTACTACTACTACTACTACAACACACACACACGTACACACACGTACACACATATGCTCTCTCTGTATCTCTGTCTCTATCTCTCACTCTGTCTGTCTGTCTGTCTGTCTGCCTCTCTCTCTCTATATATATATATATAATATATATATATATATATATATATATATATATATATATATATATATATATATATATATATATATATATTTATTTATATGTGTGTGTGTGTGTGTGTGTGTGTGTGTGTGTGTGTGTGTGTGTGTGTGTGCGAAAGTCAAAGTCATATATTTTTCAGATGACACATTGAATAAGCAAAGCAGTTGCTTTTTTGATCCAGCGATTTATCTAATTAAAAAACACGATCAAATATATGCAGATATAGAATTTAAAAAAAAAACCGTTAACAATGTTAAACCATACAAATAAAACAAAGGAGAATTTTTTTGTAAAGATGCATCCATCAAAAACAAACAAACAAAAAAGAACCAAACCAAAGCAAACAAACAAAAGAAAACAAAAAGGCTTGCTCCCCCTTTTACACACACAAAACACATAAAATCCTATCCAAACAAATAACTAAACAAAGCAAACAAAAAAGAGAAATCAATAACACCAACAAAACATACACACAAAGACACACATACACACGTATTCAACAACAATAATAACAATAACAATGATAAACAAACACACAGCAACAATAATAGGCAAACCAAATACAGAACAATATAGAACTAACAAAAGATAAAAACAACAACAACAAAATCAAAAAATTTAAATAACAAAAAACCCCTAAAAACAACAACAACAACATCCACAAATCAGAAACAAACCAGACCACCACCACCACCACCACCACCACCAGCAACAACAACATCACCAACAAGAAACCAAATGGATAGTTACAGAGGAAACTGATATGTCCGTTTAAGTCATTTAATTCAAACACTTACATACACATACATTTTCACCTGTACCCATATCTCCCATATCTCCTTCACCATTGATATATATTCTCACACCATATATAAAGGACAAAATTAAACAAGAAACAACCCAAGTAGAAATTTGATTTAAAGCAGAAGGTAAAACAATAACTCCATTCCCCCCCTCTCCCCTGATACTGCATAGGCATGTATGTGTGCTTTTTTAAAATCTAAGGCAAGAATACGTCAATCCTTCCATCAAAAATATAAATTCAGGCAATCTGAAATCGCCCACCAACTCTAAAATCAGCAACAATACTTTAAGTGATACAATACAATAAAAAAAAACATCAACAAAAGACTGCATTTTTTATGTAACTACATAACACATACACATATACCAACAAGAAAACCCAAACCAAAAACAAACAACAGGAAAGTAAATGTCAAAAACTAAACCAAATAATCAACCACATACACACACACACACACACACACACACACACACACACACACACCAGATCCAGACCATGTCAGGGCCTAATATCATATCAACTCATCAGCAGATCAATACTCCTATTAAAAAGGACTACTAACACATATACTATATAAAAATTATGACTGTATACATTTGGGTCATATCAGATTGAATGACAATACTAATATCAGTGGTACCTTTATCTCTCCACCCCACGCACATGTGCTACATGCAACATTATATTGACTTGGTTACAGCAATAAACCACACCATTTACATGTTAAAGTAAAACAGTTCAGGACTAAGCGTAAAGAGGATAGTTATGCCTACGTCTGCAAGATGTGTTCAAAACTTTTAGGCATAAAATATCTTTTTAGATATGTTTAATACTAATATTTGCTTTTAATACATTTAAAATTGTATGGGAGCTTATTCTATTGGTCACTGCCTGAATACAAAAAGTTCTATTTATATAGGTTATTTCTGGGTCAGCAAATGGTTGTGTCTATGTTGGTTAATTTTGAAAGTGATGGAAATCCTTGGAAGTACATTTTCATCAACAACCTTTTGCAGAAACACAGCTTTATTGAATAAAAGTTTGTTTGGAAATGTCAGGACATTTATTCGTTTATAAACCTCCATTGTCAGGGTGCTTGATTTTAACAACACAAGTTTTACTGCTCTTTTTATATAAACGATGAATGAATTTCAAGTTCGTTTCCTTGCAAGTATCCTAAATAGTTGATGCATAGTCAATGTTAGGTAAAATATGACTGCAAAAAACGTTTTCAAGAATGATCATTTAGAAAGTGTTTTATTTTTGATAACTGAAGTAGCATGTGAGATAGGCGTTTATCTAGTGACATTATGTGACCAGTCAAAGTCATATATTTTTGTCAAGAGTAACACTTTATATTTTATGAGAGTCACCTTCTTCAACTATTCCATTATCAAATAACGTATCTTTCACCTTTTTGCCTTTTGCTGTCTTGCTGATACATACATACACTTTGTTGTGCATTTAAGTATATATGGTTTAATGAGTCTAAATAATTAACCTGTCAATACTATATTGAAGTTTGCAAGTTAACCTGCAGGGGCCTGAATTACACAAAAGAGAGTGGTATCATCAGCAAATATTTCACAGCTACATTTAATAAAACAGGGTAAACTAATTACGTAGACTGAAATCAAGAGTGGTCCCAATACTGAGCCTTGTGGTACTCATATCTAAGGGGTAGTAGTTCTAATGTTTGGTTGTTAACAGACATGAGCTGCTGCCTATTTGATAGACAATTTCTAGTAGTTGGATAACTTCAGGTGGAAGTTTGTACAATTCTAATTTGCGCATAATAAGGTATGATTGATGACATCAAGTGTTTTTTCAAAGTCAACAAAAAAGAGACCAGTATATTGTCATTTATATTGTGTGAGAGACTGTCAGTAAGCTGAGTTAGAGCAGTGTGACAGGAATAGTTTTTACAAAACCGTGATTAATCAGCATACATTAGCCTGTTGATAAAGTAAGAATGTATGGATGTTTGTGTGTGTTTTTGATGGGTTTAGATAATACAGAGAGACTAGAAATTGGCCTATAATCCGAGGTGAAGAATATCCACCTGATTTATAGATTGGCATAACTTTTGCTTGGTTAAACTTTAAGGAAAACATCTTTTATCAACACACAAGTTCTATAGATATGTCAGTGTTTCAACAATAACCAGACTAGAGAGCTTTATAATCCATCTATGCAAATCTTTCTTCTTTAATTTAATATCTTTTCACATTACGTGATATTAAATGTGTTCTAGAATTTGTGTATCTTTAGACTTTCTTATATTTCAAAGATCTTCATCAGCCAGAGATGAAGTGTACATGTAATTTGTTTTGAATGAATACATTGTTCTAGGTAATGAAAATCATTGTGGCTTGACTTGTCACATGTTATAACTTCATTTGCTACATTTGAAAAATGGCTGTTTAATTCAACAGCTGATATGTTTTTAATAATATGCTGACTTTTTGATACATGTTTATTGCATAATATATTGATGGCTTTCCAAATAAGGCGAGAATCAGTAGTGGTAACTAACAACTGTTGAAAGTAATTACGCTTTGATCTGCGTTTAGTGGAATTCGCTTTATTCCTTTGTATCCTAAATTTATCATTTGTACTATGGATTTTAAGATAGTTTCTTAAGTTTATGTCTGAGTCCATGTCTTTTGTTATCCCAAGAGGTTTGACTTTTTCTCTCTTTTTTCTTATAAAGGGAGCATGTTTCTCATACATTGAAATACATGGGTAAACCCAAAATTCAGCAGCTTTGTTGGGGTCTTGATTTAATATATATCATGTAATGGTTAATTCATCAGGACAGAAAGAAAAGTATCCTCAAAGAAGTGTTTGAATAATCGGTCATATATAGTTTTAAGCCCAACTTAAGGAGTTTTTATTTAACGTTTAAACCAAGTACAGCATACAGGATTATGATTGCTGCATCCACATGACAGAGCAATTAATTCAACTATGTTCTGCATTACATTAGTGTATACATGATCAAATAAAGTTACTCGGTTATAATTATGTTCTACGTGTGGTTTTATCAATCAGATATCAAATAAATGAACACACGCCAGGCTTTTTAAAAAATAATAGATCTAGGTCTAGAGATAATGTGCCTGCCCAGAAACCAAAAAGTCCGGGTCGGAAGTATGCGGTGGTTCGAATCCCGTTTGGACCCGAAACTCCCCCCCCCCCCCCCACCCCTCCCACATCCATTAGACCAGGGGTGGTGGTCTGGGTGCTAGTCTTCTTCTGATGAGACAATTAATAGAGGTTCGTGTGTTACAAAAAAATTATTTACGCACGTAAAAGAACCCACAGCAACAAGATAGTTGTCCCTGGCAAAATTTTGTAGAAAAAAGCCACTCTGATAGGGAAACAAATACAGTTGCAGACAGAAAAAGACCGCCAAAAATGGGTGGCGCTGCTCTTGTGTCCACGCGCTCTCCCGGGGGGAAGCAGCCCGAATGTCACGAAGAGAAATCTGCCATGACTTAAAGTGCTATGAATAAATAGATAAATAAATTTTAAAAAATAGTTGGTCCAGCCCATGCATCATATAGTTGTGATTCCGCTTAGGTTTGAGTAAATCTGTGTTAAAATCTCCAAGAATAGAGTCTCATAGTTTAAAAGGGTAACTTCATACATTAGAGAATTAAGTCTATCAAACCAGTCAGTGGTTTCTGACGGATTGCTGTATATAAATCGTATCAAGATTGGATTAATGTGCTTTAATTTGATTTCTACTCAAATCAATTCAATATCATAAACATCAAGGATATCGACTACTTTGTCAAGATCGCTACAAACCAAACACTACAGGCTTATTAACATATTTTGCATCATAATAATGCTGTCAAAGGCTACACAATTTGATCAAGGCTGTTTGTTTTTTTGTATGAGTGTGGACAGGTGGTAATAAAACGTGTCTTTCACAAGGTGGACAAGGTCTTGCTCACTTCCTTCCAGGTCACAACTGACCCCTACAGACTGAAGGGTGGTGATGATGACTCTTCCTCTTGTTCTAGCTGTTCTCACATGAACTACAAGTATGTAAATGATCAATGCAAATCAACAATAATTTTGATGAGGTGAAGTGTGTGTGTGTGTGTTATGTTTTCATATTTAAAAAATATATTATTTTATATCGAAGATAATGGAATAAGCACTTCTGTGCTTTTTTACATCCAGTCTCAGTACGTGTGCAGTATTGTATTTTTAAAAATCTGTTTCCACCACCACAATGGCCTATTTTTTCAATGAGTGGAACATGATTTAACATGTGCGCAAGATGATCTGCATGTGTTCGCACACGGGGCCTCGGTTTATAGTCTCATCCAAAGGACTTTTGGGGAGAATGGAGTCGACACTGATGTTAACTCCAGGGGAAAATATCCCTTTGAAGGGGTATGAACCTGGGTGGTCAAATTGCCAGTGCAATGTTCTAGCCCCTAGGCTATCCTCTACCCTGTGTGTGTGTGTTTATGTGTGTGTGTGTGCGTGCGTGAGGGTATGTGAGTGGGCGTGAGTGTGCTGCCCACACATGCATGCTGGTGTGTGTGTGTGGGGGGGTGTTCTTCGATGTAATATCCTTTAAATATAAGTGGCGACTGGGACAGGTTGGAGACGTGAGCTTACTGTTACTAAGATGACAAGGCAAAATATTATTAATTCAACATGAAAACAACAAACAAAACAATGTGATTATCACAGCAGTTAAACAGTCAAACAAATGATGGCCAGCCATAAAAAGTGATTGGAAATAAGCACAGATGGGCTAAGGTGAACAGATACTGCGATGTTAATCTATAGTTTTAGCAGGCGTAGTTCAGTGAATAGGACATTCACCAGTACTACAGGTGAGCAATAATGAGCTATTTCTTCAGCTCAAGGTTGCCTTCATTTCACACAACAGCATACAGTAACTCAAAGCAACCTTGAAAACAAATGTCATATATTTAAGGACACTCCTGGTGTTTTTACAAAGAAATTTGTAAGTATCTTTCATCATTTTTCTTCACAAGTAATTTTGATATTTCATCAAATGCTGTTCACGCTGTCTTCTATTTGGGTCTTTTAACAAACAAATAATGATTGGCTTCGATTCCGGTACCAACTCAAAAACAAGAAAAAATAAATATTAAATAGTTACTTGAAGATGAATTACAACGAAAAAAGAATCCAGTGCTTTAGTGTCTTAATTTCATTTAATTTTTTTACAGCTTCTTAAATGCATTCATCATAGACAGCCATAAAACAGTGAATCTTCCGCACAACAAACATTTGGGGCACATAAAATAACCCACGGTAAGAAAGTTGTCCATCAGAATAGATTAAAACGCTATCATTGTAGGAAAAATAAAGACATTTCTGAGCATGTTATGACTGTATTTCAATGAAAGCTTTGGCGTTTTGCATACACCATTAAGTGATAAAGCATTTGTCCTTGGCTAGGTCATTTGTATCATCATCTTCTTCACAATCATCACTGTCATCATAACCCTCAACATTGTTGGCGTCATCATCGTCATTATGGTCATCATCATCGAATATTGTAAACAAAGAAAGATAAGAAGTACAAGATATGTGTGGCACAAACAAGCAAAAATACGTAGAAGAAAATAAACGTCTAGTGTATCTGTGCGCCTTATGTGTTGGGGACCTTATCAAAAAGATAAAGTGGTCATAAGGTTTGTATTCAGCCAAGTGTCCAGTCTTAGCTAGATAATAACCCAAACATTGCCATACATTCACAGTGAGAGCACAGACTAGAGGAGTGGTAACATGAATCTACAAGAGGTGTAATCCCTCACCTGACTGCAAAGATTATATTCAGAAAATAGTAGTGGAGGAAAACAAGTGCAGGTAACAAGTTATATATTCTTCATCATTTTGAAAGTGATTCATAAAATATTCCAGTGAAGAAAATTGTATTATATTGCTTGCCACTTTTGTCCATGCAGATTGCTCTGCTTAAAACTTGTGCTGCTCTCCTTTGGGAGAACATGTTACCACAAGAGCGGCTCCACTCATATTTGGTTCACATTCGTGTTTGCAAATATACCTATTCGCCTATGAGAGTAGCGTTTTACTGCAAACCTTTACCATGGACATCTGTCTTGTTGCCACCATTTTTGTTAAATTTGTTCCTACATGTGCCTAATATATATGACACACAGGACCACGATTTATCATTTCACATGAAGGACTAACACAGAGACCACCAACCAAGGTCTTAAAAAATGGGTGAACAGTTTGGATTCAAACAGGGATCGAACACTTGATTTCTAGTTTTCCAGGCAGAGGCCTTACCTCTAGACCACGGAACCATCAAGGGGAGACTGCAAAAATGGTCATCTAGGCATCACTACAAAACTTTGGTGTAAATGAGATGACAGATCAAGCGATAATATTGTCACAGCCTACCATGGCAAGCTGTTATTCAAATGGCCTTGCTACATTTCTTTGTTATTTTGCACCATGAGGACAAGGTTAATGAAATACACAGACACACCCTGGGCATAAAACAGAATAAATGGACCCAATTCATTCCTAACTGCCGATGGCGGGATTAGCCAGGGCTGATGGTTTTGTTTGTTTTAGGGATCCAGTGTTTGTGGGGAACTCCAAAACATGCTACTCTATCATTCAATAGTCTTTCATTTTTTTTCTGTACTGCCCTATTCTCTGTGATAATTATGCTCATCGGGCTGTCCCCATGCCACTCATTTCGCTTTCACCATCACAGGCATATCTGGGGTCATCGTGTATTATCAGAACCAGAAATCCACTAGGAACTTATTCATGTCAGGCCTTGATGTAGCCAACAACAAGATAGACCTTGCATTGCTGTTTGGATGTGTTCAATTATGCTTTTTATGAGCCAGTAGGCACAGGCTCCCATCCCCCTACACACACTTAACCTCCTACTCCCGACTAGTCCTCAGAAACAAAAATAATCTGAGCACGTTACTCCTCTCTTGCGATCTCTCCACTGGCTGCCTGTGTCACAGAGAGTAAACTATAAGATCTGTACCCTCCGTTACAAATGTCTCCACAAAACAGCACCTTCCTACCTCTGTGAATGTCTTCACCTGTACACTTCTTCTCGATCCCTCCTCTCTGCTGCAGATACCTTGTGCTTACAAATACGTGGATTCAACCAATCCACAGTTGGCCGTCGCTCTTTCTCTGTTTCTGGTCCAGTGATCTGGAACGACCTCCCTCTCTCCCTCCACCAAAAGCCTACTTTTTACGCTTTTAAATCCAGCCTAAAAACACATTTATTTCAATCTAAGACTTTCCCTTCTTGTTTCATCTCATTTTTGTCCTTACCTTCAACAGCCGAACCCCCCACCACCCTGCCAAGGCACACAACCTCTGTGTGTGTGTGTGCGTGCGCGCTGTGTGTGTGTGTGTGCGTGTGTGTGTGTGTGTGTGTGTGTGTTTTGTGTGTGTGTGTTGTGCGTGTGTTTGTTTACATTTCAATTTGTAAAACACTTTTAGTTGTAACTTGTTGCATGTGTAAGAGTAGAATGAATGCGAGTGCTTTGATTTGTTTTTGCAAGATATAGCGCTATACAAATTCCATTTATTATTATTATTATTATTACTGACATTTCATAGTTGACAAAACAGTAAATTATGAAACTGATATCACAAAGAGGATATGTTTTCCCCATCCAATTGATAATGAACAAGCTCTCATATTAATTGGTGTGTTGTTTACAGTTGAACAATTTTATATTTTACCAGCTATGATTTTTACTTTTTTACAGTGAATGAAAAGTTATGAGGTGTATCTGTGGTGAACGAATCACTTGTTTTACTGCGTCTTTTATTGGAAAGTAATGTGCTCTTTTTTTTTTTTTACCAAAGTGCTTCTCAAAGAAGCTGTCTTTGGCTATATTCAGATTCAGATTCAGATTCATTCAGATTCAGAATATTTTATTGCCATTTAAGTTATGTAGACTTATTTGACACAACAAAAACATCAACTATAATTATCTATTTTGGCTAAAAGTGATGTACACTAAAAACATGAGTATTCTACTTCTCTTTCTCTCTTTTTTCAAAACACTCATACACATATCTGATGATATCTGCTTGATATATATCAACTGTGATTATGTCACTTAATTTATGTACCCAGTTTTTGCGTTCTTTGTCTTTCGTTTTGATTTTTAATAACAAATTATTTCTGAGTTCATCATATAAAATGTATTCATCAAGTAAATGAAGTAAGCTAGACAGTGAATGATATGTCAAAATAAAGTTGTATTTGAAATGTCAACAGTCTGTTGTTAATAGTAAAGTTATTTTTATAATCAGTTAATGCTTGTTCATTACTTTTTTAACACTTTTTTACGTCATGCATTTCTGTTCAATTAAGTGTTCTCTGATTGGATCAGTATATCTTTTTTTTCTAAATGTTAGACATCCTTGGCTCTCTTTTTCATATATCTTTCTACATGTTCTCCATACACCCCCCCCCCCTTTGCTTTTTGCTTCCTCTCGCCCATCTGTTCGCAGTGGTCTAATATTGCAAGAATTAAACCTAGTTTGGTCAATTTCCAAACCTGGGACATCCCTTCAAATGTGATATTGCTACCTACATAGTGAAGCACTTGAAAAAAAGTTTAAAATGTGCACACTTCTCATCCAGGGTGTAACTATGATCCCACAATGATTGACAGGTGCGATGAGTGAGTCAGAGTGCATTGTCTGGCTGATCTTCAGAGTGTTAGTCCTGGGGATGGGCAAAAAACAAACAAACCCTGAACCTTTTACTTTCTGTGACACCATTTCACCACTAATCTACTCTACTTACCACCGGGTTAAGGGTCGGAGTGCTAGATACAGCTGGGAAGGGTGGGGTGGTTGTATATTTCTGTCCAGCGAGTATATACTCTTAATGGACTCGTGTAACATAGTTATTACAGAGACCATCTGTCACCATCACTGGTGGTGTATGTTAACCTACAAGAAAAAAACAACGCCTAGATTAACATCTTAACACCTTAGCCATGGAAAAAACAATGAGGAATTTCTTAATGAAAGGCCTATGTATTATAATATGTCATTAGAAATAACTCCCCCTTACTGTTGAATATTCAAATTAAAGTCTTATAAGGGTGGTTGCCCTGGCGCACTGGCGCGCCTGTGTGTGTGTGTGGGGCAGAGGGGTGGGGGGATGGGGTGGAGGTGGGAGGGCTCTTTCCCACATGTGTGTATTGTGTGTGTGTGTTCCCATGGGCGCGTGTGCGTACATGTGTACGTTTAAACATGCACATTTGTATATGGGTATATTTATGTGTGTGTTTTAGCAAAAATGCTGTCGTTGATTCCAGCGTGTTCATTGGTAAGCCTCTTTACCACGTGACTATGATCCAAACCGAGTCTGTGTCCTATTTTCCAGCTTATATAGAGAACTGCCAGTGCTGGTTTGATACAGCCTTCATTGCCGTGAGCTTGACCATTCCCTGACTGGCTGGAGAGACAGTTGACACAGAAATCTGAAATCTACAAGATCATCACATGTCTTCACTTCCCAGGGTCTTGACAGCAACAGGTATTCATTTTGTTTGCCGGTCTGGCTGTATGTATGTGTGTTTGTCTCTCTTTATCTCTGTCTCTCTGTATCTCTCTCTCTCTCTGTCCATGTCTCTCACTCTTTGTCTTTGTCTCTTTCTCTATGTTTCCCTGGTTTTACATTTTGGTTTATGCTATCTCTCTCTCTCAGCTCTCTCTGTTTCTTTCTCTGTCTCTTTGTCTGTTCTTTCTCTATGTTTTCTGGTTTTACATTTTAGTTTATGCTTCTCTCGCCCCTCTCTCTCTTCTCTCTCTCTCTCTCTCCCCTCTCTGTCTCTCTCTGTTACTTTCTTCTCCCCTGTCTCTTTGTCTCTGTATGTCTCTTCCCTATGTTTCTCTGGTTTTCAATTTGTTTCTTTTCTCTCTCTCTCTCTCTCTCTCTCTCTCTCTCTCTCTCTTCTCTCTCTCTCTCTCTCGCCCTCTCTCTCTCCCTCTCTCCCTCTCTGGGTTACAGAATATTTTTCATGCACACAATACTTTCAACTTGCTCAGAGTTGGTTTTTTTTACCTTGTTTCTTTGATTTATATGTTGTGGATGGATGTGCATCAGTTTCATCTTAAATTCAACACCATTCATCCCATCCTTTGCAACCCATGCACATATTAGTCCCTCAACATGCCTTATGAAGAAGTATTGAATACTAAGTCCTGCTGTTGAGTCCTGCTGGCTTCTGGATCTTAATGAATAGGTATTCAGTGTATAGGTATTTAGTAAGTATTATTTGAATACTACGTCCTTTTTGTGGGGTCTTTCAGTAGGTTTTCTGATAAACAACCAGATACACCATTAGTGCGTTCTGTTATAGATCATTATAGCCAAACATGATTATTTGCACCCTTATGATGTAACCTTGCTTACATCCTGGCTGTGCTTTACCAAATAGATCAATCTTTTGAATGTCCACGTTAAAATTTTTTACTGGGATCATTATTGTATGGTGCTAATGCTTTTGCTTTATAATAAATTTCTTTACAGTGAAAGTATATCCTCGAAATTCTGTTTGACTGTTCTAATCATGCTACCCTAAAAGATGGCTCTTCTTGCCGTGATAATGGAGGTTTTGTCTATCTGAGTGCACTTACAAATCTAGTTTATACAAGTTCCACAGTGGTTTTGCAGTAAAAACAAATAGTCTGGTTTTCAAACCACATAAGGGCTGACAAAGCAGGATGACCTTAAGGAGTAATGGGAAAATACTTTAGAACACCATGTGTTTACCATGTTTACATCACTCTGCCCATTCCCATATAGAACAGCTCCCTGTAGTATGATCTTGGACAGGGTGTAGTGCACTGCTGTGGGGCTGAACTATGCCAGTTTTCTTCCCTTGGCAGTCGTCAGTAGAAGTTTCTTTACACTTAATGAGATTCCCAACCAAAGTTTGATTTTTAGTGCATTACATACAAACCGAAATCATGTACATATTGGATAGTGATACACTGTAATGTAAGTGGAGTACAAAAAAGAATATCTAAGTCTAGGCAAATGCAAAGTCAAACAAAACAGAGCACACAAATGGGAGGCACACAAATCTATCTGGAATACATATCTGAATAGTCCTCAAAAGGAGCAGTGCAGTCAATATCTGTCTAGTATTAGGAAAAAGAACGTGTACAATAACATTATTTTAAGAAAGCAACCAATCATAAAGCAAACATTGTAATAATTCCATTTAGAGTTCAAACACTATAAATTATATTTCCTTGTTGCCCTTACTGTTTGGTTTGATATTGTAAGGTCAAATACTTAATAAATTTATGAAAATAATAGAAGTTTTCCTTTTTCTAACAATAGACTTGTATCTAAAGCATGTTGTGGTGATTAGTATTTCATCATTTATTTTGTCAGTTTTCAAATGAAAATGAGTTTTTATACTTTCTATGCTATATATTTGTTTCCAACTCGTGTGTGGACATAATTAAATTATCATTGGTGCAATCTCTAATAAGAAACACATTGTAAATCATTCCAGCCATGGGAAGTTTTGCTACAAGCACAAATTACAGCAACAGCTTCTTTTCTCAGAATTACAGAATATACATACATTTCTTTTGACAACTTCTAAATTTTCCCCCAGAATATTGTTGCTGCCTATCTGTGAATTAGTCTATCTATAACCGTGGCAGTTTGTGTTCTTCTAAGCAAATTTTCGATGATCTCGGATACCTACCAAGTGGGTCGTGCTGTCAATAAACCATGCACAGTAAGATCATGAAGATTCTACCAGTTCTGTGTTCACCCTATGGGTAGCTAGGGTGTTGATACAAGAAATAGCCGCCACAGTTGATTTTAAAGCTTAGTTTTACTTCACATGCATTTGCACAGTTTTCATCTGAGATTTAATTTTTTACATGGATAAGACTTCTGTGGTTGCAGGGCTATGAACGCAATGATTGTATTGAGTTTTTGTCTATCAAAACATATTGTGGCAAGATTGAACAGAATAAATTCATAACTCTGCTTTTACTTATCAAAGCCAAGAGGTTTGGAAATGAATGTACAAAAAAAATTATGAGAGAGGGAGAGAAAACTAGGCACAGTAGAGAACGTGTAACTGCTATAGCAAAACACACACAGAACCCAGACACTTAGCTGGTGCCATAATTGACATGTGAATCAGACACCAAGGCATGCCAAGTTGCTGCTGTTGTTGCTGCTCAACACCCTGGGGATCAACCAGACTACACACTCTGACTCGCTTATCCTGCCTGGGAATCACTTTGGGATGACAAGTAAACTCTAAATAGAAAGTTTGCATGCATGACTCTTTCCAAGTACCTCGCCACAATATCAGCCTTGCTCCGAATTCAGATTTTTTTGTTCACAGGAAAATGCATGCTTTTTATGTCATGAATGT
>CM054157.1:26831675-26834175 GCA_028751875.1 Rapana venosa | reverse complement strand
TTGCCTGCCAACAAGTAAACCGTTAGGTTCTGGGTTCGATTCACAGCCTCGCCCTTTCTTCCCAGTTTGACAAAAAAATCGAACTGAATGTCAAAGTCCTTCGGATGAGACTGTAAACCGAGGCCCCGTGTGCGAACGCATGCAGAACATCTTGCGCACAAGTTAAATCCTGTTCCGCTTTTCGAAAGAGTAGGCCATTCTGTGCCGGTGGGAACAGATGACAACATTTACAAAACCGCATACACACCTGGACTGGATGTAAAAAAGCACATGAGTGCTTATTCCATTGTCCTCGATGTACAAAAATGTCATCTGAGCGCTTTGATTTGTTGCTTTACAAGATTCAGCGCTATATAAATTCCATACATTATGATTATGATTATTATTATTAACTACTACTACTACTACTACTACTACTACTACAACTACTACTACTACTACTACTACTACTGAATGGCATCTATATAACACTGAATCTTGTTCAGCAAACCAACGGAATCTCCTTCGTCTTACTTACTCTGCCCTGTCCCCCGTGTCTTCCTCCCTTCTCTAGTCCCCTGCCGTATTATCGTTGTTACTGCTAGCGCTGTCATTATCATCATCATCATCACTGTCAACATGAGAATTTCTGTTCTTGTTATAGTAGTAGTAGTAGTAGTAGTAGTAGTAGTAGTAGTAGTAAGAGTAGTAGTAATAGTAGTAGTAGTAGTAGTAGTAGTAGTAATAGTAATAGTAGTAGTAGTAGTAGAAGTAGTAGTAGTAGCAGTAGTAGTAGCAGTATCAGTAGTTGTAGTAGTCGTAGTACCAGTAGTCGTCGTCGTCGTAGTTGATGGATCGGTGGTCTAGAGGTAACGCGCCTGTCTAGAAAGCGAAAAGTCCGGGTCTGAAGTGTGCGGCGGTTCGTACCCCGTTTGGACCCCAAACTTTTCCCCCATCCATTAGACCATGAGTGGTGGTCTGGGCGCTAGTCTTTCGGATGAGACGATAAACCGAGGTCCCGTGTGTTACACGTAATTATTTAGCGCACGTAAAAGAACCCTCGGCAACAAGAGAGTTGTCCCTGGCAAAATTCTTAGAAAAAAGCCACTCTGATAGGGAAACAAATACAGTTGCAGACAGGAAAAATAAAAATAAATGGGTGGCGCTGCTCTTGTGGCGACGCGCTCTCCCCGGGGAGAGCAGCCCGAAATTCACGGAGAAAAATCTGCCATAACTTAAAGTGGTATGAAATGAAATCTGAGCGCTTTGATTTGTTGCTTTACAAGATTCAGCGCTATATAAATTCCATACATTAGTAGTAGTAGTAGTAGTAGTAGTCGTAGCAGCAGCAGCAGTATAATTAATGTTACTATATCCATCATGCTGTGTTTTGGCAGGCTTGATCAGGTCAGGCGATGTGCCGTCGAATCCTATAACAACTGCTGCCCTACACTCTGCGAGGTCCAGGACATCTACATCTACACTTTCTTCAAGTCTGTCCCAGTCACACCAGAGTGCCCCTGGTCCAGAATCTCTGGGGTGAGTATGCTGTGAATGCTAAGAACTTTGTTTTTCTCTTTAACTGTGGTCGAGGTGCCAGTCTTTCTGGCTTAGCATATGAACAAAAGTTCTGTCAAAACTTGCCACAAGAACGTTTGTTGGTTTTTTTCTGGTAAATTTCTGGAGAAAGTCCCATTCTTATAGGATAACCCAAGCCTTGTAAAAACCAAAACCAACAAAATGAGAACGAAATTGGTCCATGTAAAAGTTCTGTACAAAACGCTGACTCTTGAAGAGTAAAACAAAGAATAATTACAGATAGGAGGAAATATATTAGGTGGTGCTATTCTTGTGGCAACCCACTCTTCCCAGAGATTGCAGCCTGAATCGTACGCAGATAAATCTGCACTGACTGAAAAGTTGTGTGCACTGTCACCGTTTATGCAGAATTGAATTGAAACTATTTATCAAAGTACTCTAACACATATCAGAACATTCCTATCACATTACAGATACACGAACTCTGATCTATGATGTTATACTATTTAGCCATACTAGGCTTCAAATGATACAGACATCGATATTAGAATACTGAAAATATCTGATAAATGGATGTCAAATAAAAGCAAAAAAGAAACAAATACTGCTTTATAAAAATGAATAACGAATCATGACATCTATTACAGATGAGGCCCAATGCTCTGTAAGCTTTTAATGTAGGCAAAATGTTATGGGGACTGTCTGAGACCTGGTATGCTTTAAACTGTGATGCTGACTTTGTCTTCATCCCCGTCATGCTCTTAGCATATCAATACATAATTATACTCTCCGCTCAGGAAAAAAATCCGAAGACGGACTATGACTACCTATATGTCTGGATACATAAACAGCCATACACGTTGACTTCTCATCCAGTATGTGCCTACACTCACACAGAAAACAAATCCATGTGTCTGTTGAGGGATACAATGTGCATATTTCAAGTAACCACCTGGCTATCCAGCTGGTTTATCCATAGGTT
>CM054157.1:26809175-26826675 GCA_028751875.1 Rapana venosa | reverse complement strand
AGGAGTCAGGGGTGACACACTTGGAGAAAAAGAACAACAGAAGCAACAACAACAATACATAACAAAAAACCAACAACAACACATACTCACAGGTGTCAGGGGTGACACACTTGAAGAAGAAGAACAACAGAAGCAACAACAACAATACACAACAAAAAAAACAACAACACATAGTCACAGGAGTCGGGGGTGACACACTTGAAGAAGAAGAACAACAGAAGCAACAACAACAATACACAACAAAAAACAACAACAACAACACATTCGAGGGGTGACACAAAAATAAGAACAACAACAGTAGCAGCACAAACACCAAACACAACTGCAGCAAGAACAACACATACTCACAGAGGTCGGGAGTGACACACTTGAAGAAAAAACCAAAAAAAAACCCCTACAAAAGCAGCAGCAACGAGAACAACAACAACAACACATACTCACAGAGGTCAGGGTTGATGCACTTGAAGAAGAACAACAACAAAAAACAACGGTAGTGGCAGCAACAACAACATCAACACTAAACACAATAACAACAGCCACACATACTCACACGGGTCAGGGTTGATGCACTTGAAGAAGAAGAACAACAAAAACAACGGTAGTGGCAGAAGCAACAACATCAACAATAACAACAACAATAACAACAGCCACACATACTCACAGGGGTCAGGGCTGAAGCACTTGAACAAGACTAACAACAGCAGAAGTAGCAGCAGCAGCGGCAACAACAACAACAGCAACAACACATACTCACAGGGGTCGGGGGTGACACACTTGAAAAACAACAGTAGCAACAGCAGCAACAACAAGAACAACAAGAACAACAACAGCAACAACAACAAAAAAACAACAGCAACGACATCAAAGGGGTCGGGGGTGAGACACTCGAAGAAGAACACCAGCAGCAGCAACAACAACAAAAACAACAGCAGCAGCAAACACAACAAAAACACCAGCAGCAGCAACAACAACAACAACACCAGCAGCAGCAGCAACAAGAACACATACACACATGGGTCGGGGCTGATGCACTTGAAGAAGAACAACAGTAGCAGCAGCAACAACAACAACAACAACAGAGGCAACAACAACGCATACTCATAGGGATCGGATTGTGGCACTTGAACAACTACTTCTACAACAACAGCAACAATAACAACAGCAACACATACTCAGCGCTGTATCTTGCACAGACAAATCAAAGCGCTTGCACTCAACTCATTCTTACACAGTCCTGCAACCAATAGCAAGTAATAGTTCTAACAAGTCCAAATGCGCGCACACACACAAACACACACACTCACACACACTCACACACACACACACACACACACACACACACACACACACACACACACACACACACACACACACACAAACACACACACACACACACACACACACACACACACACACACACACACACACACACACACACACAGGTTATACACTTTAGCAGGGTGATGGAATTTTTGGCTGTTGAAAGCAGGGATCGCAATGACATGAAACAGGAGAGTAAAATCTTAGGTTTGATACAAATATGTCTTAAGGCCAGATTTAAAAATGTCACAAGAAGGCCTTTGGCGAAGAGAGATAGGGAGGCATTCCAAATCGATTGTCCAGAAACAGAGAAAGAGCAACGGCCGACAACAACAGCAGCAGCAGCAGCAACAACAACAACAACATGACCTTGATCCCAACATTTTAAAGAATTACAGTCCTGTCTCTAACTTACCTTTCATCTTCAAAGTACTTGAAAACGTTGTTCTAAAACAACTCAACAACCACCTTCATTCCAATAATCTCCTTCCCCCTTTTCAATCTGCCTATCGCGCCAACCACAGCACCGAAACCACCCTAGTCCACACTTAAGATACACTTCTACTCGCTGCTGATGCAGGGAAAATCTCCCTCCTCACTCTTCTCGGCCTGTCTGCTGCCTTTGACACTATAGATCACTCAATTCTTCTTTCTCGCCTCCAGAACATGTTTGGTATTAATGGCACTGCCCTCACCTGGTTTCGTTCATACCTCACAAACCGATACCAGAAAGTTATTGTCAGCAAAATTCAATCAAAAGCTGTCAAACTGGAATGTGGAGTCCCACAGGGATCAGTTCTGGGTCCTGTTCTCTTCACTCTCTACACTGCTCCACTCTCACACATAATAAACCACCATCATATTGATCATCATTTCTATTCCAATTACACTCAGCTTCAATGTAGCAATACCCTTGAAAATCTGCCTTCCCTCCTGACAAAATGGCCCACTGCCTTCTAGACATTAAAAACTGGATGACTCAAAGTAAGTTACAACTTTATGCCGATAAAACGGAAGCCATGCTCATGGGGACCAAACATAAACTTTCCTCCATCACGACTTCAGTGGAATTCAGCAATACGTCGGTACCTCTCTCCAGCTCTGTGAAATATCTAGGTGTGGTTCTTGACAACACACTCTCTATGAAAAAACTCATCACCCAGACCTGCCAGTCTTGCTACTATCAATTACGGCGCATAAGTGCAATTCGCAAGTATCTGTCTACTGAAGCAACATCCAAACCTGTCACATCTCTCATTCTTTCTCGACTGGACTACTGTAATTCTCTCTTGGCTGGTTTGCCGGCATCATCCATCCACTCCCTTCAACGCATACAAAACTCTGCAGCTCGACTGGACCTTAGAAAGAAAAAATCTGAACTCATCACTCCTCTTTTGCGATCTCTTCACTGGCTGCCTGTCTCACAAAGAATAAAGTATAAGATTAATACCCTCTGTTTCAAATGTCTCCACAAATCTGCGCCTTCTTATCTCTGTATCTCTGTAACTGTCTTCACCTATACACTCCGTCCCGTTCCCCTCGTTCATCTGCAGATACGTTGTGCTTTCGAAAACCCAGATTTAAACAAACCACTGTTGGCCGTCGCTCTTTTTCTGTTTCCGGTCCCTCCACATGGAACGACCTCCCTCTTCCACTTCGCCAAAAGCCTGCATTTGATTCTTTCAAATCTAGCCTCAAAACGCACTTATACTCTACCTGAGATCTTCCCCTGTTATCTGTTCCTACTTCTCAATAGCTGCCTTCACCTCCACCACTCCCACCTAAGTGTTTTGTGTATATAAATTTGATATTTGTTTATCTTGATATTCATGGATGGTTGCATGCGTGTGAATGATTTGAATGCAAGCACTTTGATTTGTTTACTTTACAAGATTCAGCGCTATATAAATTCCATGTATTATTATTATTATTATTATTATTATTATTATTATTATTATTATTAACAACAACAACAACACATACTCACGGGGGTCGAGGGTGACACACTAGAAGAACAACAACAAGAGTAGCAGCAGCGGCAACAAAAACAATAGCAGCAACAACAAAAACAACAGCAGCAGCAACAACAACACATACTCACAGGAGTCAGGGCTGGTGCAAATTGAAGAACAACAACATAGCAGCAGCAACAACAACAACAAAACAGAAGCAACAACAACAACAACACATACTCACAGGCGTCAGGGCGGTTGTACATGAACAACACAAACAACAGTAGCAACAGTAACAACAACAATAACAACAACAGCAACAACAACACATACTCACAGAGGTCAGGGCTGATGCACTTTAACAACACAGCATCAGTAGCAGCGGCAGCAGCAACAGCAACAACAACACCAACACCGACAATATCACCAACAACAACATACATCAACAACAACAACAGCAATAACAACGCATACTCACGGGGGTCAGGGCTAATGCACTTGAAGAACAGCAGCAGCAGCAGCAACAACAACAACAAACAACAACAAACACCGCCACCACTACCACCAACATTAACAACAATAACCCATACTCACAGGGGTCAGGTTGTTGCATTTGAACAACAACAACAACAACAACAGCTACTACTACTACTACTCCTACTCCTCCTACTACTACTACAACTACTACCACTACTACTACTACTACTACTACTGCTACTGCTACTACTACTACTACTACTACTGCTACTACTACTACTACTACTACTACTATTTCTACAGCAACACCAACAACATTAGCAACAACAACAAGGCATACTCACAGGGGTCGGGGTTGTTGCATTTGAACAACAACAAGAACAACAACTACTACTACTACTATACTCCTACTCCTACAACTACAACTTTTACTACTACTACTACTACTACTACTACTACTACTACTACTACTACTACTACTACTACTACTACAACAACAACAACTACTACTACTACTACTACTACTACTACTACTCCTACCACTACTACTACTACTACTCCTACTCCTACTCCTACTACTCCTACTCCTACTCCTACTACTACTAACTACTACAGCAACACCAACAACATTAACAACAACAACAACAAGGCATAATACTCACAGGGGTCGGGGGTGACACACTTGAAGATAGGCTGTCGGTAGCACAGTCTCATGAGAACGGGGTTTTTGGCAAACACGTCTGCACGCTCCCTGTCGGTCAGAGGAAGGTCCCCTCCTGATAGCTCCACACTCTGGCTTGTCGTGTTGGCCTGTCCCCCCTGGACAAAGGAAGAATGCTATTGTCAAGCCAAGCCAAGTCAAGTCAAGTCCTTCGGATGAGACTATAAACCGAGGTCCCGTGTGCGAACGCATGCAAGAACATTTTGCGCACATGTTAAAACCCATTCCGTTGTGTGGGTTTTTTTTTCTGAGGAGTAGGCTATTGTGTGCCGGTGGAAATGGATGACGAAATGTAAAAAAAAAGCTGCGTATACACGGGTGACTGGATGAAATGAAAAGCGCGTGAGTGTTTATTCCATTACCCACGAAATAAAAGAATAAAATAAATAAAGTCAAGTCAAGTCAAAACCTCTTTAATTATTCCATGGAGGGCAATTATCAATACTAAGAGGCACATTGATAGAAACCATAATCTCAGAAAGACACAAGTAAGCTACATTTCATACTAGTTTAACCATTCCCAGATAACTTCAACTTTTAAAAAATCACAAGCATAAACACACACACGCACTTACGCACGCACACATGCACGCACGCACTAACACACGCGCACACACACACGCACACACACACACGCACGCACGCACACACACACGCAAGCACGCATGCACGTACGCACGCGTGCATACACACACACGCACGTACGCACATACACAAATACACACAATACACACACACGCACACACGCACGCACGCACTAAGAACAAGAGATTAATCCAAGGGATTTCCCTGTTGGTACGCCGGGGATGACTTCAGTGTCACCCAGGCACTCGCCCACGACCGCGCTAAGTGGAACCAGCTGGTCCACCGTTCGTCCACCATGCAGCGCCCCTACGACCCTGGCGGGTTACGGGACCAGTGAACAGTGAACGCCGGGGGCCTGTCAGTACAAACAGCATCCCTACCTGGAAATTCGGTTCTAAAAATTCCCTCTTTTCTATCATTCTTTTTGCTTCTGCCTTATTACTTTTCTCTCTGGCATTTCCCTCTTGTCTTTTCTCTGCCTTCTTGGTCCATTCACATGCCGTATTTTTTCCCGTTGAAAGATAACGAATCTCTCCCATGCTAAGTGAGATGCGCTGGGCTTGACTTGTCAGGCGTTTTACGGCAGTGCAACGCATTTTGGTTCATGATTATAACTTCTTCTTCTTCATGTGCCAGGTCTGTTGTAGACATCGGCGATCATGGCCTTCCATTCCTCTCTGTTGTCAGTTCTTCTAATGAGTTAATTGTTGGGGGATTCTTTCCTCGTTGCGTAGCTATTCAGACTGTCTGTGTATTTTGTGCGTTGTCTTCCTCTGTCTTTGGTACCACAAATCTTTCCACACAATATTTGCTTTTCTATTCCATCAGCTCTGTTTATGTGCCCAAAAAATTGTAGTTGTCTTTTTCTGATGGTTTTGAGTAGGGATCTTTTGTACCCGGCCATTTCCATTACTTCTTCGTTTGACTTCTTTTCAGTCCATGATATTCTCATAAATCTTCTGATATACCACATTCTGCTGCTTCAAGTCTTCTTTCGAGGTCTTTTGTCAGCGTCCAGCATTCACATCCGTACAAAAGTATGGACCATATGTAGGCTTTCAGAGTGTTGATTTTGGTGCTGCCTTATATTTCTGTTGATAAAGATGGGCTTCATCTTGGTGAATGTGTCTTTAGACAAAGCGATTTGTAACAGACAACAGTAGTTGCTGTCTGATTGTTCCACAACGAAGACGAATTCAATGGACTGTGGCGTGATAGCCCTGTGGTGAGAGTGTTGGGCTCCTAATTTGACAGTAGAGTTCAAGCCACTACAGAGGTACCTGTTCAAGGGGATATTTTCTCTTTGAGTTAATAACATCAGTTCTGACTCCATTCCCCGAAAATCTCCATGGAGTGAGACTGCATATTGAGGCCCCGCGAGTGGCAAACGTACACAGGAAATCTTCTGCACACGTGAATACCCATTTTCCCATTTTGAAAGAGTAGGCCAGGGTTTGCAGGTAGGAACACGGATGACGGAATTTCCGAAATGCATGCACACTGGTGTCGTGTTTAGACATTTTCTCTAAAGACAGAATACGGCGACCTTAATGGTACGTTAAAGTGTTTGCATACGCACAAACTCATTATTGATGAATTTTGGAGCTCTTTCCGAAAAACGAACAACTGTGCGACCATAAGAGCCACTGGATGACCAGTTTTGCGAGTCAGACTCTTTTTGAGTGCCTCGCCTTAAATGCATCCATACTCCAACTTCAGACTAAAGTTTCTCGCTCAGATAAAAAGTTCAGGCCGCTAGGTTAAGAACTTGTAAGAAATGGGCACAATCTCAACGTAAGATCTTACAACATAAAAAAGAAAAATCTGAAGTTGCGAAATAGGTAAGCACTCTAAAGACCCTTGTGGTTTTTGTTTGTTTTAGCTGTCTGTTTTGTTATGTTATGATACTGGTGCTGCACAGTCTTACAATGTGTTGACAAACAGGCATGCCGTGCCTGCAAGTTGCACGTATCTGAGTATAAAGCCTCGCCTATGCCAAGGGCTTTGTCAGTTATGGATGCAAGGGACAGTGCCAAGCACTGTATCAAAATGTTGTTACGTAGGTGTATCGGTAGATGGGTAGAAACACGCTGCTTAACAAACAGAACCAAAGCCAATCATGAAAAATGTATTTATCTTTAAAAAAAAAGCAAAGCAAAGCAGACACAATCACACAACCAGCAACAACAATAAATGGAACAAAAGCAAAACAAACTAACAACGAAACTTACGTTTCTTTCAGTCAGCAAGGTCAAGGTCGAGTTGAAATCTCCCTCTGGTGCCGGAAGCATAAAGCAGGGCTGACCTTGAAAATCCGGCTTGAGTACCGCTGCCTGCACATAATATAATTATATCAAATAATCTGCCTTCTCACTTGACAAATGTGGACTACTGCACTGCCTTTAAGATATCCCAAACTGGATAATACAGAACAAGTTACAGCTAAATGCAGATAAAACCGAAGCGTGCTTGTAGGGACCAAATACAAACTCTCTCCCATCACAACAGCTTCAACAGAATTCGGCAATACATCAATTCCTCTGTCCACTGCTGTGAAGTATCTTGGGGTTGTTATCGACAACACACTCTCCATGCAAAAATTCATCACCCAGACCTGCCAATCAAGCTACTATCAATTACGGCGTATTAGTGCAATTCGAAAGTACCTGTCCACTGATGCAACATCCAACTAGTCCCATCTCTCATTCTTTCACGTCTGAACTATTGCAATTTTCTTCTGGCTGGTCTTCCAGCATCATCAATCCACTCCCTTCAACGTATACAAATTTCTACAGCTCGACTCGTCCTCAGAAAGAAAAAAATCTGAGCACATAACTCCTCTCTTGCAATCTCTCCACTGGATGCCTGTGCCACAGAGAGTAAACTTTAAGATCAGTACCCTCTGTTACAGATGTCTCCACAAAATAGCTCCCTCCTACCTATGTGACTGTCTTCACCTATACACTCCTTCTTGTTCCCTCCGCTCTGCAGCAGATACCGTGTGCTTACGAATACCGAGATTCAACCAATCCACTGTTGGCCGTGACTAATTATCTGTTTCTCGTCCAGTGATCTGGAATCACCTCCCTCTCTCCCTTTGCCAAAAGCCTACGTATGACACTTTTAAATCCAGCCTCAAGACATATTTATTCCAAATCTGATTTTCCCCCTATTGTTTCATCTCAAATCTATCCCTGCCTAAAACAGCCCAAATCTCATCACTCTGCCAAAGTGTATAATCTTTATATGTGTGTGTGTATGTGTGTGTGTGTGTGTGTGTGTGTGTGTGTGTGCGTGCGTGCGTGCGCGTGCGCGTGCGTGTATGTACATTTGAATTTGTTAATTCTGTTAAATGTCATTGGTTGTATGTGTAGGGGTGTGTTGAATGCAAGCGCTTTGATTTCTTTTTGCAAGATATAGTGCTATATAAATTCAATTTTTGTTATTATTGTTATTATTATTATCATCAACATTATTATTATTATTATTATCAACGATATTATTATTCTATAATTAACAATTACTTTATCTCAAATTAAAAAAACAACAACTAATTATTAGTACACAACGTACAAACCACAATCCCTCCCTCCTCACTGTACCCCTCACCAGCCACTTCTCCATCCCCACATTGCACCATGCGCCACTTCCGCTTCTAGCACCAGTGAGAAGATAAGTGTTCCATTCCTGTTCCAATGTGAACTTGCCCATTATTCACTAGACAATGAGTGGTTGTCTGCGTTCTAGTGTTCCTTGCATAGAGCTCAGAGGTCCTCCACCAGTGGTGAAATTGTGTGGGTTGCATACAGGACCGCTTTGCCCGTAGTTAACGAAGCTACGTTACAGCTTCGGGGATGACCTCTAAACAGGAGTCCAGTGTGCACCCTTTATTAGTTTGTGATCGTTTATTGTTGTTTGTACTCGTTGTTTGCTTTATTTGTTATTGCTTTTGTTTATTTCGATTTCTTGCTTTACAAGATTCAGCGCTATATAAATTCCATACATTATTATTATTATTATAATTTCTTTAACCGGCATAAACGGTTTACTGATTCAAAAAGCAGGATAGGTTTTAACGCGAGTGCAGAAATCCTTTGCACACAGAACATCAGTTAAAAGTATCTTTGGAATATCATTCTGGAGGGTGGTGGGGGGAGTGGAGTCTGTACTGAAGTTAACTCCAGGGGGAAATTCCTCTTGAACGGACGTGTCTGTGGTGGCCCAAACCCGGGCTCAAAATCCTGGTTCGTGAGATTGGTAGTGCAACGCTCTAACCACCCAGCTCTCTTGTCCTCTTCCCACCCCACCCCAACCCCCCTGCCCCCAAGTAAAGCATTTTCGAACAAGAGGATTACCGCACTAGAATTCAGTAGTGAAGAAAAAAAATCAGTCTCAGGGATGCAAGGCCCCTATCTTGACTAGAGTAAACTAGACTGCCCTTTAGTGAAGTGTAGTGGAGTTAAGTGTGGTGTAGTGTGGTGTAGTGTAGTGTGGTGTAGTGTAGTGTAGTGTAGTGTAGTGTAGTGTAGTGTAGTGTAGTGTGGTGTAGTGTAGTGTAGTGTAGTGTAGTGTAGTGTAGTGTAGTGTAGTGTAGTGTAGTGTAGTGTAGTGTAGTGTGGTGTGGTGTGGTGTAGTGTAGTGTAGTGTAGTGTAGTGTAGTGTAGTGTAGTGTAGTGTAGTGTAATGTAGTGTAGTGTAGTGTACTTACTTTACTGTACTGTATTATACTGTAGAGAATTATTATTATACTGCAGTGTAATCTACCCTACTCTGCTCTGCACTACTTTATTACACACACACACGCACACACACAAATAAATAAGTAAACACACCTCTATCTATCTATCTATCTATCTATCTATCTATCTATCTATTTATCTATCTATCTATCTATCTATCTATCTATATACAGAGAGAGAGAGAGAGAGAGAGAGAGAGAGAGAGAGAGAGAGAGAGAGAGAGAGAGACAGACAGACAGATAGATATATAGATAGATACATAGACAGATAGATAGATGTGTGCGTGCGTGAGCGTGGGTAGGGGGGGTGCGTGTGTGCGTGCGCGCGCGCGCGCGTGTGTATGTGTGTATGTGATACGTCCATAAAACAAGTCAAATCACAAATCATTAGGAACCAACCGGTTTGGGGGTGGTGAAGTCATACAGGCTGACAGAGCCGAAGAACTGCGCCTCCCCCAGCTGGGCGTCCCGGGATATCAGGGCCACAGCCTGCACATCCGGGTTCTCCACCGCGAAGGCCTTCTCTCGCACAAGCTCGTCATTGACGAGACGTTGCCAAGAAAAATGGCGTCTAGGAAATAAGGCCGGGGGCTTGGTCTGGGTGTTCTGAAATAAACATACACCCTCCATGCATCACACAGGCATGTCTGAAGCTGCTGTCTCGCAAAACAATAAATAGGTGTATGCCAACATGGTTTAACTGTACATGCGCTATCAGTAGGGAAAACAGCATACCATATTGAATGAAAAAAGAGTAAATGCAACATAACTATTAACCCCTGGCAACAACATCATGTTCACATGACATACATCTTCTACCGCTGAGCTATCATGTCCCCTGCGTCTTCTAACCGAGAGTTTGACAGTTGTTCATGTCAGCCAATTTTTAAAGCCAATAACTATAGAACTGTGGTTGTGTTGTAAGTATTTAACGTGATGTTGAGGTTGTTCTTAGCCATGACAGAGCCTTAGCATTACAGTCTTCACCCACATTTGAAGGATACCACCCGCTCCCCACCCCATTCCTTAACCTTTTTAAGTGAGGGTATATGTGATTAGGTTCATGTAGTTGTTGTTTATGTTCCTTTGTTGTTGTTGTTTTTCCCCCGTTCCTTCGCTAGAGTTACGATATTTTGATCATAAGACCATTTTAACCCACCATTAAGGTAGCCACATTCCGACTTCGAGGAAAAAAAAGAGTCTTATGTGCAAACTTCCCTTTAAGTGGACAGGATAGTTCAGTGGTTAGAGCATTCGCTGTTACCAAGCTAAGGTTAAGCAGCATTGAGCGTGGTTAACAAGTGGATGGCTGGCCGTTTGCGCGCCTTGGCTTCACTACTGTCACCCAGTTCACCCAGCTGTAAATGGGTATCTGCCCTCTTTAGGGTCAGGGAAGGTAAAGCAGAGAGGAAGAAGAGATGAGTGCCACCCTCAATATGCTGGCTTTTAGAGAAGCTGAGGTCTCTGACATCCTGCTCTCCACCCACCACACAGGTTATGGGAACACCTTTACGATTATCTTTTACTTTCGTGTTTGGTTTGGTTTTTGATCTTGCAGTGATTGCCCTGGTGCAATGAGTGAGCCAGAGTGTATATTCCGGGTTGCTCAAGATTGTTGAATTGAAAAAATGCACAACCACAATAACAACAGCATATGCAACATTGGGAAATTTCCTTTCGATACAAAACTGTGCAAACTGTCGTGAATCCTTGATCCAATATGATAACCAAATTTTAGTTAACGAAATAAAGCCAATTTGATATCAACGCATCATATAGATGATTTGTAAAGGTATAAACAAAAACAAGTCATGAAAACCTGGTTAACTCTAGTCCAATTTTAAACGTATACACAAAACAGAAAATATAAAAGAAAGGGAAAATAAAAGCAAATGGATAAAAAAAAATTCCAGAAAACTTATTCTTCTTCTTCGTTTAACGATCAGACATTTATTGTTGTCTGTTATATGAACGAAAATGCATCACGCTGCCGTTAAGCGACTGACAAGTGAGGCTCAACGCATCCGACTTCGGTATACCAGAGAATTATTATTTTTTATGTCTGTTTGGAAACAAAGGCTGGATAATGGACCAAGAGGGTAGAAAATAGACAAGGAGGTGGTGACAGGAAGGAAAGGAACATGACAGAAACACGGAGAGGAAAAAAAAAGAGAAACTTTCTAGCACAGAATGTCCAGGAGGTGAGGACGCTATTTATTCTGATAGCAACACCCCCCCACCCCTTCCCCGCCACCCCCGGTATCCCCACAGGGGAAAACAGAAAACAAAAATATTAAATACACCTTGCACGTTTGCACGTAAGCGTGCTATCACACACACACACACACACACACATAACATATATATACACACACACATACATACACATATATATATATATATATATATATATATATATATATATATATATATATATATATATATTATATATATATATATATATATAACAGGCAGACGAACAGTCAGAGATACACATAGCACTACAATACATTAACATACAGCCAACAAGTAATCCACACACACACACACACACACACGCATGCACGCACACACACACACACACACACAAAGTATCAGCATAAACACAGATGAACTAATACTAATACTAATAAAGATGATGATGATGATGATGATGATGATGATGATGATAATAATAATAATAATAACAAAACGCAAAAACGGGAACAAAACTAACGGGGAAAGGCTATCCAAGATACAATTCACATGTCCAAGATACAATTAAGCAATCATACTTACTGTTTGAGCGCCACTTGGCTTGAGATTAAACAGGAAAAAAGCAAACGCCCAAATGATAGTACCCATGGTGAAGAAAACGCGATCAACTTTCACCCTTGACTTCTTTTTGTCTGCCCCCAAAATAATAATCATAAGCTATACAGTCACCAACAAGAAAAGAAGTAGTTCCTTTGGTTTTTTCACTATCTCTTTATTTCTCAGTGGCTACTTCTTTGGTGCCTGTTGTTATTGTGTCTGTTTGTCTTTGTTTTACATAAATTGTTTCCTGTCTTATTTTTGGCTTACTCTTTTGTCTTTTTCTTTTCGTTGTTTCTATATTTTCTTATTTTCCCGTTTCTTCTTTTTTCTCTCTTTATCTTTTTGACATTCTTTTCCTTCTGGACTTTTCTACGCTTGTTTCTATCTTGAAAACCTCTGATGAAAAAGCATAATTTTTTATTTATTTCTCTTCTGTGTAAACTACACGTGTACGATAAATACTGAAGATTGCAATCTATGTTAAGTTGGCTACGAATACCATCGATTTTCTTTCTCTCTCTCTCTTTCCCCCCTTAACTCCAGTACATAACGATTTTCTGTCAAATTTCTGCAGAAAAACTATAGGAGAGGCAACGCCCACAGCACGCTCGTTTTTATGGGGAGAATTCTCCACAAACCGGAAGAGGAAGTGGGAGTAGAAGGGAGCACTGTGAGAGAGAGAGAAGGGGGGAGGGGGGGGGGGGGAGGAGGGGAGGCAATCCACCAGACAGTTTAGGAAGTCAGAGTTACGTCCCTGTCTGACAGGTTCCATGTTTAACGGTTGTCTCTTTTCATTAGCTGGACTTTGAAGGCGTTTCCAGTAACCTTTGCCATGTGTTAGACATAGGCAGGTTTTTGCGCGGCCATGGAAGGCCGGTTTTGCTGACATGACACTTTTTAGATGGCGTGAGGGAGTTTGTGGGGGGTGGGGGGGGGGGGGAGGGGAAGTCTGGGCATGTTACCTTGAGTTTCTCTGTCAGGGGTTCGTGTCTTCCTTCTCACTTTCTCTGTCTGGTGAACTGTGTGTGTGTGTGTGTGTGTGTGCGTGCGTGTGTATGTGTGTGTGTATGTGCGTTTGTGTGTGTGTATGTGTGTGTGTGTGTGTGTGAAGACTGTGGATTTGTAGCCCCATGTGTGTCTATGCTTGTTTCTCTTCGTCTACTTATCTGTCTGCCTGTCTGTCTTTCTATCAGTATGGGTGTAGCGCGCTCTGTCCCTCTCTGACCATCTATGTTTCTATGCGTCTGTCCATCTCACTGGCTGTCTATGGCTGACTGTCTATGGCTGGCTGTCTCTGTCTCTGTCGCTCTCTCTCTCTCTCACTCTCTCTCTCTCCCTCTCTCTCCTTTCTGTCGTCATCTTTTTTTCCCTCCTTATTCAATCTCTAAAAGTTTATCTGAATTTTGACTGTAAGCTAACCTCTACACGTGTCAATAAAACATAACTATGGAATTACCCTGACGTGATGTTGAAAACACTAACCATCTAAAGGGGGCAAATAGTTAAGGAGAGGGGTACACAGATGTTTGTTTCATTGTGAGTAACCGTTGTATTTGCTTTGTGTTTGTAAAGCCCAGAAGGTAATTGTATAGCATACACTGTCACCCTGTTTCTATGTAGCTGACCCTATCTCTCTATTTCTGTCTCTGTGTCTATATTTCTCTGTCCGTCTCTGTCTGTCTGTCTGGCTGTATGCTTGTCTGTCTGTCGGTCTCTCTCTCTCTGTGTCTCCGTTGGTATGTCTGTCTCTGTCTCTTTCTCTTTCTCTCTCTCACATACAGACACACGCACACACATACAATCATACATACATACATATATACACAATCACACACAATCACATGCACACATGCTCACACACACTAGCAGAAAAGACATTTACAGGCACATACAGACAGACAGATAAACAGACAGAGAGAAAGAGAAAGAGAAAGAGAGAGAGAGAGAGAGAGAGAGAGAGAGAGAGAGAGAGAGAGAGAGAGAGAGAGAGAGAGAGAGAGAGAGAAAGAAAGAGAGAGAGAGAGAGAGAGAGAGAGAGAGAGTATGCGAATGCGAAAGTTTTAATCATTATAGGCCTTGGCCCCTCATGAAGAGTGTGTTTGTATATAATCAACATTCGAGAAAGAGAGAGAGAGAGAGAGAGAGAGAGAGAGAGAGAGAGGAGAGAGAGAGATAGAGAGAGAGAGAGAGAGAAGAGAGAAGAGAGGAGAGAGAGAGAGAGAGAGAGGAGAGAGAGAGAGAGAGAGAGAGAGAGAGAGAGAGAGAGAGAGAGAATATTTACGTGTAAAACCACTGACCTACTGGCACAACAAAAGTGGCAGGGTTTAAACGGTCTGTCCAGTTGGTGACAGCGTTTCGTGGCCAGCACTGTCAGCATTGTTTGACCCTTTGCACGTTAAAGATCCTGTTGTTTTCCAAAGAGTTAGGTTACTGTCCTGTGGCTGGCAGAATAGCTCAGTGGTTAGAGCCTTAGAGTCATTATCTGAAGAAACCTGAGGGGCAGGTTTGAATCCTCGCTGAGCGGTTTGTTGAGTGTAGCTTTTTATTTCATTTTATAATAATAATAATAATGTATGGAATTTATATAGAGCTGAATTTTGTCTTTGCATACCACTTTAAGTCAGGGTAGATTTCCATACCGAATAAAGCAGTGTCGAGCGTGGTTATCATCCGGATGGGTGACCGTTTGCACGCTTTGGCTTCAGTACCGTCCCTCAATTCACCCAGCTGTAAATGGGTACCTGCCCTCTTTAGGGTCAGGGAAGGTAAAGCAGCAAGGGAGGGGAGATGGGCGCCACCCTCAATATGCTGGCCCCTAGAAAAGTGAAACCTCTGACGCCTGGTTCCCCTACGACCTTATAGGTTATGGAACACCTTTACCTTTAGATTCCCATGAGTAAAAACCTAACTGCTCTAGTCTCCCGGGAGAACCACAAGAACAGCGCCACCCATTCTTTTGTTTTCTTTTCCTGTCTTCGTGTGCATTTGTTTTCCTATCAGGGTGACATTTTTCCTACAAACTTTTGCTAGGAGCAACAGTCTTGTTGCCCATAAACTCTTTTTAGTGTGCTAAATACGTGTTTGATACGGGGACTTGGGTATACCGTTTCATCGAAAAACTAGCATCCCGACCACCACTCATGGTCTAATGGATGGGGGAAAAGTTCTGGATACAAAGGAGGATCAAAAGTGGACGCGGATCGAACCCAGATTTCTCGCTATGTAAGCAAGGTGACGGGATATCTCAGTGGTCGGAGCACTCGCTTTCCCTCAAGTCAAGGTTAAGCAGCGTTGAGCGTGGTTACCAGTTGGATGGGTGATCATTTGCGCGCCTTGGTTTCAGTACAGTTCCCTCAGTTCACGCAGGTGTGTATGGGTACCTGCCTCTTTAGGGTAAGGGAAGGTAAAGCAGCGAGGAAGAAGAGATGGGCGCCGCCCTCAATATGCTGGCCCTAGAGAAGTAAGGTCTCTGACGTCTTTCTCCACTACGACCTTATAGGTTATGGGACACCGTTACCTTTACCTTTACTTTAAGCAAGTGCATTACCTCTAGACCACCAGCCTTCCGCTCTTGATATTATTTTATTGTATTATGTTGTACTGTATTGTGTTGAACTGTCTTTTAATGCACAATATTATTTTGCACTGTATTGTTTTTGTATTACATGGTATTGCGTTTCATTATTATATTGTGTATCACCCTCAGTCACTGTAGCTGCTAAAAGCCTGCCCACCTTTTGCAGAAACACATCACTGCTTTTCACTGAAAGTATAGACGTCACTATTATACCCAGTATGCAATTTAAAGAAGAACAGACTCCGCTGGAATCAATTTGCCATAAGCCTCATGGCCTTAAAGCCTCAATATGTTGCCCCAGAAACTCAGTAACTAAAATTTCAGGAAGAAAAACTGTTTCTGTGTCAGTGTCACTCAGATGTCACAAACGTTTTCCGTACCATGAATGTTATTATTCTGAAGACGAAATGCACCCATCTATGGTGGTGTTGCATTATTTCTGAGACTTAACATTTCATTCTTTGGTCACACTGTGGATGCTGAGGCACCATAATCGTGTGTTATACATCAGGCTTGTTATTGTCATCATAACGTTGACAATTAGCATATCTTTTGTCGTGTATAGTTAGTGCTTTACAATGTGAACCATAGTTTTTTTGTTTCCTTTTTGCAAGAAATATACACACATCTCTCTCTCTCTAACTTTCTGTCTCTTTCTCTCTCTCTATATAATTTTATATATTTATATATATATATATACACTCACTCTCTCTCTCACTCTCTCTCTCTCTCTCTCTCTCTCTCTCTCTCTCTCTCTCTCTCTCTCTCTCTCTCTCTCTCAATGTGGCCAAGGTCTTTTGAACAAACCATTCGCATTCGCATTTGCGTTTGCATTCTCTCTCACCTTCATTTGTTTGAATAAGAGCAGAGGGAACTTTGAACAGTGAGAACACAATGTATGTGGCTTTGCAAGAAAAGGTTCTAATGTACCAGTCATAGGATTACCATCTCTTTTGAACTCTTCTTGAATACTTATCTGCAAGAAATGAATACTCAAAATCCAAAGCAGAGATAACCAGTGACAGTGCTGTGTCTGGTACTAACTCCCAGCACTCCTACTACACACCACCAAACAACTCTAACTAACAGACAGAAAAGTGTATGGAAAGAAACCTCCATCACGAGCGCTTTGATTTGTTGCTTTACAAGATTCAGCGCTATATAAATTCCATACATTATTATTATTATTATTATTATTATTATTATTATTATTATTATTATTATTATTACGAGTGGTCAGGGACAGGAGAAGGGCAGAGGCACATGAGTTAAGTTTAATAAAAGCAGGTAAATTCAGTTTCGTCTCCTTCTAGCTTGTTTAACCACTACACCAC
>CM054157.1:26791675-26804175 GCA_028751875.1 Rapana venosa | reverse complement strand
TGTGTGTTTGTCTGTCTGTCTTTGCGCATGCGCGCTTGCTTGCTTTTGTGTGTGTGTGTGTGTGTGTGTGTGTGTGTCTGTGTGTGTTGCTGTTTTCAGTTAATTAAAATTTGATCTATCTATATTATTTTTTTTGTGTATTTCCTTTCTATATTCTTTCCATTTTCTGTCACCCTCCCCCTCTCTCCACCCCTTTCTCACTCCCATACCACTTTTCACCCCTCCTTTAAGTCATTTCCTTAATTTTCTTTTTAAAAACTGATGTACGTCTTTGTTGACTTACATAAAAACCCCTGTATCAGATAGGTAAACTGTTGTGTTTTACTTTTAATCTATGAAATAAGGAATGAAAACGGGGTTGTAGCATTTAGGTTCAGTATTGAAGTAATATGGACTGGAGATCTCTTTATTTTAGCACTTGGAGGTCTGACTGTGTTTAAAAATAACAGTGCGTGTACACAATGCCTACGTTGGACAGGTCTACAGAAACAATGAATGGGACCACCATCTACCCCACCACACCTTCCAACTCTGAAGATCAGTTCATCAGTGATCATACTCGGCAGATTCTGATTACCGTATTTAAGTGCTACTTTAGACAAACGATAGTTTTATTGGGAATTCCCGGCAACGTTATCTCTTGTGCCATTTTCTTTAAGGTATAGTTCACTTTGATAGCCACGGGAGCGAAGATGTGGTAGATGTTGTTGTTATTGTTGCTGGTGCTGTTCTTGTTGCTGTTCTTGTTGTTGTTGTTGTTAAGCTCTCCCTATCTTTAGCATCTTGACGGTTACCTAAAATATATACTGTGTCACTCATCTCACGTAGAAACCACTGGGATGATTTAAGTGTTTTTGACTTGACTTGACTTGAAACTGTTGTTTTTTTGTGTATTCTTTTATTTTTTTAGGATATTAAATTAAAGACTTATGTGCTTTTTTATACGCAATCCCTTAGTGATTGCGTTTTTGTAAATTGTGTCACTCAGCAGTGATTTACTGATCCTTCTTCTTCGTCGAATGTCCAGACATCATTTATTGTTGCCTTTTATCTAAGAGAAAATGCGTCACGCTGCCGTTAAACGTCTGACAAGTCAAGCCCAGCGCATCTGACTTCGGCACAAGAGAGAATTGTAACCTCTGTAGTCTTTCTAGAAAAAAAGGGCAGGAGAATGGACTAAAGAAGGAGGTGACAGGAAGAAAGGGAACAAGGCACAAACAAAGAAACTGGTAGAAAAGAGGAAATTTCTAGCACAGAAATTCCAGAATGTGGGGATGGTATTTATACTGACAGTTCCCCCGGCATCCCTACGGGGAATCGGTCCGAGAAGAGGGAACGGGTTTTAACGTGTTCGCAAGATGTTCTGCATGCATTCGCACATTGGACCTCGATTTATTGCCTTCTCTGGAGGAGTTGGGGGGAGGAATCAGTGAGATAATGAGGCATTTAGTGCACACTGGGGATAAGAAGTGGACACATAATTAGGAGTGCTCTTGTGGTCCGGCTTCGAATCTCGTTCAAGAGGATTTTTCCTTTGGAGTTAACATCAGTGCCGACTCCTCTCTCCCCGAATGTCTTTCGGATGAGACTACAAACTGAGGTCCCGTGTGCAAAGGCATGAAGAACATCTTGCGCACACGTTAAATCCCGTTCTGCTTTTCCGAAGAGTAGGCCATTGTGTGCCGGTGGGAACTGATGACAGAATTAACAAAACTGCATACACACGGGGACTGACTGTAACAACGCACATGAGTGCTTATTCCCTTATCCTCGAAATGAAAGAATAAATAAATAAAAATAAATATTAGAAAAAAAGTAATACCTCGACAGCCATATCCAAACCTACGATAATTTGTGGTATACTTTTCTTTACTAGCTGATATTTATCATAATGCTGGGATCTTTTTTCATGAATAAAGTAATCAGTACCTAACATTTCAGAGCATGGCAACATAATGCTTGTGTACGCCTTGACTGTTTGCTTCTATTATGAAATAACAGACAGAGCTGTTGATCTGGGCAAAGAGGAAGTGTTGGCTGTTGATCTCGTTTGGGAAATGTGACATCATTACAAATGTCAAAGTTTGTTTAGATCGTTTCTTGTGAATGAACAACGCTGGTGGAATAACAATAATTTTAACATAACATCCGACAAAAAGGGAGGAAAATGAAAGAGAGAGAGAGAGAGAGAGAGAGAGAGAGAGAGAGAGAGAGAGAGAGAGGAGAGAGAGAGAGAGACAGAGAGACAGAGAGACAGAGAGACAGAGAGAGAGACAAAGAGACAGAGAGAGACAGAGAGAAGTCTGAACTAGTTAATAGGCCACGATAAATCAAACGGTAGTGAAGGCGAGGGGGGGGGGGGGGTAATAGGAAAGAGCAATGATTTCACAACACAATACAATATTGAATCAGCTGAAAAGTTGTGCTCATATGTTCCTACGCATCTTCCCCTGTCAACAACTGAGAGTTTTAACTTGGTAACTCATTACGATTACTCATTCCTTTTCGATCACCAAGCACCAGTACATCGTATGAGAAAAGAAATGCAGAAAAAAACCATCCTGTGAATCATGGCTCTGCGCCATGAATCTAAGAGAGCCCCCTTTCTCACCCCCAACCACTTTTCACCCCCCCTTTTTAATCATTCCTTAATTTTCTTTTTAAAACTGATGTCGTCTTTGTTGACTTACAAAAAACCCCTGTATCAATAGTAAACTGTTTATGTTTACTTTTAAATCTATGAATTTAGGAATGAAAACGGGGTTGTAGCATTTGGTTTAGTATTGAAGTAATATGGACTGGAGATCTCTTTATTTTAGCACTTGGAGGCTGACTGTGTTTAAAAATAACAGTGCGTGTACACAATGCCTACTTTGGACAGGTCTACAGAAACAATGAATGGGCCCCACCATCTACCCCCCCAAACCCTTCCACTCTGAAGATCATTCATCAGTGATCATACTCGCAGATTCTGATTACTGTATTTAAAGTGCTACTTCAGACAAACTATAGTTTTATTGGGAATTCCCGGCAACATTATCTCTTGTGCTATTTTCTTTAAGGTATAGTTTACTTTGATGGCCATGGGAGCGAAGTTGTGGTAGATGTTGTTGGTAGTGATGCTGGTGCTGTTCTTGTTGCTGTTGTTGTTGTTGTTGTTGTTGTTGTTAAGCTCTCCCTATCTTTAGCATCCTGACAGTTACCTAAAATAATATACCGTGTCACTCATCTCACGTAGAAACCACTAGGATGATAATATAAGTATTTTTGACTTGACTTGACTTGAAACTGTAGCTTTTTGTGTATTCTTTTGTTTTTAGGTTATCAAATTAAGGACTTATGTGCTTTTTTATACGCAATCCCTTAGTGATTGCATTTTTGTAAATGTTGTCACTCAGCAGATCCTTCTTCTTCGTCGAATGTCCAGACATCATTTATTGTTGCCTTTTATCTAAGAGAAAATGCGTCACGCTGCCGTTAAGCGCCTGACAAGTCAGGCCCAGCGCATCTGACTTCGGCACAAGAGAGAATTGTAACCTTTGTAGTCTTTCTAGAAAAAAAAGGCAGGAGAATGGACCAAGAAGGAGGTGACAAGAAGTAAAGGAACAAGACAGAAACAAGGAGAGGGATAGGAAAGAGGAAATTTCTAGTTAAGAAATTCCAGAATATGGGGATGCTATTTATACTGACAAGTTCCTCCGGCATCCCCACGGGGGAATCGGTCCCACAAGAGGGAACAGGTTTTCACGTGTTCGCAAGATGTTCTGCATGCATTCGCACATTGGACCTCGATTTATTGCCTTCTCTGGAGGAGTTAGGGTGGGAGTGAAGTCAGTGAGACCATGAGACAGTTAGTGCACACTGGGGATAAGAAGTGTACACATAATAAGGACTCGCTCGTGATCGGCTTCGAATCTCGTTCAAGAGGATTTTTCCCTTGGAGTTAACATCAGTGCCGACTCCACTCTCCCCGAATGTCTTTCGGATGAGACTACAAACTGAGGTCCCGTGTGCAAAGGCATGAAGAATATCTTGCGCACACGTTAAATCCCGTTCTGCTTTTCCGAAGAGTAGGCCATTGTGTGCCGGTGGGAACTGATGACAGAATTAACAAAACTGCATACACACGGGGACTGACTGTAACAACGCACATGAGTGCTTATTCCATTATCCTCGAAAGGAAAAAATAAATGAATAAAAAACATTACTACCTAGACAGCCATACCCAAACTTAAGAGAATTTTGTGCTATACTATATTTTACTGACGGATACTTATGACGATGCTGAAAACTGTTTTCATGAATAAAGTAATCAGTACCTAACATATCAGAGCATAGCAACATAATGCTTGTGTATACCTTTACTGTTTGCTTATATTATGAATAACAGAGCTGTTGACCTGGGCAAAGGGGAAATGTGATGGGTGTGCTTTTGAGCTTGTTTGAGAAATGTGACATCATTGCAGTTGTAAAAGTTTGTTCAGATCGTTTCCTCTGTATGAACAACACCTGGGGGTGGGTGGGGTAGCAGTAAGTTAAACCAAATCCAACAAGAAGGGAAGAAAATGAGAGAAAGAGAAAAAGAGAGAGAGAGAGAGAGAGGAGAGAGAGAGAGAGAGAGAGAGAGAGAGAGAGAGAGAGAGAGAGAGAGAGAGAGAGAGAGAGAGAGAGAGAGAGAGAGAGAAGAGACAGACAGACAGACAGACAGATAGCCAGACAGACAGACAGACAGACAGAGACAGACAGAGACAGACAGACAGTGAGAGAGAGAGAGGAACAGAGAGAGAGAATGATCTTTAGAGGCAAAGATGACCATTTTAGGCCAATATTTCTCTTACAACCTGTCCTTGTGAAATTGCATGTATCTCAAGCTGATGATAATGTGGGGATGCTGGGACCTGTACGTATTAAACAGCAACCCCACCCTCTGGAATTGATGTGCTAGAAGTTCCCGCTTGTATATCCCTCTCTTTGTTTCTACTTTAACTTTTATTTCTTTCTGCCATTTCCTTCTTGTCTATTGTTTGCCTTCTTAGTTCATTCTCCTGCCATTTTCCCCCAGAAAGGCTTAATTTATAACAATTCTTTCCCATGCCAAAAATCGGATGCGCTGGGCCTGACTTGTCAGGCGCCTAACGGCTGCGCAACGCATTTTCTCTCATAAAGCATACAACAATAGTTGCTGTCTGAGCGTTTAACAAAGGAGGAGAAGAAGAAGAAGAAGAAGAAGAAGAAGAAGAAGAAGAAGAAGTAGTAGTAGTAGTAGTAATAGTAGTAGTAGTCGTAGTAGTAGTCGTAGTCGTAGTCGTAGTCGTCGTAGCAGCAGCAGCAGCAGCAGCAGCAGCAGCAGCAGTAGTAGTAGTAGTAGTCGTAGTAGATCAAGAAGTAGAAGATTAAAAGACCCAACGGTGCTTAATGTTTACATGCATTCAAAGCTGCGTGCAAGTACTAATAACAACACACAAATATGACATGCACAATACATATGCACTAGCTTACGTACACACATACAATAGACGCACGCACGCACGCACACACACAACACACACACACACACACACACACACACACAAAACACACACACACACACACCACACACACACACACACACACACACACACACACACACACAAAACACACACACACACACACACACACACACACACACACACACACACACACACACACACACGCACACTTCACCTTTACCTCACCTTCACCTATCCCTTTTGGGCACCAACGAAGATTTCGCAACCAGCTTCCTCCACTCCCAGTGGTCCTCTGCTTTTCGTAGCAATGCGTTCCACTTAAGGCCAGTCTACTCTCTGATGTTGTCATCGTTTTCTCTGTCTGCCTCTTCCTCTCCCTCCTTGTACTGATCCCTGTAGAACAGTCTTGGCCAGTCCAGATGTTCGTGTAAAGTGCCCGTACCACTTTAGTTTGCCTTTTGTCACTGAGTTCAGTAGCTCTTCATATGGTCCCATGCATTTATGACTCTGGTTTTCACTTCCTCATTGGTGGTGTGATCTCTGTATGAGATTCAGAGAAATTTGCAAAAGTATCTCATCTCCATTGTCTGTATCAATTTTGAATGTCTGCTGTTATGGTCCATGTTTCACATGCCTACAAACATATGGACATGATCGGGGAACGTTTCAATCTGATCTTGAAGCTGATAGCGATATTCTTGTCATTCCAGAGGACTTTCAATTGGTCATTGCAGCTGTGGTCTGGGCTATCCTGGAGAGAATTTCAGGTTTTCATCCGATATCCGATACTATAGCTCCCAGATATTTGAAGGTAAGGACGGTCTCGATTTTCTTGCTGTCTATGGCAGTGATGGTACCATTGGCATTAGTGTCATCAGCTGGGTTTCCTCTGCACTGATCTGCATGCCTTATGCCGAAGAGGTTCCTGGAGGTGATTTACCAGGTTGACTAGCTCTTGCTCTTCTCCAGTCAGTCCTTCGATATCCTGGGCAAAAAGTAAGTTTGTAATTGTCCTGCCTCCAATGCTGACTGTCCCATTAGGATATTCAATGCGTCAGCCATTATTGTCTCCAAGAAGATGTTGCAGAGGGTGGGAGAAAGCAGACATCCTTGGCGAACTCCAATTATGGTTCGGAACCAATCTGTTATGCTGCTGTCATAGTAGACTGTGCTGATTGTCTTGTTATAGAGGCATTCTATGGTTCTGGTCAGGTTGGCATTGATGTTATACAGCTTCGTGGTTGCCCACAGAGCTGCATGCCAGACTCTGTCGAACGCCATATTAAAGTCTGCAAAGAAGGTACAGGTCTTGTTGGTAGTGCAGGTATTTCTCAGAGTATTCTAAGGTTGACAATGTGTTCGGTTGTGTTCCAGCCTGCTCTGAAACCTGCCTGCTCTTCATCAAACACACACACACACACACACACACACACACACACACACACACACACACACACACACACACACAAAACCCCACCACACACACAACACCCACACACCACTCTCACCACAACTCACACCTCAACACTAAAAACCTTCCCCTCCCACTCACATCACACCACTCCACATTCAGCACATCTTTTTTTCCCAACCCCCACTCCCCTCACACACACTACCCACCTAGCACCCCCCCTGTCCCTACAACCCCCCCCTCCACACACACACATACACACACACACACACCACACACACACACACAAACACACACCACAAAAAAACACTCACAAACACACACACACACACACACATCATAAACCACCCACACACACACACCACACACCCACCATCCACTCCTCTCCACTCTACCACTCACTCTCTCCCTCCCACCACACTCTTCACTCTCACTCTCTCATTCTCCCCTCCTCCTCCCCCCTTCTCTCCTCCCCCTCCCTCCCCCTCTCCCCTCCCCCCCCTCTCTACCTCTCTCTCCTCTCTCCCCCCTATCCCCACACGCGCGTTTCTTTCCAGCAAGGTCTGTCGGACCGAATCAACCTGCTTCTGTTCTGGCTGGCCGTGGCCGACCTGACCAACCTGCTGACCCAGCTGCTGTTCAAGCCCTCCTGCTACCTGTCCGATCCCCTGCACGTCGCCAACTGGGACACCGTCTTCCACAGCAAGATCGTCTACATCAACCTGTGGTCGGGCTTCGTCTCCGGCACGCTCATAGTGGTGATGAGCGTGGATCGGTGTCTGTCAGTGGCGATGCCTCTGAAAGCCAGGAGATTGTTGACTTACAGTGTGTGTGTGTGTGTGTGTGGTGGGGGTGTGGGGTGGGGGTGGGTGGTGAGGGGTGGGGGTAGGGGTGGGTGAGGGGTGGGGTGGGGGGTGGAGTGGGGATTGAGGGGTGGGGATGGGGGAGGAAGGTGGGTGTGTGTGGTGGGGGGAGGGGGTTAGAGGGGGGTAGAGGGGGGAGGTGTGTGTGTGTGTGTGTTGTTGTGTATGTGTTTGGAGAGTGGAGGGTGGGGTAAGGTTGGGTGGGATGGGGTGGGTTGGGGGAGTGTGTGTGTGTTGTGTGCTGTGTGTTGTGTGTTTGTGTGTGTGTGTGTGTGTGTGTGTGTGTGTGTGTGTGTGTGTCTGTCTGTCTGTCTGTCTTTCCGTCTGCGGGCAGCGGCGCGTTCTTTCATTTAACATCTTTTCATTTTAAATTATAGTAGACTAAAACTAGCTGTGTGTGTTTGTTGTTTGTTTGTTTGTGTGTGTGTCTGTGTGTGTGTGTGTGTGTGTGTGTGTGTGTGTGTGTGTACGGGCGCGCGCGTTCGTTCTTTGTTTTAATATATTTTCATTGAAAATTATATTAAAATAGAAATAAAACTGTGTGTGTGAGTGCGCGTGTCTGCGTGTCTGTCAGTGCGCTGGCGTGAGCGTTCTTCTTTCATTTAATATCTTTTCAATTTTAAATTATATTAGGCTAAAGCTCTGTGTGTGTTTTTGTGTGCAGATGTGGTGTGTGTGTGTGTGTGTGTGGTGGTGCGCGCACGCTGCGCGTGTTTGTTCGTATGTTCTTTGATTTAACATCTTTTCATTGTAAATTGTGTTAGCCTAAATCTCGGTGTGTGTATGTGTGCGTTTCTTTATTTTTGCATGGGTTTATGAGTGAAACGATGCGTGTTTATTTTCTATTATATTTTTTTTCTTTTGCTGTTAAAAGGCCCACTCGAACAACAAAGGATGAAATAACATGCATTCTCAGCCCTGACATTAACACATGCTCTCTGAAAAGAGTACATAAGAAACTGAAGTGGTAACTATTGATAAAATGTAAACTCTTTCTCTTTGTCGCTCTGTATGTCTGTCTGCGTGCCTGTATGTCTGTCTCTGTCTGTCTCTGTCTCTCAATCCAAGGTAACAGCCTTGATATGGCATCTTTAGATGGCGGGGTTATGAAGAATGCGTTTAGACTGACTGTCACATAAAAAACCATTCAGCTACTGATTTCCAGCAACACTCCCTAAAGTCTTCTATTGACAGACTGCCATGAGACCACCTTCCAAAGCAGACCGCGCCACATTGCCAGGTCACTTTGGTGGTGTTCGGTGGTACCTGCTGGCATTCACCAGGCACAGAAGAGTAACACTAGTGCCCCACCATGGAATAGCTCTTATGTGGCCCAGTTTTGGACACCAGCACATCGGCTTCACATGCACACATTGAGATATTTATGTTCAGGCATTCATGTTCTTATCTTATGGTGTACTGATTGTTCCACGTATTCAATAATGATAATAATGATACAACTCCCTATATTGCGACACGTTCTATCATCCCTATACACATTTATGACAACCAGAAACAGAATGTAATCTGCTCTAGCTGTTATTAAAGTCAAGGATAGGAAAACGTTTCATCAAGAATCGAGTGTGCAATTGCAATTTCAATTCTGACAGGCGATGTAGGCAATATATAAATGATAGATAGTGGGTTTCCGATTTTTTGAGCAAGCAAACTAAATGCTTGTTTTTCTTTTAGCAATCCTCAAATTGCGATTTGGAGATATCAATACATGTTTAGTTTAAGAATGAAGACTATGACCTAGTAGAGTGATGAAATATACCATACAGATTTTTTAATATAGAAGTTTCTTCTATTCACAAAACCTGCTTTGTCTTTATGACGATATTTAACATAGAGAAAGAAAGCTTTAGTCAACTGAAGGTAAAACCAGTTATTTTTTCTTGTTGTTTAAGAAACGTTCTAATGGACTACTTAGCCCCGTATATAATGAAAAAAATGGCTTACAATTATTGAAGATCTGTCCTTGAAAATATATCGTTATTTATCTCATTAATGCCACTAAAGTTGTAATTAATAGTACAATGTTTCCTACTCAGTAAAATGATATAAGCGATGCAATATGTCTCTTTTCCAGGAAACATACACGGCATAATATGCCGTTGTGACTTAGATCTTCATAGAAAGCATTCGAACAAAAGTGAACCCCAGTTATGTGATTAATTGGTGAGATGTTTGTTCATAACTATTTAGTCAGACTTAATCGGCTTGGGTTCAGGGGAAAACAGATTTTTTTTATTAACATATAGATTGCACTTACTGATTGTCATCTTTGACACATACAGCAATGGTAAACTTTATATTAACAATTTCCTGTAGTGATGTACTTCAACAAAAATGTTTCATCTGCATACCTCTGAATAATAAAATAAGACTCGAAAAACTGCAGGATGGTGGTTGTAAACAAAGTGCAATTAGTACAGGACCCAGAAAAAATCCCAGAGGTATACCTTGCAACAGTGCAGACGGAGTTAGTTGAAGGTCATTAAAGATACTATTTGAGATCTGTTCCTGGTTTGTGATCTAAACAGGAAAAAACCATTCTCTTTACCAGCTGAGACCTCAACTCTCTTCAAGAGAACTGACTGGAACAGGGTGTTGAATGCTGGACTAAGATCCAGTAATGTTAAAAGAGGAAGCACGATTGAGCCTCCCTTGTGATGGCCTCCCTCCCTGTTGGCCTCCTTCAGACCTTTAACTTAGTTTCTACGTCCTACGCCTGTTCAGCGCTTGTAAGAGAATCCATGGCAGCGAGGTAGTTATCCCTAGGAAAATGTTGTTGAAGAAAATTCTGCTCTGATAGGGAAACAAGTACATATGCAGACAGGAAAATACAGAAACTAATGGGTAGTGTTTCTCTTGTGGCGACACGTTCTTCTCAGAGAGAGCAGGCCCATTGCCACGTAGATGAATATGTCGGCATTTAAAATGGTAAACAGTACGATACAATACAAGAACAATATAATGGTAGCTTTAAATCTTTATTTTCTAATTGGTGGAGGGGATATCTCGGTGATCAGAACACTGGCTTTCTCCAAGCTAAGGTTTAGCATCAACGAGCGTGGTTACCAAGTGAATGGGTGACCTTTGGCGCGCTTTGGCTTCAGTACAGACCCCAGCTCACCCAGATGTAAATGGGTACTTACTTGCCCTCTTAACGGTCAGAGAAGGAAAAGCAGGAAGGGAGAGGAGATGGGTACTGCCTTCAATCAACAAGCTGCACCCTGGAGAAGCTGAGTTCTCTGGCATCTCGCTCCCCAATGACTGCATAAGTTATAAGAACACCTTTACCGTTTACTTTTCTTAAATAGTTCTCCCCATTACACTCAAGCATGTTGTTCTTACCCTTTTTGTGGGGTCTGTGTTTGTGTTTGTTCACAGGCCGTTAGCTGTGGCGATCCTCCTGTCCTACCTGATTCCTCTCCTGTGCTACCTCCCCGGCTTCCTGTCCTTCACCGTCAGGTGGAGAACAGACCCCGCCACCAACCGCAGCCTGGCTTACATGGCTGCCGCCAACTGGATCCCCGTCAGCAGCCGACACGCCATCGTCATCATCAACTTCCTCGTCCTCGTGGCCAAACCCATCTCCCTCGTCATCGTCGCCACTTGCTGCATCATCACCATCTTCTATCTGCGCAAGGCCTCTCGCAAACGCTTGCAGATGATGGGGACGCTGAAGGACGACAGCGACATGAGGCGACAACCGCATCACCAAGATGCTGCTCTTTCTCTGCGTGGTCTACGCCGTGCTGATCTTACCCGAGATCTGTTCGCACATCACCAACGCCTTCATTCCGGAGTATTTTGTGTACAGGCGGCATCACGAGCTGTTTGTGATGGTGTACGAGGTGGTGATCCTGACTGCTTCTGCCATGAATTCGGCCATCAATTTCTTCGCCTACCTCGTGTTAAGCTCTCGGTTTCGTAGAACGTTGAAAGACTTGTGTTACTGCTTTAAGAGGCCATTCGCGTGAGCTTCATGGAAGCCTACACCAGAAGAAGTTTAGTATTAATCGTGAACGAGTCAAGAACTTAACCGTTCAACTACCTGCAGAGCAGAGTGTACTCAAGGAGTAGGTTATTCTATGAAAGAGAGATTATGTATAACCAGAAGCAAAGCATTTTGGAGAACACATACATACTCAGAACGATATTTTGCTTGAATATAATATACCTGAGACGTATCTTAGCAATGGTTCCTTCTTTAGAAATTATTTTCAGGTTTGTTTTGGCTGATTTCCTCCAAAAATCTAGCATTGCAGTCTTATGCACATGCACTCTCTCTCTCTCTCTCTCTCTCTCTCTCTCTCTCTCTCTCTCTCTCTCTCTCTCTCCTCTCTCTCTCTCTTTCTCTCTCTCTCTTCTTTCTCGCTCTCTCTCTCACACACATAAACACACACACACACACACCTTTGCCTTCAACTCTTTTCTTTATGTGTGTGTGCGTGTGTGCGTTTGTATGTGTGCGTGTGTGTAAGCGTGCGTATGTGTGTGCGCGCGTGCGTGTGTGTGTTTGTGTGCGTGTGTGTGTGTACGTGTGTGCGCGCGCGCGCGCGTGTGTGCATGCGTGCTTCTGTATGTCCACGCCTGTGTTTGTATGTGTGTGTGTGTGTGTGTGTGTGTGTGTGTGTGTGTGTGTGTGTGTGTGTGTGTGTGTGGTTCACGCGTGGGTATGAGCGTGCGTGCGTACATGTATGTAAGGTAAAGGTAAGTAAAGGTGTC
>CM054157.1:26769175-26789175 GCA_028751875.1 Rapana venosa | reverse complement strand
TGTGTGTGTTGTGTGTGTGTGTGTATGTGTGTGTGTGTGTGTGTGTGTGTAGCTGTGTGTGTGTGTGTGTGTGTGTGTGTGTGTGCGAGCTTGAAGAGCATGGAGACAGATAGACAGACAGACAGACAGACAGACAGACAGAGATTGACAGACAGACAAACAGACAGACAGAGATTGCATCTTGCATGCTTTAGAAAATCGTTCTCGATTTCATTATTCTGTTTACATGACAAGAACATAGAAGGGGCACACTTTTCCCCGCCTTGTGCTGGATGCTCCTTTATATTCTGCAACTTGTCGAGCGTTTTCATTCCTGAAATATTATGATTAACACACGAAAGTCTCAGTTCCTTTGAGGAGCACCATGAATTTGATATCAAGGCACAGTTTCTTGCACAGTGTGTCCTGTTAACAAATTCATAGTGCTTTCATCCTTATACTTAGGCTGTGTATTGGTGACTATATAAGTCAGCTTCAAAGATGCTTGTTACCATTTCGTGTTTTTATCGTTTTGAGATAAACTGGTTTTTTTCCTCTCTATTGTTTTCTAAAAGATATGTTGTAGCCACTTCGCCCTTCTCTCCATCTTGTTTTCTCTAAATATCCATCTGTCTGTTTACAGATTCTGTTAATACTTGAATTCTTTATTTTCATTCGTAAAAAAACGTTAGATTGTTTGTTTATGCATTTGTATTGCAGGCGTATTCAAAAGCACTTACAGGTTTATCTATATTTATTCTTTTGTGGGTATTTGTGTTTATTTATTGATTCATTTATTGATCTATTCTTTTCCCCCTCATTAGTTTTTTCCCCTCATTTCTCAGCTAGTGCTACGATGTATGCTGAAGAAACACAGTATGGAATATATACCCAAAACAGTCTTTTTCAGTAACATTGTTATAATACACAGAAATATTGCGAAAAGTAACGCGCCATCAGCTCATATTGCGCTTCAGGAATTAGACAGTGCCCGGTTTTATTTGACAGCCGCAATGCATATGTCTCAGCAGACATTGAAAGAAGGATATAGGCAATGGAAATGAAATGCTTCTGCAAATCTCCTGGTATCTCTTACAGAGATCAAATGACTAGCGAGGACGTTGTTTTTGTTGGGGTTTTTTGTGTTGTTCCTGGGCTAGAGCTCCAAGGTTCACCAATTGTGAGGTTTTGTGTGTGCGACCATGGTACATTCTTACCCACACTTTTAAGGTAGCTGTATTCTGACTGGGGAACAGATGTCTAAACATACCACTTGTGAATACGCGTCTTCTTCATCCCTCTTCCTCACATTTTCTCATGCGCCTGGTATTTGAGAGGTGTAATATGGACATTTCAACCGTTTAGTCGATATTACCTTTGGATTGTGTAATATGAATTGGGATGGGATAGCTCAGTGGTCAGAGCACTCGCTTTTCCCAAGCGAGGGTTGAGCAACATTAAGCGTGGTTACCAAGTGGATGGGTGACCGTTTGCGCGCCTTACCTTCAGCACAGTCCCCCAGTTCACCCAGCTGTAAATGGGTGGCTGCCTTCTTTAGGGTCAGGGAAGGGAAAAGCAGCGAGGGAGAGGGAATAGGTGCCGCCATCAATATGCTGGCCCTGGAAAAATGTGTTCTCTTCTGACATCTGGCTCCCCAATGACCATGCAGGTTATGAGGCCGGGGACACCTTTACCTGGAATATGGACTGTGAAACTTCGGAAATCTCATTCCTTTTTCCATTTCTTTTGCGCATCGCATTTTTATTGATTTTTTAAATTTATTTCGCATTTTTATTGATTTTCTAATGTCGACACAATCTTTTTAAACTGAACATTGCTGCATAATTGGTCATTTTTTTCTTTATTTATTTGGGTTTTTTGTTTCAGTGATACCTGACTGAGGGATGGATGTTAGAAACTACATGTTGTGTTTATTTATTTCCGTCAATTAAAAAATTAAATTAAATTATTCAAAAAAAATAAAACCCCTTTGAAGTTAGACTGTGGCCCTAATATGGTGAGGAACTTGAAAATAATCGTGCACGTATTTTGTTTTAAAATCCAATATCTACTTACAATCCCATTATGACTTTCTGGAAGGATGAGGGAGACAGAGTGTACATTATGGGTGACCCCTAGGATATCAAGCTGGGAAATGGGCAACAACGCAGAACACAGATATACGGGTGCCCGCCTAGTGAAGAAACCCCGCCCTGCAGTTTCATGTAACCAGGAGTGCAATTGCTTGTTGCGTACCATGAGCATTAGCTGCTGGTTGCAGGAGATTGACAAGAGATTGAACCAGCCCAAGGCATGAAACCTGAAAATGCCAGCCCAATCACCGCGTTTCTAATTTTTGGTTTTCTTTGAGTATTCGTTCACAGTCTCTTCCTATCCTTTGAAACTTGTGCAAAAAGTTTATTATATATATTATTTTTATTTTATTATTTTTATATATTTTTACTTTTTTGGTGTCTTGCATCTCGCCTGATTGTATTTTGTTTCACTGCTATTCTCTGCTAATTTTTTAAGGTTCTATGTTGACAAATTCACCTATATAAATTCCATATATTATATATATATTATATATATATATATATATATATTATTATTGAGCCACCAGGAATGTGGATTCTGTTGGTTGAGGCCAGCAAACAAACGTCTTGCAGAGTTCAAAGCAAGGAGAAAACCAGGCACTATGCATTCAACTCAACATGGCCATGCATGCGAGAGAACGCAGGCATATGGAGGAATCCAATCCAATCCAATCAACAGTTTATAGCCCCGCCGACCACAGAGGCCATATCAGGGCTGTCACCTTGTCAACTTTTAAATCTCATATTAAAACCATACAAAAATGTACAGATTAAAACAAGGTATAGAACCAACTCCAGTGCCATTCCTTGTTTCAACGCCCTGGCCAACCATAAGGGCCAACCCAGGACGGGCACCGCGTTGTGGGAAAACCACATCTACCACACATAAAATGAGATCAAACCAAACCCATAATCTCAGTGACCAACAGTAACACTTTCACTTATATTAAACGGGAAAAGCCCGATTCTCTCAGGAAGTTAAACATGGTATCCGGTGGAACATCCCGAAAAGGGATCTCCAGGGAGTCTGCAGTAAAACGCTTGTGCCCAAGATCCACGATATTTCCAATCCTGTTGTTTAAAGCCCCACCGACCACAGGTAATGGGATAGAGATGAAGATGAAAAACGTAACTAGAAATCCTATCCACAGAGTTTCTGGAAAGAAGGCAGGAGAATCGACCAAGAAGACAGGAAACAGGGGAGAAGGAAACAACAGGAAGAAAAGAATCAACGCAGAGGCAAAGAGATGGACAGAAAAGAGGAAGTTTCTAGACAGAACTTCCAGAAGGTGGGATAGCGATGGATCGTTGGTCTAGAGGTGACGCGTCTGCCTAGAAAACCAAAAGTCTAGGTCGGAAGTGTGCGGTGGTTTGATACTCGTTTGGCCCGAAACTTCCCCCCCATCCATTAGATCACGAGTCGTGGTATGGGTGCTAATCTTTCTGATGAGACGATAAACCGAGGTCGTGAGTGTTACACATAATTATTTAGCGTACGAAAAAGAACATACGGCAACAAGAGAGTTGTCCTTGGCATGGGAACCAAAAACAGTTGCAGACAGGACAAAGGAAGAAAAAAAAGTAATGGGTGGCGCTGCTCTTGTGGCGACGTGCTCGCTCTCCCTGGGAAGACCAGCCTGGATTTCACGCAGAGAAATGTGATGCGACTTGAAGTGGTGTAAATACTGAAAGTCCCTACCCCAGGTATCCCCGAAAACTATTGAAAGGTTGCAAGGGAGGTCATAAGTTTGCAACCAACCAAGTGGCCAGCCTTAGCTAGATAATAACCCAAACATTGCGCCAGTAAGAGAATGAAGCAGGAAAGCTGTCCATGTAAGGTTAAAGATGTTCGCCCTTACATCAACATCTCACTCTCTTCCATTCGCCTTTCTTACTAAGAAACTCCTCATAGTATCCCACTGCCATTCAACAGTGAGAAAACGTGTCAATGAACAGGAGAAATGCTTACTTGTTTTGTGAGTAGTAGGGTGGGGTCGGGGTGTTGCTGTCACAAACAGTACTGTGTGATCAACGTTTATTCTTACCTACCGAGGGAAACGTCATTTGTATAGTGCTTGTTCATGGTCGTGATCAGAGTGTGATTCGACACCTCCTTCCCTCCCCCCTGTATTCTGCAGCATGTATAGATATAAATGGCGGGATTTTCCAAAGGCAAGACATATTTTACCGCCCAGAGTGTAATGATGATACATAGTATAAATACTTTAGAGTGGAGATGGGAAATTATATAGCGCTAATCATGTAGCATAATTTTATTTGCCATAAATTCTTCCAGGACTGGTCACTATACAAGTATATGTTTGATGAGAAGAAATGCCTCTGAAGATCACCTTTATTGCTGCGGCTGTTGTCAAACTGCTTGTCATGAAGGCATGTAAGGTTTGGTACAGATGAAGCTGTGGTAGTGCTGAATAAGCATCAGCGACACTTGTACATGTCGTTTACAACAGGTGAAACTTTATATGCGTTCATTTTTGCACGTAATAGGGTTTTCTAGGGATGAATGTATTAACAACAATCAACACAGCTTTCCTTTGCTTAAAGCTGTTTTTATGTCTTCAAAAGCCGTTACAAACAGGGAACGAGAGAGCAAAATCAGCTATTTTGATGTCATATCGTAGGGGATACGGACAAAAACCCGAGTGCTATAATCAAGTTGTTTTGGTTTGTGTCCAGAATATTCTGTATCCGAGTACTTATTATCTTTGATCCATTTTTTAAAAAGTGCAACTGACTTCTATAAGCCGAACCTTGTTGTTTTATTTCTAGAATTCTCAAGAGTTATGGAGTACTTAGATAGCTCATATTCTATGCATTGAAAGTGATCTTGAACTGGACCTTCATAGCAATCCTTCTCAAGAGAAGATAATAAGTTTCACAGCCTCTGCATTCAAAGAGACCTTGAACCGGAACGTAAGACCAATACTTCCAAAATTGAAGGTCAGATCAACCAGCTCCATGTATGACACATTGAATTATAGCCTATGCGGAATTAATGAACAGACTAGCCTTCCACACAGTCTGATATACTGTCTGACTATGCCCATCCCGTGGACTTGTGTCTATTTGTCAATAGCAGAGTATAACCAGATTATATATTCACTTATAACTTTCTCAATCATTTTTAAAATGACTTATAAAATTAATGAATTTTTATCGGAAGTCCACTTGGTGATTGACTTTAACTAGCTGTGGTACCTTACAGCAAGACACTTATCAGAATTCAGAAGTGTCAATCACATTCACAACAATATTTGACATTCCTGTGGTCTTTTAAAGCTTACGCCCAAAGACGATGACAAAAGGAGGAAGAAAATACGCTTAGAATATATGTTGCACAAAAAAATTAGATAAATGGGATATATAAAATACCTAATCAATTTTTGTTCATTATGTTTGGGAACCTATTGAAAGGATGCAAGGGAGGTCATAAGGTTTGTACCCAGCCAGGGGGCCAGCCTTAGCTAGATAATAACCCAAACATTGCCTCAACAACATGAAGCTTTTTCTCTTTAGAGGTTCCGTTTTGGCTGAGTGTTCCGAGTGTTGACCCCGTGATTGTAATGCCAATAACGGAAGGAAAACGTTGATTGGAGACACTTCAGAAGTGTTCCTTCCAGGAGCAAGCCCCACCCCTCCCACCAAGTTTATATTCCTGCAGACTTCACTCCCCACCCCCCCACCCCCAAAGTCCTTTGCATGAGAATTTAACACACAAGCGTCCTAATGCATGCAACAGTTTTGCACACATGTTAAAACCCCATTCACATGAGCTGAATTAAAGTAGCCTTCTTACGAACATAAAGCATATCCCTTCCCTTTCTTACTGTGCTGAAATGACGCACCCCCTTCCTCTCCAACGTAAAAAGGTCTCACATACGCCGCGTGCATGCGCGCTAACACACACACACACGCACACACACACACACACACACACACACATATTATACACAGACACACATGAAAGGATGACATTTTCAAAACTACATACACATGGGAATGGATGTGAAAAAAAGTACATGAGTGCTTATTCCATTATCCTTGAATGCAAGAATTCACACACAACACATGCACACACACGCACGCACACACACACACACACACAAACACACATGCGTGTACACACACACACACACACACACACACACACACACACACACCACACCGCGATAAAATAAGGCACAAATACCCACACATAAATATGTGCTAAAATAAAGCACGCATACCAAGTTAAATAAAACAGAATACCCATACCCATGCCCATCTCTCTCCACAGGGAATGTATGTTCTGTTTATTTCCAAGGTCGTGTCATCCATCCATTTGGACAACGATGATTACTTGCAGACAATGATAATAAATTGTACTGTGCGAATATTGTATTTTCATTTATGTGAGAGATCAGCAGACTCAGAATACATGAATATATTGTGCAGAGCGTACGTCAAAGAACAGCACCCCCCCCCCCCCCCACCTAAAAAAATGATGACAACCATCTCGTGGGAAATAAGAAAAAAACCATTCTCAGTCCTGCAGAAAGCCGCAACAAGTAAAATAAAAAATCTGCGAGGTGTAAGGTCAAGGGAAACAACTACGCACAGACCCATGTTGATGAGAAAAAAAAAGCCTACATTGCTTCCCTTACATTGAGAATTGCAAGATACGATTTATGTTTTGCGAATGACGCGCTGCGGGATAAAAACAACAACCCACAAACAAACCAAAATGATAGCAAAACAAACTTGCTTGTGTAAATAAAAGGGTAAAGGTTTCCCATAACCTATAAGGTCGTAGGGGAGCGAGGCGTCAGAGACCTCACTTCTCTAGGGCCAGCATATTGAGGGCGGCGCCCATCTCCTCTCCCTCGCTGCTTTACCTTCCCTGACCCTAAAGAGGGCAGGTACCCATTTACAGCTGGGGGAACTGGGGGAACTGTACTGAATCCAAGGCGCGCAAACGGTCACCCATCCAACTGGTAACCACGCTCGACGCTGCTTAACTTGGCTGGGGGAAAGCGAGTGCTCTGGTCACTGAGCTATCCCGTCCCCTGTGGTGTACAGTTGTCCAAACAACTCCTCAAGGAGTCAGAAAAAAGTTTAAAAAGTCAGAATTAAAAGTCTGCCTGTCACCTTTTCGACCATAGCATTCAGGGCGTTGTTGTTGTACTTCACTTTTAACGACCCTTCACTTTAAGTGATGTTAGACGAAGCATTCAGTGTTGTGGTGTGTGGTGTGTGTGTTGTGGAGAGGAGAAGGGGGGGGGGGGGGGGGGGGGGTAAGTTTCTGTACTGTCAGCATTGGCGTCCAATTAGCTGAACATGTATCCGCTGTACTGCCGGAGGGTACGTATCATATAATGTACACAGTTTCCAGCTGTAGGCCTGCTTTTCTCACATGGTTCACTGCCATCCCTGCTAATGAAGAACATGTCTCAATGATGAGCTGGTCTCTGACAGAGAAACATGATGGCCTGCAGCCCTTAGACTGGAGTGTGTGTGTGTGTGTGTGTGTGTTTCTTCTATGTATAGGGTTTAACGATCTTGTTTGAAAGTTTTGAAGTTTTGAGTTTCGCCTCTCTGTGTCTCTCTCTGTTTCTGTTTCTGCCCTCAAATCTCTCTCTGTCTCTCTGTCCGTCTGTTTCTCTCGTTAGTTTTTATAGATGTGTGTGTGTGTGTGTGTGTGTGTGTGTGTGTGTGTTTTGTGTGGGGTGTGTTATGTATGTATGTATTGTATGTAAGTATGTATGTATGAAAGTTTGTATGTATGTGTGGGGTATGTATGTATGTATGTATGCATGTATGCATGCACGCATGTATGTATGTATGTATGTATGTATGTGTGTATGTATGTATGCATGAATGTATGTATGTAATGTTGTTGTTGTTGTTGTCTTCGATTTTACGTCTGTTCACTCTCAGTGATATTAGACGAGAAAAAAAAACAAAAAAAAACAAGGGGTGTATGAGAATTGAGATGGTGGGTGGAGGCCTTACTGAAAAATGAAAGGGGGGGGGGGGGGGGGGGGAAGGTGTCTAATCATTAAAAAAGAAACAACCGCGCAAAGCAAAAGTACCAAAAAAAATACAAAAAAACCAAACCCAAACCGAAACAAAAACATAAAAAGTTATTAAACGTTAATGAAACTAACTATAACAAATGTCCTATGGACTATGCCAGAGACCTTTTTGCAATATCAAATGCCAAAATCAAATTATTGAATATGCTTCTAAGGGAGTTTTCAGAAAACTGGGGTAAAAAAGCTTTTTATTCTTACATTCAAATATTTATGAGTATTAGAGATATTCTCACCACTTTAGACATTTACTGTTTCTACTGAATTTGGTTACGAATGCATTAAGTTTTATTCTATAAAATAAACTATTCACTCTTCTTGCTGGGGAGATATTTGAGCAAGCCTAGAATGGTTTCCACCACTCTTGCTTTATCAGTTTTGATGACAGATCTATTTAGAAAATCTCTCTTTTAGGTGATACGTTTCTGTGACCTTTTCCATGATTTTGTGTTCTAATAAGTGGTAGCCCTCTTTGTAATGATAAAGGGCCGAGCAATGTTGCTGATTTCCTTCATCTTTGCACCTCTTTTAGCAGCCTTCTATCAGCCCACTCTTTTGGGAAAGAACCCACTTTTGTGAAGGCACCCAACAGAAAGTGAAAATTTGTGCCCTTTAAGGTTAAAAGGTGTATGACATGATTAATCTCAAATGCAATGTTTGAAGTTTTCTTTGTACCACAGGATTTTAAAGCATACAATACCGACTTAGAATCAACACAAATAACGATTTGAAATATACACAATGGCAAATCAAGAACAAAATTTAGAGCCATTAAGACTGCTACTAATTCCGCCGTAAAAATCAAATGATGTTTACCAACATAGAATGATTTTTCAATTTTAAAGATGGGAAACAAAAAGCTGAACCTGTTTCTTTATTATCCAGACGTGATCCATCTGTATAAATTTGTAAATGATAAAAATACTTATGATGGATGTGGATCGAACATTCAGAAACCATAATGTTCAGATTCTCATTTTTTTTTACATTAGTTACCTCTATGTGAAGTGTGCTCTTATTCATCTTCCACGAGGGACAAAGGTAATAACCCCCTCTCTCGTTTGTCCATTCTGTGTTGATTGACATTAGATGGTCCACTAGATCGGACACATATGTGTTAATGGGCATTTAAGGAAGATATATCTTTTGCTCTTTTAGGAAACTGTAGTTCAGATTTTACTTTCTACTTCCTAAAGAGTTGAAATTTTTCAGTCGTTCTGTTTCTAAAAACATATTTAGCACATGCCAGTTGACGGTAAATATCCAAAGGAAATTGTACCAACTTCAGGGTACGTTCCCAGAGCTGATGCATGATACGGAACTCCAAGTGCAAGCCTGTAAGCTTTGCAGCACTTTTTAGCTTTTTAAGTAAAGATTTTGGAGCTCTAAAAAAAAGATTTCTTGTCCGTACGATAATTTCGACGAACAAGAGATGTAGCTAAACATTTTAGATTAAATATGTCTTGTCCCCGAACTGTTTACTAATTATCTTCATTTAAGTTTATGCACTTTCTTGCCTTTGTTAATAAGTGCTCAATATGTGTATGCCAAGTTAGCTTTTGAAGTTAGAATAACACCTTAGGAACTTTTATTGTATTTTTGTATTCAATTATTTCAGTCCCAATCTTAAATCTTGGTAGCTCCTCCGGTTTACTGCCATTATTAAAAAGCACAACATGAGTTTTTTTCGTGGACAAAGTAAATCCAGTTTCAAAATATATTTGTCGATGTTATCAAGCTGGCTTTGATAATACCCTTTTTATGTAATTGAACGCTTTTTTTTGGAGTATTACGTTTCATAGAACGTTTCAAACCACATGCAAATATCATCCGCATATTGTACTAAGTGATATCCTTTGATAAATTTATTGGGAGGGTCATGAAGCAAAAATTAAAATAGGATAGGAGCATCACAGAACCTTGGGGTAGTCCTATGAAGCGATCTAACACTTGAATATGATTTAGCTACTCTTACTTGAGTTTTTCTGTCTGTTAAAAAAATTTTGATGTAAAAATACAAGTGCCCAGAAACACCCACATTCTTAAGTTTACCTAATAACTTAGGGATGCCAAACTTGGTCATATGCCTTTCTAATATCAAAAAATGTTGCAAGAACATTCTTTTTTCTTGCAAACTGCATTTTTATTTGTGTTGATTGTTTACCAATTATCTATGGCAGATCTTTTTTTTTGAAAACTGGCTTGATTGACAGGGGTTATTTTATTTTCATGCAGAAATACATCAGCCTTTTTAGATAATTCTTTCCATTAGCTTGCCAGTGTGAGAGGTCAAAGCAATTGGTCTGTAGCTGTTTTGTCAGTTTAGGCTTTCCCTTTTTTATGAACTGGAATGACAATGGACTCCTTCCACTTTACTGGCATAACCTCCCTCAATTCCAACATTATGAAGGGTTTGTGGAGTAGAAAATGAAATTTGTTGGTAAATGTTTCAACATGTCCATTAGAAACTGCATCTGACCCGCAGACTTTTCTTGTTAGAAAGAGATAGTAAGGCATCTCTTACTTCGTCCAGTGAAATTGGGCATTAATGCACGAACCGTTGCCAGAGACATGGGTCAGTACGTTTTGTTTTACTTTCTTCATCTGTTCTGTAGTTCCGGTTTTAAGTGAAAGCCTTCAAGTCGCATTGATTCAGAAAAAAATGCCTGCAAATGCCTCTGGGTTTTTCTATGTTTGATGGAAATTCTTATTCCCAATTGCACTGGGCAAGTGGGAAACTAACACCTTTTTTCATTTCATGATATTTATCCAAACCTTTTTAAGATCTTTATGATTTGAAATTTTTAGTGGTACAAAAAGGGAAGGGCCAAAATTCTCTCTTAAACCTGAGCTACAACAAGGTTACAGTAATTTTTTTTGCTTGTTTTTGTTTACATTATTTTTTGACGTTTTATCTTTTAATACATTTTATACATTAGCGTTTGTTTTTTTAAATGCTTCCTCACATGCTGGTGTCCACCAGATATTTCCAGATGTTTATTTGTTTTTTGGGTATTTTTTTTGGGGATAGACAAAGTGGCAGCATGATAATTGTCTCAGTAAACTGGAATATAAATGGTCTATGTTGTCAGTGTCAAAGCTGTCTATGTTGTAAGTTTCAAGGATGCTTTCAAACTTTTTTTCCCGTTGCTTTTTTGTAATTAAATTTTGGAATTTTGTCTTCCTGGGTTGTCACAGGAAGCTGTTAGTCCACTAAGCGTTTAATGACAGGAGGTGACACTGCCAAGGGTGTCATTGTGCATTTGACCACTTACATTCTGGAGCTAATGCGGAGATATAAGCGATAGATCTAAGGCTGGTGCTCTGTGCTAGCAATTTCGGGAATTCTAGTAACACTGCCATCATTTTGTAAGTACAGGCAGGAATCAACTATGTTTTTCACAAAGCGATTATGAGATATTTTTTCACAGTCTTTATCCCCAAAAAAGGGGCATGTGCATTAAAATCTCCTGCATAAAAACCCCTTTCATTATCTTTAAGGTTGTGTATACCAATTCAGTGTTAATATCATTAGGTCCCCTAAGGGAGGTAAAAACAGATACAGTATTTTTTTATTAAATTTTCCCCAAATTTTACGCGTGCTGCACATGAGTGTATATCTAGAACCTGGTTAGGCACTGGTGAGGGACATGTGCAGTAATCCACCCCCTTTTTCAATGTATATAGCTGCATGATTTTGGAAGCAGCATCCACCTGTTTATGGACAGTGGATAATAGTAACCAGGCAGCTTAGGTAGTTTGCTCCTGGTTACATTCAGGGATTGTAACACAAGGACTTGGTATTTATTGTTGGAAAGATGTTGGATTAGATAATGTAGATTAGTGGAAATAGATCTAGCGTTCCCAACTGCATTAGTTTCAATACGTTGGACTTTTTAGATCTAGGGCGGTATGTATGTATGTGTGTGTATGTATGTTGGCGTATATATATATATATATATATTATAATATATATTTTATATATATATTTTAAAATAATATATATAAAATATGGTGTGTGTGTGTGTGTGTGTGTGTGTGTTTGTGTGTTCGTGCGTGCGTGCGTGCGTGCGCGCTCGCGCAAACAATCTAGAGCTAGACTGACTTCTAACCTACCTCACACTGACCTGAAGTGTCCATTGTCATAACTCATTCTATGTGCCACAATACATTTACCAGTCTCCTTACCGAGTACCTCACGCCCAGGCAAAGTTGGGCAGTTTCGCTGAGAGTGCTGTGTAAAGGGATTGTCTGGGCATTGCTATGGCATCGTAACTTGGATGCTCGTTGCCAGTGCTATAGTGGATGCCTGTCTGCATTACTCTGTGACTATAGGGGATGGGTGAAAGGGGTTGGGAAGAAGGCTGAAGAGAAGGAAGAGGGGAGGCTGCAGTGCTGGTTTCTTGGTGAATGTCTGGTGTTGTGATATCTTAGTCCTCGGTCTGTCTATGAGTTCGTCAATCTAATATTTTTTGTGTATTTTTTAAAATCTTCTTGCATGCAAATATAATGAATGTATGTACATTCAGAATAAGTGTGGACTTGCATATATATAATATATATATATATATATATATATATATATATTATATATATATATATTATATATATATATCATACATAATATGTGTGTGTGTGTGTGTGTGTGTGTATTTATATATATAAGATAACGAAGAATAAACAAAAAAATCAATCCCCGAAGTCAAAATGCGGTTACCTTCACGGCAGGTCCAAACGGTCGCATACTCTATACCGCACCGTTTCTGAACCTCAGAGCTCTAGTTGTGGATAGAAAACCCCACAAAAAAGCAAACAACAACCAAACAAACCAATAACACACCCCAAACTAAAAATCAAATCACAAAACACAACTAGACACTCATTACAGCAAAAAGACAGCCCCAAACAGTCAAGTAAGAAAAAGGTAGAGCAGCTTCTTAATGAGCAAAAACAAAAACCCCAAACAAAGTAGAATAACCATAGACCTAGTCCACATTGACCTGAAGTAATCTTGATCATATGCCACAAAGAATAAACTATAAGACCAGTACTATCTGTTACAAATGTCTCCACAAAACAGCTCCCTCCTACCTCTGTCAATGTCTCCACCTGTACACCCCTTCTCGTTCCCTTCACTCTGCTGCAGATTCATTGTGCTTACAAACACCTAGATTCAACCAGTTCACTGTTGGCCGTCGCTCTTTCTCTGTTTCTGGTCCATCGATTTGGAATGGCCTCCCTATCTTTCTTCACCAAAGACCTTCTTGTGACACTAAAATATGGCCTCAAGACATATTTGTTTCAAGCCTAAGAATTTCCTCTCCTGTTTCGTTTCATTTCATAGCTATCCCTGCTTTTCAACAGCTAACAATTCCATCACCCTGCCAAAGTGTATAACGTGTGTGTGTGTGTGTGTGTGTGTGTATGTGCATTTGGACTTGTTAGAACTATTACTTGCTATTGGTTGCATGACTGTGTAAGAATGAGTTGAGTGCAAGCGCTTTGATTTGTCTGTGCAAGATACAGCGCTATATAAATTCCATTTATTATTATTATTATTATTATTATTATCATTATTATTATTATTATTATTATTATTATTTATTATTATATGCCAAACACACACCACACACGTGCTTATTCCATTATCCTCGATATAAAACACACACACACACACACACACACACACACACACACAACACACACACACCACACACACACACACACACACACACACACACACACACACACTGGCCTTCTCATAGCACTCAACTCACATCGCCAAAAAACTTCGGCAATTTTGCAAAGTACTGTCAAGGTGGATGACCTGGGCATGATGTGGCATCATGGCTTTGTTATTGGTAGCTGCCAGAGATGCTGGGCTGGGAATAATATCAGACTGTCAATGATATTGTTCTGGGACTGAAGGGGGAAAGGAGTCGAGGCGAGGCGGGACTGAGGGTAAAGAGAAGGAGGAAGAAGTGACATATGTGTGTGTGTGTGTGTGTGTGTGTGTGTGTGTGTGTGGTGTGTGTGTGTGTGTGTGTGTGTGTGTGTGTGTGTGTGGTTGTCTGTCTGTCTTCTATCTATCTATCTATCTATCATCTATCTATCTATCTATCTATCTATCTATCTATCTATCTATCTCTATATCTCTCTCCATCTCTCTGACTGTCCATGTGTCCCTGTCTGTCTGTCTCTCAGTCTTTATAGATTTCTTATTGGTGTGTATGTGAGTATTTTAAGTTTTTTTGTATGTTTGACAGTCATCTCATTCATTTGGTATGCTTTGTTAAAGTTTGGCTTCATTGTGTTATGCCATACTTCATTTCTTGCAAGAATTTGCACAGGTCACAACATGCTATGCCTCTGTACTGTTATTTTCATTAACAAAAACCGTTGGTGTCATCCTTGTACAATGCCACAGCATTCTGAAAACAAACTTCTGCACCAGAACAGATGATGATATACAAGCACATGCTAAACAGAGACTCCTAGTTATGTTTACTTTTGTTACTTCTTTGCTGAGGTTTCAAAAGCAAGGCATGACAAGGCAAGGTAAGGTAAGGTAAGGCAAGGTAAAGTAATTCAAAGCAAGGCAAGGCAAGGCAAAGTAAGACAAGGAAAAGCAGGGCAGGGCAGGGCAGGGCAAGGCAGGGTAGGGCAGGGCAGGGCAGGGCAGGGCAGGGCAGGGCAGGGCAGGGCAGGGCAGGGCAGGGCAGGGCAGGACAGGGCAGGGCAGGGCAAGGCAACCTGAAGCAAGGAAAGGCAAGGCAAGGCAAGGCAAGGCAGGGCAAGTCAATACAAGGCAAAGCAAAGCAAGACAAAACAAGGCAAGGCAAGAAAAGGTAAGGGAAATAAGGACAAGGTAAGGCAAGGTCAGACAAGGTAAGGGAAAGGAGGACAAGGTAAGGCAAGGTCAGACAAGGTAAGGGAAATAGGGACAAGGTAAGGCAAGGTCAGACAAGGTAAGGCAAGGTCATACAAGGTAAGGCAAGGTCAGACAAGGTAAGGGAAAGGAGGACAAGGTAAGGCAAGGTCAGACAAGGTAAGGGAAATAGGGACAAGGTAAGGCAAGGTCAGACAAGGTAAGGCAAGGTCATACAAGGTAAGGCAAGGTCAGACAAGGTAAGGGAAAGGAAGACAAGGTAAGGCAAGGGCATACAAGGTAAGGCAAGGTCAGACAAGGTAAGGCAAGGTCAGACAAGGTAAGGCAACGTCAGACAAGGTAAGGCAAGGCAAAAAAAGGTAAGGGAAATGAGGACAAGGTAAGGCAAGGTTGTACAAGGTAAGGGAAGGGAGGACAAGAGGACAAGGTAAGGCAAGGTCAGACAAGGTAAGGCAAGGTCAGAAAAGGTAAGGCAAAGTCAGACAAGGTAAGGGAAAGTCAGACAAGGTAAGGCAAGGTAAAGACAAGGTAAGGGAAAGGAAGCCCAAGAAAGGGAAAGCAAGCAAGTAGGGAAAGTAAGACCGGTTTAAGGAAAACAAACAAGGTAAGGAAAGAAAACAAGGTAAGGGAAAACAAGACAAGGTAAGGGAGAAAAAGACAAGGTAAGGGAAAGCAAGACAAGGTAAGGGAAGCAAGACAAGGAAAGGGGAAAGCAAGACAAGGTAAGGGAAAGGAAGACAAGGAAAAGGGAAAGCAAGACAAGTAAGGGAAAGAAAAGACAAGGTAAGGCAAGGTCAGACAAGGTAGGGAAAGCAAGACAAGGTAAGGAAAAGCAAGACAAGTAAGTGAAAGGAAGACAAGGAAAGCAAGGAAGGCAAGAGAAGGTAAGGGAAGGAGACAAAGCAAGGCAAGACGAGAAAAGGGTAAGGCAAGGTCAGACAAGGTAAGGGAAAAGAGCACAAGGTAAGGCAAGGTCAGACAAGGTAAGGGAAAAGAGCACAAGGTAAGGCAAGGTCAGACAAGGTAAGGGAAAGCAAGACAAGGTAAGGGAAAGCAAGACAAGGTAAGGGAAAGCAAGACAAGGTAAGGGAAAGCAAGGCACGACAAGACAAGGCAAGGCAAACGCAAAGCTTATTTCAAAACCTTCAAGAAGGAAACTGACAGGACGGATTAGCCGTTCATCTACATAACAGATTAAGCCGTGAGGTTCTGGGTTCAACCCCCAGACTTGCCCTTTCTTCCCATTGTGACGGGGAAAATCAAACTGAATGTCAAGCCTCTCAGATAAGACTGTAAACCCCTCAGACCCGTGCGCTTACGGAACTTGTGCACGTTCAAAAGAACACACGAAAGTTGAACATCGATAAGTGCAGGGAGGTACCTGCCAAATGTTCTGGCAAAAATTGGAAGGTTCCATTCCCAGCTGTGCCACTGAAAACGGAATGCGGCTACTTTAGTGGTAGCGGGGGTTGGAGGGGGGGGGGGGGGTGGTCTCACACGCAAACCCTTCACTATTAGGTGAACCTTAGAGCTCTAGCTAAGCATCGAGAAGAAATACGCTCTTAGATGAGAATTTGACAGGTTTTCTGTGAACAGTTAGATCCTGAGCCCCCTACCTGCCGCGCCCCTTCCTAACTATAAATACACACATCAAAACACTCCTTTAATTATGAAGAAAACGTTGACGTTTACATCATCAAACTTTGTTTTCGTTTTCTCTTTGTTTCTTGTCTGTCTGTCAGTTTGTCTCTGTTTGCCTGCCTTCCTGCCTTCCTGTCTGTCTTGTCTGTCTATCTGCCACTGTCTGTCTCTGTCTGTCCTCTGTCTATGTCTGTCTCGGTCTTCTGTCTCTGTCTGTCTGTCTCTGTCAGTCTGGGCTGTCCCTCTGTGTCTCGTGTTTCTGAAACTCTGTCCTCCCTCCTCTGTCTCTCTGTCTCTGTCTCTCTCCCTCCCCCCTCCCCACCCCCCCCCCCCTCTCTCTCTCTGGCTCGTGTTGGGTGCTTCCTATGACTTGCTCATTGCTGACAGATTCTTCTCAAACAATTCCTTTACAAACAAGCTGTGTGCTGAGCTTTCTGTGTCAGTTAGTCGTGTTGCGGCCACTTGTGTCGTCTTCAAGATACACGTTTCATGGCCCAATTTGTATCTTCAGTCTGCCTGTCTTTCTGCCTTGTATTTCTGCCGCCCTGTCTTCTGTTTTCTTCTTCTGTCTCTCTCTCTCTTCCTCTCTCTCTCTCTCTCTCGCTCTCTCTCTCTCTCTTCTCTCTCTCTCTCTCTCTTCTCTCATCTCTCTCTCTCTCTTCTCTCTCTTTTCCTTGGTCGCCCCCCCCTGTCGCTTGCTTGCCTGTATTGTTTTTTTTCTGCTGCCTCATTTTCTCTGACATTCTTGTTCCGCTGTTCCCATGCCACTTATTTCAATTCCCCCCCCCCCCCCAGCCATACCCAGATTCGTTATGTCTTATTCTCAGGGTCAGAAGTCCACACGGAGCTCACCACTATCTGGCCGCCATGTGGCCACCAGCCAGATGAACCCTGCCTTGCTGCTAAGTTACTTTTGGTTGTGTTCAGTCCTGCCTGTTCTGAGGCAATGATATACTCAGAATATCAACTACACCAGGCTCCTGCTGATGACAATAATAGCTAATCTGCGGAGCCAAAGCGAAAGAGATACCTACCCCAGAATGTGACCACCACAACGTCCTTCCAGTGATCGTCTCCTGTGAACCTCAAACCCCGAAGCTTTCACACAAACTCACAGTAGGCACAGAAGTGTCTGAAGAAACTGTAAGCAAGGTTACCACGAGACCATGACAACCGGGCCCAACGAACCAGAGACAATTTGTTTTTTCTTTTTATTGCGTGGAGATCAATGGTGATGAAGATGATGTTATCATGCTGCTATGAAAGTGCATGTGCTCTGAGACTGCTTGACAGGGTTGCACTCTACGCTTCCTATCATAATATATCCCGGCTTGTACCGGGCCTCGAGAGATATAGACACATCAGTGTTTGGTTGGTAATTTGATCCCTTCGCAGAATCGCTTTTGTCAAGTGATTAAGCTTTTACTGTGCTCCCCAGTCTTCAATGAGCCCAAAGCAACCATCTGGTAGGAGGTGACCGAATTAATAAACCCTAACTTAATAAAGGGTTTGAATCTGTAAACCTTCCGGTCTGTAACCAACCTCTCTAACCACTGCCCATGGCAGCTATGGTTCCCTTTTATGGGTTTTGTTTAACTAATGTTTGTGTGTCTTTTCACGGTAATCTTCCTCCGCGCGTTTCTTTAGTGGCTTCCCTTATTAACAAAACCTTTTAATTTTGGGGACGGCGCGTGACAAATGAGAGACAGCGGTTACAAAATGCTTTTAATTCATTACCAATCAGACACGTGACAAGAAAACCCTGACGTGAGGTTTGTTTTCAAGGTTAATCGGCTTTCCTTTTTTTTAAATGGGTTACGTGTCAGTAACCTTTCATTTTGGGGTTCAAGCTTGTTTACATGTTAAAACCGTTCTTTTTAAGAGGTACACAAACCTGAAGTCTTTTTTTCTCTCCATCCCTGTCTCACTGTTCTCCTCGTCCTCTTTCTCCCTTTTGTCTGTCGTCTGTCTGGGCGTCTTCTCAGTCTGTATGTTTTCTGTCTGTCTGTCTCTGTCTGTAGTTTGTCTGTCTCTGTCTGTTTTTGTTTGTCTGTCCCCTGTCTTTCTGTTTCTCTGGGTTCTGTCTTGTCTGTCTGTTTTCTCTCTCTCTATGTCACTCTCTCCCGCCTCTCTTAATGTTCGATTTGTTGATGGTTTTTTTAATCTCTACTTGTCTCTGTCTCTCTTTTCTTCCCTCTGTGTCTCCATCTGTGTCTGTCTCTCTTGTGTCTGTCTGTCTCTCTGTCTCTAACTGTCTGTCTGTCTCTCTCTCTGTCTCTTAATGCCAGCTTGTCTGTCCTGTCTGTCTGGGCTGTTCTCTCTATCACTTAATGGCCCCCCTTTTGTTTCTTTCTCTCTGTTTCTCTCGGTCCCCTCTCTGTGTCTTCATCTGTCAAGTCCTTCTCCCTGTTTATATAATTCTCTCTCTCTCTCTCTCTCTCTTCTCTCCTCTCTCTCTCCTCCTCTCGCCCCCGTTCTCTCCTCTTCTCTTCCTCTCTCTCCCCTTCTCCCCTCTCTCTCTCTCCCTCCCCTCTCTCTCTCTCTCTCTCTCTCCTCTCTCCCTCTCCCCTCTCCCCCTCTCTCTCTCTCTCTCTCTCTCTCTCTCCTTTTCTCTCTCTCTTTGTGTTTTTTTCTACCTCTGTTTTTGTGTTGTTGGTTTGGGTAAAGTAGGGGTTTGTCTTTTTCTCTTTCTCCCCTCTCTGTTTCGTCTACATGCCTGTCCCCCTTCCCGTAATTGCTGGCTTTCTTGCTTTTTCCTTATAATTTTCTTGTGTCGTTCATCACCCCGCTTTACTTCTTTTCCTCCTTCACTTGTGTGTCGTCATACGGCCAGGTTAATCAATCGTTCCTTGTTTAGACGTGCATGGACAAATGAAAGGGAACAGCGGGTACAAAGAGCCTTTTTAATTTCAATTGGCAGGAGAGTACAGGGAGAGGGGAGGGGGCGGTAGCCTTGTTGGTTAGAATATTGAGTCGGATCTGGGGGCCCGGGTTCAACTTCACAGGTCCCGTTCAAGGCAGGATTTCAAGTCAGTCAAGTCTGTCAAGTCAAAAACACTTCAATCATTCCACGAAGAGCAATTGCAATAAATTTCACACTTGGTACGTAAACATATTCAAAAAGACCAGAAAATATATTTCAATTGGTATGCCATTCAAGATATTAAAAAACCCAACACACAACACACACACATCACACACACACAAACACCACACAACCACACACACACACACACACACCACATATATTTATATCATCATTTCATACATACAAACAAACATACATACATACATACAAATTTC